>CM062862.1:59044-659044 GCA_031772225.1 Eubasilissa splendida
TTTCCAACGTAGCCTCGAAACCTAAAAATAAGGACGACACGACATACGCTTTAGTCGTTTCTTCTAGCGACACCTCAAAAAATAGCGATGAGATTGAGGGCATCGTTAAGCACTCCGTGAATGTGAGGAGTAAAGGTATAGGTGTAACACGACTCAGAAAAGTGGGAAATCAAAAAATTGTCATCAACTGTGTTACCAGGGAAGATACCCTGAAACTTAAAACAGAAATTGCCAGCCGAAGCGGCTTGACAGTTGAAGAAGGACGGCGGAAAAACCCTTTTGTCGTGTTCAAGGGACTTATTAAAGGAGTTACCGAGGAGGATCTCAACCAATCTATCAGCAATCAAAATAGGGGTCTAGTGAACTAAATGGAAACTAGAATGAAGAACTAAAAATTAAGTACAGAAAGAGGCACAGGAATGGACTTTTATCAAATGTTGTTTGCCAGGTGCTACTTAAAACCTGGAATCAACTCATGAGCTTTGGTAAAGTAAACATTGGATACCAAAGAGTACCAGTTGAAGATGAGAGCCCGTTACTACAATGCTTTAAATGCCTTAAATTCGGCCATACGCAAAGGTTTTGCGATGCAAAAGTTATATGTGCACATTGTACTGGGGAACATCTGTATAAAGATTGCACGGATAAGGCGACTCAAGAGCCTACGTGCGTCAATTGTAAATCGCAAAATAGAGATGCGACCCACAACTCTTTTAGCACTAAGTGCCCCATTCGACTGATTAAAGAACACAGAGCGAGAGAGTTAACAGACTATGACTTATGTTTGTAAAGTTCCTATAATCACTGACAGATTACAACCTTATTTAAGAATTATTCAATGGAACGTAGGCCGCTGTAGGGCAGCACAAGAAGACTTATTAAAATCAATAAATAAATATAACGTTATTCTAATCCAAGAGCCTTACACCGGCAATACAGGAAGGTTAAATGCTCCAGGATTTGATGTGTACCAGGCGGATTTTTCGACAGATAACATTTGTAAAGCTGCCATTATTATTAATAACTGTCCTAAAGGGCTTCTTCTGAACAATTTTTCTAACACAAACAGCGTTTTTGTTCAGCTTAATACAGAACTTGGACCAGTTATTTTTGGATCACTATACATTGAACCATCGACAAATATTGAGCCGGTGATGGAAACTGTAAAGAGTTTGGCACAAAAACACATTATTGTAGGCGGAGATGTTAATGCCAAGAGTATATGGTGGGGAAGCTCCAGGACCGACGATCGAGGTGATCTCGTAGCATCGTACCTCTCAGAATCTGGATTGCACATGCTGAACGAAGGATCGATTCCTACTTTCGAAACTCATCGCGGTAAAACGCAATAAACACATACATAGCGTAATTGATATAACATTTTGTTCACACCAACTGCTTGACAAAATTGAAGACTGGCACGTAGAGAGAAAACTAAATATTCTCAGCGATCATAATCCAATCGAGTTTCTTTTTCTAAGCAAAAGTACTGAACTGCCAAATACAAATTCTCGTATTTACAATACAAAAAAAGCAAATTGGGACCTATTTAACACAAATATCCAATCTCAATTAGAATCTTATTTTCTAACATCTGAGATGTTCAAAAATGTAAATAACGCGACAAACTTGGAAGAAAACATCTCTTCTCTTAATATTTGTATTGATAAAGCATGTAAAGAGAGCATCCCACTAATAAGAACTCTCTCAAGAAAAACCTGTCCATGGTGGACTCAGGAATTGAGTGATCTAAAGAGAAAAACCAGACAGGCTAAACATAAGCTTCAAAATTCGAATAAACTCAGAAAAGAAACCATACTACCAGGATATCTCAAGATGAAATTCGAATACAAAACAGCGATAGATAATGCGAAAACATCTTCTTGGAAGATATTTTGTGAGTCGCAAAGTAAAGAAAGTGCCTGGGGAACAATACATAGAGTCTTGGTCAAGCAACGAAAAAGAGTACCACTGGCGACGTTAAAAGATGGGGATGAGTATTTTGAATCAGCAGAAAGCACAACCCAAAGACTAGTCGAGAGGTTTTTTCCCGATGATAATGAAGAGTTAGACAATGTTGAACAAACAGAAATAAGGAAATCCGCGAAAACTCTACCTTGTACAAATAACGATCCGCCATTCACTAATGTGGAAGTTGAAGATACTATTAAAAGTATATCTCCTACAAAGGCACCCGGGGAAGATAACTTTACAGCTGATATATGCTTGCATGTATACAATAGCAGCCCAAAATTAATAGTTGAACTGTTTAATGCTTGTCTACGGCTGCAATATTTTCCTGTGTGCTGGAAAAAACCAGGCAAGGATGACTTAAGAGACGTAAGCTCCTATAGACCAATTGGTTTGATCTCAGTTTTTGGGAAAGTGCTTGAAAAACTTATAATCAACAGAATTAACTGGCACCTACACAGAAATAAGCGACTTAGCGATAATCAGTTTGGGTTCACACCTCAAAAGTCTACAGAGGATGCTCTAATGGCTTCACTCGAGACTATCAAACGAGCTTATAGGAACAAAAAACTAACCATCGCTATATCTCTTGACATAAAAGGTGCATTTGACAATGCCTGGTGGCCTTTCCTGTTATCACAATTAAAGAAGAAAAAATGCCCTCGAAATCTTTATTGCATGGTATTGAGCTACTTAAATAAAAGACGAGTCACCCTAACGCACTTCGATTGCACAAAAACTAAGGAGACCAACAAAGGTTGCATTCAGGGGTCTGCATGCGGCCCAAGTTTTTGGAATATAATCATCGATGACCTCTTGCAAATACATTTCGGGGAAGGCGTAGAAATTCGAGCATTTGCAGATGACTTGTTTCTTATCATAACAAGCGATAATTCTTATGATTTAGAAGAGAAATCGAATAACGCCATAAGTGTCATAACGGAATGGGAATCTAAAGCGAAACTCCACTTCTCTGAGGAAAAAACAAAAGCTATGTACATCACTAGAAGGAAAGATCCACCACCAACTATCAAAATGAGACAGAATATATTGGAATTTGTCGATGACTTCAAACTACTGGGAGTAATAATTGATAAAAATTTATATTGGTCCAAACACGTAGATGAAACGTGTAAAAAAGCATCAAAAATGACTAACAAAATAATACGTGCAGCAAAACCTATATGGGGAGCATCTCCCATGGTAATTAATCAAATATATAAAGGAGCAATTGAGCCTCTAATTACATACGCAGCACCAGTTTGGGCAGAAATATAACGTCAAAAAGCTAAATGCAGTCCAGAGGCAAATAGCCATACGATGTTGTAAAGGATACAGGACGATATCTTTAACATCAGCGCAAGTCCTGTGCGGGATAATTCCTTTAGATATTAAAATTAAAGAAATATCTGAACTATATCACGTCAAAAAGGATAAATTTTTAATGGACCTACCGAAAGATAGGAAATATCAAGGATCGAAAGAATATTTTCAACTACCACACCCAGCTGATAGAATAACAGTCCACTGCAAAATACTTGGGGAAAATCTACCTGCAATTAATTTCTATTAGTAGTGTAATTGGTAACACTGGCATTATATGCGTTCATCTCAGGAAGGAGGAAAAAAAATGGTTTTGGCTATACTTTGAATTTCTGAAATTATTAAAAGACGTACGGGCAAAATATTTCTAAACCTTATGTATTACACCTAATAGCAACTACATAACAAAAAAGAATATATCTTTTCCTGCAAATGTAGGAGTTAAATGCGGTCATCTCAGGAAGGAGGAAAAAAAATGGTTTTGGCTATACTTTGAATTTCTGAAATTATTAAAAGACGTACGGGCAAAATATTTCTAAACCTTTTGTATTACACCTAATAGCAACTACATAACAAAAAGAATATATCTTTTCCTGTAAATGTAGGAATGAAATGCGGTCATCTCAGGAAGGAGGAAAAAAAATGGTTTTGGCTATACTTTGAATTACTGAAATTATTAAAAGACGTACGCGCAAAATATTTCTAAATATAATGTATTACACCTAATAGCAACTAGCTAACTTAAAAAAATTATATCTTTACCTTTAAATGTAGGAGTTTAAAGCGGTCTTCTCAGGAATGAGGAAAAAAAATGGTTTTGGCGATACTTTGAATTTCTGAAATTATTAAAAGACGTAACGTCAAAATATTACTAAATCTTATGTATTACACCTATCAGGTCTATTCTCAATATCGAAGCAGTATCAAGAACCATAATCTATATCGCTTTTGTATAACATTGTATACTTCGTCAATTTTAACATATTTTACGATTGAGTGACGTAAAACCAAAGGTTCAATTTCAACGATTGATTTTGCGAATATTTTGAATGTTTGTTGTCTATAGTTGGATTTTTTATTTATGATGTAGTCGGCGTCTGATTGGTCGATAGCCAAATAGACATGAAAAAGGGTTGTGCATTCTCAAGTATCGACTTCAGTACATGATTTTATTTTTTCTGTTTTATTAGAAAAATAAACACGAATTATAATTTTTTAAATGTCTTATATACATATTCTTATTAATATATAATAATTAATTATTAAAATATGTAAACTGTGTCTCTGAAACGCATGATTAATAAGTATTTTGTTGATTTATACCATGTTTCAATTTTTTTTTGTTAGCAACTGATTTAATTTGTTTATTCGCTAATTTGTTATTCGAAGGGAACTTTACAAAAATAAAATAAAATGGTATTTAATGATCCAGCGTCTTTATTTATTTTACATATATCTTTTTAGATTCCGAGCCGATGCGGGACAAACATTTGGTACGCACTGATTTAAGGGTAGGAATATAGCCAATAGTTGAATAGATGACATTATAACGTATATGCCGCATTTATCTTCATGAAAGTCCATTAGTGGTACAAGTATCCATATGGACACACATATTTTGGTCTTTGAGTGACATGGATTTTTATTTATTTTTAAACTATTTTTTTACGTCTCTCATGCATATCTATATTCCAGAGAACTAGTAACTGGAAGAATTGACTGACGCATTGTTTGCCAGACGAGTTCGTTCTTGTATCCAACTTGGAACTCCAAAATAACATTTTACTTAAAATCACAATATAGCCAGTTTTTAAATTAAAATTCCAACAAAACAATTTATTTTGTCTGAAGTGAAGGTTTAGATTGGTTTATTTTTGAATTGTAAGTATTTATTAGACTCCTCAGCAAGCAAATTTATGATAGTATCATTGAAAAATAATTTAAACAGCTGAGTTGTAATTTATTTTTGAACCAACTATGATGCGATTCAGGGAACGTTAGCAAAAATGACTCCATTTCACTATTGACCCAAATTATTTTATCGTCTCCAAGTAAATAGTCGAATATCTGTTACGATAAAATATCTTCTGTGATTTGGTCCATTTTTATGCATCCACATGCATTATCATTACAGCATCGGCTGATAATTGTCAATAATTTAAATTTTCTATTTTGCCGCCTTCGTCTTTATCGTTAAAATTGCAGGATCTGGTGATAAAATATATATCATACTCAGTAACTTCAATTGCGTCTATCTTCTTCTTCAATTACGTACAATATACCGTTTACTGACAGTATTATTTTCGTCCATGTAGATGTTAGATATATCCTTAAAAGTAAGCAATTTCATAAATTTAAAATATAAAAAAAACAAAAATAACATTATTTCTTGAAAATCATATTATTTATTTTTTTATGCTCACTGTCAAGTTTGTCCGTGTGGACACACTTGGGTTCACGGTAATTTATTGCATCATTAAAATACACAAACATCAGTTATTATTATTCAAGTGTAAACTCTGCATGCTAATGATTCATTCTATTAAATAAAAAAGATTTTTGAATCAATCAAATCAATAAAAATACTTAACTCAGAAATCGGATCACAGTTTTTTCGTTCGTAATATGAGCGTCCACTTTGATAATTAATATTGTTTTCACTAAATTGTTCAGAGCCCTGAAAGAACGCCTGGATCGAGCTCCATACTACACTCAAATGACTTATGCAAAGAACATGAACGTTTTCTTAGAAATGACAATACAAGACCAACATCGGCAATAATAATTTGTGTCCATATGGACATCTGTGACACTAATGCAAACTAGTTTACGAGTTTTAATCTTACAAAATTTTTATGTAGGTGCTGGCAGAGAAATTTCCCTTCAAAAATTCAAGTTACTAACTTTTTTGACAGATAAAAATGATTCGAATACACTGTCTTTGGGTAATGCGCGATTAAACAAAGGAATAGTTTTCACCTTTGTACTTTCTTATGCGTAATCGTTATTTAATAGTTCTAATTATATTTATGCTTTCATTATAAATAACCATCTGTCTGTCGTATGAATTTTATTTGAACATTGAATACAGTGAAAAATTTATGCACGCCTGTTCAGAACGTCTCCATTGAAATAATGGAATCTCCCGAAATATGTACTTTTTAAGGACTTTAATGCATGAAATATGAAAATAATAATTCTCACCGAACATGAAAAGAATATACCACAATAAAAGTCGGTATTTTTTTGCGAAATCATTAATTGTTCACATCCCTAAATGAAAAATAAGAATTCTATTGTCTATCGTTATTACTTGACAATATAAATAAAACAAAACATTGTTTTGATTTACGAAAAGTTATTTATTGAATTATCAAATGGATATGTCGGCTCATCGTGGACTTGAAATGTCGATACAGAGAAGCCTGATGCTCGACTGAAAAGCTGGCCAAAATGTTAAATAATTGCAATGATGGGTGTACTCCGGATAAATGAAAGGTTAGTTTAATTTTCCTAATTTAATATTTCTTAATGAAATTGATCTGTATGATTCTGAAACCAAGTCAAGATTTTAAATGAACACATTTTGTATTTACTTATTACTACAAAGATTGTGTCTGAAAATTTTACATAAAATTTGATTATTTTTGCTGTACTAGTATGTAATCACTTTTTAATTGACATTTATTTAGAATCAAACTTGCGTCCCTCAGATCAAACAGTTAATGCTTTTATTCCTGGATTATGTGGCTTATCATTGAATTTGATCTAATACAGCACATTTTCAGTCTTTTATAGAATTGCGTTCAAACGTCAAGAAGAGAGCAAGAGATCATTTGGTAAATTCCAGGAAGACAAGAGGGAGACCGCCCACATTACCTCTCTCAGAACAGGATGAGAGATTCCTAGCAGTCGAGCGGATCCTGGGAGTCAATGGAAATCCAGAACTTCAAGAAATTGGAGTTAACATACCTCCGGACATTAGCCTATCAGGGAATGTACAAGGAGGAAGGCAGGCGTCCATTTCACCATCACCGTCATAGTCCTCACATATCTTCACTGTGACAAATAGCCCAATTCAACCACTGAGGCCATCTCCGTGCTCACGCCCACGACCACTGCCTTACACGACTAGAAGATCCCTGGCAGAAAGAGCCATGCAGATGCAAGCATTATGTTTAGAAGTGCAGCGCGGACCATTTTCTCAGCATATGTCATGCTGAGAAAATGATAAGCCGCGCTGCACTTCTAAACATGTATAAAGATCAAATGAAAGTAATGGAACCTCTAACGATAGCATTAAAAAAACACATAATCACATTGTTATATTTTTTAACTGCACCCCGGTTAGCCATCTCTTCAGATGATAAACCAAAAGGGAGCTTCTAGTCACGTATAGGTACAGAGATCGCCTTGACCGCTGCACTGGACTATGCCAGAGTGGCAGACTGAACGTTACTTATTAGAGAAATATCTGTCATTGTGGGAATGGATGTGCGGATATCCCCTTGTACCTGGTAGGACAACAGTCTACTTTGTACCCAAGTGTACATTCTACATTAAGGAATCATTGCCAAGGTGGGCGACCTGGTTCGCCTGACTTAATTTATTTACCACTTTTATTTATCTTCTATAATGCATCTACATCCATGTTTTATTAATGTACGCGCAGATTTGTTTATTATTACTACAGTTAAATGTGAAATAATATATGTAAGTTTATATAAAAACATAACATTAAACCTGTGTTTTAATATTCAAAATATATAACACTTCTTTCCAAAGAAAAAGTATGAGAAGGATATCTGCTATCGGTTTATTTACAACATCTACAAATAAGGGAAATTAAATAAAAATATGAGTTGTACATAATGAATTTAATAATATGTATAGGTAAGGAATATCCCCTGATTCTTTTACAATTGTCAGAAAGAATCAGGAAAAAAAACTGACATGTTAATATTTTCAATATATTCACAAACGTTTGTTTACAAGATAAAAATGTATATTAATAATGCATAAAGGCCAACAACAGTAAATTAGGATCAACAAGGAAGATAGGCTAATTTATAAATGTAATAAAGGAAAAATGTTCCTGTATAACTTCATTCCAGACTTGCCGCCCTCGAATTGGAATGTTTAACGAATGGTCATTAGTTGGAGGATTTCCAATGATATGAAGAACTGCATGATTATTATGAACATAGAAGATTCGCCCAGCAACAGTCGGACTATAGTTCAAAACTCTGTGCTTCAGAACAAACCAAATTCTTGATTTTAAAACTCGTATACATCTTTCCACAACATTTCTTATTTTAATGTGGGCTTTATTTGTATCTGGATTCCGGAGTATTCCTTCCTGGATTTTCATAAGGTGTGAGTAGCCAGGGTTCTGATGGATATCCAAAATCACCTGAAAATTAAACACTACGTCATCATTATACCCAAATAACGTAATGCGATTTGTATATTTTCACAATATATTTGAAATTAAAAAAAAAAAAAATTACCAACCTCTCATTTCGATTTTCCAAAAATCTTCTAATTCGTGATGTGTGCCATATTACTGCGTCGTTAGTGCACCCGGGATACAATGCATTAAAAGACAAAATCTTAAGATCTGCTCCACATATCTGTAACAAAATAATAATTATAAAAATTTTGTATGGTACAATTGAAATACGAAAAATAACCTAAAAACCGTGAGTTTCGAAACATATATCTTCGTTTGTCGTGAGAGATCTTGTAAATACCTTTACCGCCTTGATAAGGAAACAGTTATGCACCCAATAAATACAGAACTGTTTCCTTATCAAGGAGGTAAAATTGTAAAAACTGGTTATTTGGAATCTCCAGCGGGTTACAGAAATCTCGCGAACGAAGTCTATCTATTCTCGAGTTTCGACTAAAATATCGGTTTTTGATTAAGATAACGTAAAATAAGTATTAATACTATATTCAAAGTTCACAGAAAAAGGTTTGTTTCATAAATACCTATTGATTTTCTCGTCCATAGTGTCGTAGTGAAGAACAACGGCCAATCCTGTCGCCATTTTTTATGTTTTGACAGATTACGATACTTTATCTCCCTCACTCTCTCTCTCTCTCTCTCTCTCATTCAAACATAACACTCAGGCCTATTCTCAAAATTGCAATATTTAAATGAAGGTGATTGTTACACTAACCCTCAAAAATAGTGTTATATTTGAATGAGAGAGAGGGAGTGAGGGAGATAAACGTACCATAATCTGTCAAAACTATCTGTCTATTTTTGAGGGTAGGTATAATTATCACCTTCATTACAATATTGCAGTTTTGAGAATCGGCCTGATATATCAAAACTGTACGAATTGCGCGGGGGCGCGGGCGCGCATCTCTATTGTTAAATGTATATATTACATTTGTATTGAAATCAACGGTTGCTTTAAAAATAAATGTAATTGAAATGAACGATACCGCAGATGTCACCCGTCACGGTGTCCGATCGCATCTTCCCATTATTATAATATTTTTTAAATATTAACCATTTAATATCATATTATTATATATCTATTATTCCAAAAATACATTCTATATGTATATCTTTCTAATTAACACATTTAATTAGTATTTAAAATATCACAGAGCTATGATCTAAATAATTACAACTTCACAATAAGAATATGTTCTCCATAATAACCCACACTTGGCTTATTTTCTACTATTTACTTATTTGTTATTATACACGACCTTTTCAGGCATTAACATTATTTGGAAAATAACAGAAAATTACAACAGAAGTGCAATACGCAAAGAAAAATTTTACATAGTGTCGGCATGTTTTTACACAATCAAAATTAAAAATAAATACAAAATGTGAAAAATCCTAACCTGGCAGCGATTGAGTAGGACCATATAGGAGTTTTTGCTTACAAACAGTCCAGGGTGAGCGGCGTATCCACCCTCATCGGATTCCACAGTGAGCGAATGCTTCAACGGGTTCAGAAATACATCCAAATGAATAAAACAAGTAGGGCGATATACAGTTGACAAACACAAAGACAATAGACAATCTGCCTCCATTCATGAAGGTTGCAACCGACATTCCTAAGGCATGGGCCTAACATAAACTAGCAAACCATCATTTTGATTTAAATGTACATTAGTGTATTATTCAGATACATCATGTCTAATTAAATTCAATTTTTGTGTCCTACTTCTTCATGTAGGTTAATACTTTTTTCAATTTCGGCTTGTTTGGGTGAAGAAATACTGAATATAGGAAGGGTGGAAGGAATTTTATAAAGAGACACGAATAGGGAACAGGGGTGCTGAAGAACTAACCGGAACCAGAAAGAAACAAGACCGATTCTCGATTGCTTCGGCGCGTCTCTGGTCGGTCATCGGATGATTAATTGTATTTTGCTCTGGAGCTCTGCGTTGTTTTGTCATGTCGAAGTCGATCGGAGCTACCGACTATTGGAACTTCCTTTTGCTTTCTACATGACATGTCAGGTCGAAGGTTATCGGTGAAGCTTTCCCTTGTTATTGTTCGTTTCAGATTTGGATTGTTGGCGGCTGGCGAGTGGAGCGGGGGTGTTCAATAATACTTTGATGGCGTTTATTGGTTATTGTGTATTGATGCACAGACAAATAAAAGTCGATGACTGGTATTGCTCACTGAAGATGCGTCCGTGAAGGTAGCTGAGAGAGAAGTGGTCGCTTCAAGCGGCCTTCTCGGAGTTGTTACACTGCGAAATATTGCTAACTGAATTTCAGTCGGTCGGTAGATAAAGTAGGAATGAAATGGCTGTAAAGTGCTTGATTAAACGGCCAGGTCTGCGAGGCGCAAACGGGACTTGTAAAATTGTTTTACGTTGAGTGTCAGGATATACCGGTCTCAGATGAAGTAGGCCGTGCGATAATAACTAAAAATATTAATTTATTGTGTGTACTCCAATATTGTCACGCCGTTAGCCGTTAATGACGTCATCATTTTTCTTTGTGCTTCAGATATTTATTATAAAATGAAATGAAAAATAAAAGGATAGAAATATGGCGAACCGGTGATACCATTATCTATCACTTTTTCAATTTATCCAAATAAAAATGTTACGTAAATGCGATATCGCCACTTGCCGGTGGGCTGTTGCAGGGCGGCAGCGCTTCCCAATCTGCACGCGCTCCTCCTCCGCGAGCCGCGCACGGGCCACCAGCGGCACCTGCCTTCGCATTAGTATGCAGGTGACCCAGACTGAAGGAAGATTAGATTCGCAAACTATAGTAGAATCCATATCTATACATTACATTCACTATATGTTTATTATCCAGAATCCGTAAACGTTTTAGCAGATATTTCTCGTGTATTTGCATTGGCCACACATTGTACAAGTTTCTCTCCACTCTAAAACTTTTCGGACGATTTTATTACATTCTGTGTCCCCGGCGTGTTTGTTCTCCCGGCGAGGGGGGCCGCCGAACTATCTCCTTATTCATCTGAATCTTCACTCTGGAATCTGTTCGGTACCATTTCATATTTAATTGTAATATTATATTACAGGACACAAATATAAAATGAAGCTATTACATATTATCGAGTATTCAGGGCCGTTCGCCGAGCAAGCCGGGGCACCGAGCGAGCCGGGGCGCCGAGCGAGCCGGGGCGCCTAGCGAGCCTGGGCGCCGAGCGAGCCGGGGCGCCGAGCGAGCCGGGGCGCCGAGCGAGCCGGGGCGCCGAGCGAGCCGGGGCGCCGAGCGAGCCGGGGCGCCGAGCGAGCCGGGGCGCCGAGCGAGCCGGGGCGCCGAGCGAGCCGGGGCGCCGAGCGAGCCGGGGCGCCGAGCGAGCCGGGGGGCGCCTTCGGCGGAATTGTTTCAAGAGTAACAATAACTAGCTTGTCGATTTCACTTAACAACTCTAATGTAAATCATGACATACCGATATTATATCACTTTTTTCTTTGTATTTCGCTTACGATGTGATTCACTATTAATATTTTTTTTAAATGTCAATGCAGGAATAGGGCGTGTACGATAAAATAAACAATTTATCTAAAAAAATATATAAATGATTGGAACAACTTAATATTAAAAAATAATTCAAACGCAAGTATTAGCAAGACTCGAAGGAACAAATGCTAAACCTTCCAGTTTCCTAGTTCCTTAAGTAACCAACGGTAACAGAAGAGATAGTACATCTAAATAACAAAACAGGTACAAATGTAATATAAGTACAATTATAACATAGTACAATTGTGAAATTAGTAGAAAAGTATATACAACATAATATCTATGTTCCAAGATAAAATCGCATAGACCATTCATACATACATATGAAGATAAAATCAGAAAACAAATAGTAGGTTTGCGAAAACGGTCAGGTAACGCAGACAATCGAGATGGAATGTAGATACAGTGGCGTTACTATGACAATGGGGCCCAGGTTAAAAAAGGGCTCAAAAAGTTTGCCCCCTACAATTTATTTGAAATGGATATTTTCGCAAGTGTCAGCATTAATCATAATCCACAGCGAGAAATGGAATTATTCAATTTAAAAAATCGTATCACAAGTGTATTGCGAAATCCTGTGAAAACATTATCCATGTACCCCGCTATTCAGGAACCAGACCATCACCTGACAGCGAAGCGAGCATTTTTCTAATTTCAACAGCATACATGCCTTGTAAAGTGTAATTAGTATGTATTTTATTCTTACTACTATCATTCGAATGTCTTATGTACAATACTTACTTAGGGAGGCCTTTTTTTCCATTCTGCATTGGGCCCCAATTGTTGTGGAAACATCCACATCCACATCCCAAACGCCCTGGACGGCTCACTTTAACGTCCTCCGACATGGCGAGAGGAGCCGAGCACGAGAATGTACTGCAGCTCTCGGCTCGCATCGCCTATCTCGTGTCGGCACCGGTCGTCTCGTGCCATCTCGCTCGGCCATTAGTTCAATTCAATGCGCACCATTGCGGAACAGTGATCGCTAATGTACAAAAACTTTATTGTTTATCAGAGTAATAGAATGATTTTAATCGAAGACAAATATTTATTTATTCCGATCGTGATTCGAGTCACACTCACAGTGTATTATCGGTCGGTACTTAAAATATTGTAAGCAAACGATTAACCCTGCTACCGAGTTTATACATTTTAAATGCCGCCGATACCTGTCCCGGGCCAGACCCCCCGCCGAGCCTGCAACTGACGTGAAACAATGTCAATACAATTGTGTATCTTTGCGTATTGTGTAAACACCCAGCGGAGAATCCTCTCCATATATCCATACTGAAATATTTGCATGGCTTTTCTGCCTCGTTCCCGACTGCGAAGGGCAGTAGAATGACGGGTGGGCGGTGGGTGGTGGGGGCGAGGGAGGGAGGGAGGGAGGGAGGGAGGGAGCCTGCCCCGCTCGGCGATACTTCTCTCTCTCGATGCACACTATTAGCAAAATTTAATTAGTAATATTGGTCAACAGCCACGGGTATTGCAGCCCGAGATGGTCTTCTTGCCGACCGCATCCTGTGTGGGCATCCTGCTGGGATCGTGTTCCCGGGTCGGGCGATGCAAACAGTCTTGGCGGGAGGGCTCCCTCTCTCTCCGCCCTTCCCGGCCGCCGCTCAATCACCAGCTTCTGCTATCGTACGTTCAATATAATATCTAAACAATATGTCGCATGTACTTCCATATTGTGCTTTACCTCGTTATATTAGTTTATTAAATCTGATTTATGCCTTAAAACTGGCTCGTCTAGTTGGACAATACATTTTTAAAACCTGCCATCAATTTTCTTTTTAGCATCGTTTTTGGAAAATTGTTATTTTCTTTTTAAATCGCAATTAATTGTAATTAAGTGCGCGCAATTTGTAAGAGTGAACAAATTTGCAAAAATCTAATATTTATTTACCTTTATCGCGTGTATCCGGGTATTACCAATGTATGGAGTATCCAAAAAAATTTCATTCGCCTTGAAGAGTTGTAAATTGAATGAGTATTAAGGGTAAATGAACTGGAATAAGTGTAGAAAATGTTCTAATGATTCTGGATTGCAACTGTTTCACGCCGTATTGGAGCGCATTCTATTGTCATCGCATTCATTCAAGAAAAGACAACAACCGAGTAATGTTAGTATCAGTTTTGCCTCATCACATAGTGTGCTGCAGCAGCTGTGTACCGCTGTTCTCCCTTGAAGAATGTCGGTGTAGATGGTGACGTGATAGTACTCACTAGTGCAGGTAGTACAACTGCCGCCCGTCCTACTTATCACATACCCATTTGTCCCGTACGCGCGTGCGCCCATCATACCCTCATTCCACAGACGTCACATATACTAATATTCTTTAGTCGGTTTGCAACTTACCACCTTATCTGTGACGCGCCCCGCAAAAGGTCCTGCGATACCCCTTCGCCTAATCCATCTGTTGGGTACTTTTTCGTAAAAATTGACCCTCACATTAGGAGAAGGTCAGCTTCAACAGGCGATACAAGCCCAATTTGAGAATTTCAATCACACGTATGCACGGTAATCCTGTAGACTGTCGAGGCGGTGTGCGGAGGAGGCGGGCAGCGGGCCGCGGGCCGCGGCGGTAATGAGCGGAGATTATCGGATCTGTCAGCGGAGCCCGGAATAATGATGTCCGACACAATCGGCTTATCCCTTCCCTCAGGGCCAGTCCGGACGGAGCGATATAACGATCGCCGGTGTAATAGATAATACACGATGCGACGGTTCATCATTTTTTAATTTCACCTCATTGATTAACCGAACACGCGGAAGCAATGGGTAAAAAGATAAATCTGAGTAGAAAGTTTTAATTTATAATGATAATACTATACAAGGATTCACCTTGCTCCATCCATATGGACGCTCACCGCTCTATCTCAATCTGTACGACATTAATACATCATCATATCCATTTCCTATGGATTGTCTTGTTTGTTGAAGTACTTGTGTAATAATGACGCGCTTCTCGATCCAACGACAAGAGTCAGTGGTGGAGGGGTTCGAATCTCATCCCGGAAGACTAAACAGCCATACGAGGGCAGGTCAAAATTATTAACTTTTTTCGTTAAAGAATTTATTTATACAGACTTTCTGAAAGCCAAGCTTGTCGATTTGATTTGATGGGCAGAACTACGACTGATGTTCAAAGAACCGACGATAACTCGCCTATTCGCTAGAACCATCTCTCGAGCTTGCTGAATCTCGTCATCGATGTACTGTGTGCTGTGGTATAATCGGTTAATTAATTTATAATACTTAATCAATAACTCATATTATTAAAAAATTGTAAAAATGTCACATAAAAAAATGCACGTTCCCCGGATTGGAAGAGATCCAGGTTCGAATCTCGGTAGCGACAACAATATTTTTCGATAAAATTGATTTTATATGTATATCTTTCTAGTTGATTTGTATTAATATTAGATTTGTAGATAGTGCGCTTTAATAATATAATCAAAACTTGATAACATTACGTTTAGTAAATAACATTATGTGCAATAAGTAAACAGTATGTGTTGATAACATTACGTTTAGTAAATAGCATTATGTGCAATAAGTAAACAGTATGTGTTGCGTGTATTACGTTTAGTAAATGACGTGTGTTACATTTAGTAAATGGCATGTTTTGTCATCAAATGTAGCGTGTATTGCAGTCAGTTAATAGCTTGTAGTATTTTAAGTACATTACTTATTAAATTGCGTGTATTACATTTAGTTAATTGCGTGTTTGGCACTTAGTAAATTGCGTGTATTGCAGTTAGTTAATAACTTGTAGTATTTTGAGTAAACTACTAATTAAATTGCGTGTTATGCAGTTAGTAAATGGCGTGTTATGCAGTTAGTACATGGCGTGTATTACATTTAGTAAATGGCGTGTATTACATTTAGTAGGTAAATGGCGTGAGTGTTGCAGATAGCAAATGTGGCGCGTATCCGCCAGGGCCGCTCGCGGAGGTAAACTATACAGGAATCACCGATTCAGGAGTCCGTTGAACTCCCGATTGCCATTCATCAGATGCTGTTTCCGAGTACATTAAATACATATGTATGACTGTGTATGTCGACAACTTGAGAAAGTGTCGACATTGCATATATCGGCCCGGAGCCCAATATTGAATACAAAGTATTTCCGAGAGATGATCATAAATAAAATATTTCCTAGTGATCAGTGGCGGGCGGGCAGATGTGGATGTGACTATTTTTACCTGCACTGAGTTTGGAAGAGTGGCAAGAAGGATCGGATGAGGCACCTTCGGGGAGGTGGACTCATTCCTTCCCCCCCCTTGATGCCGTCAGAGACAGGTCTCGGATCATGGACAGTTTCGGAGCGAGCTCGCGGTGTTCCTACTTGCAGCCGCGTGAAGCAGGCGCCGGACCGCGTCCTCTGACGCCGTCGACTGATACCCTCGAGGGTATGGTCGTAGTTCTGTAATGATCTCCGATAGGAACCTAGAACCGTTCAGGGTCTCTAGGTGGGAAATCTTAGGTCGACCTGCTGCGACGGGTGTCTGATTGTGCAGTGCCTACTGCCTACCAGTCGGACCCCCTAGTGTACTGTTTCCTCGATAGTATCTGCCGGCAGGGGTGTTCGTGTAGAGAATCGATTTTTCTTGTTTCCCGAGATGGAGTGTTTTGTGTACTCCCCCGGCACCTGTGTGTTATTACTGAATCTTTGTTAATATTGTATTATTATTATTATTCTATATATATATTTTAAACAATAAATATTTTTAAATGAGGTCACAGGTGAAATGAGTGATGTTTTAGTTGGCGTTTCGCGGTCGTTGCTCGGACGCGGTCGTTGCTCGGACGCGGTCGTTGTTCGGACGCGGTCGTTGCTCGGACGCGGTCGTTGTTCGGACGCGGTCGTTGCTCGGACGCGGTCGTTGCTTATGCGCTGACCTGCGTTGCGCGGTCGCCTGTTTAGCATTTTAAAAATGCCAAGCTGGCGGCGAATAACTAGGGCTTATATAGGAGATTTTGCTTATAAAACGATCCTGGGTTCGGGGACTCAGCGCTAAATGAGTGCCTCATTATCCCTATCTACACGTAGTATTGTATTTCAAAATAATATTTTAATTATTTTCCATTGTAGGTGAACATATAATTATAACACCGACGGATCCAGATTTTTTTTCAGAGGAATCTATCTATTATATATACTGAAAAAAAATACCAAACACAAAAACGTATATTATGTTTATACTACATTTATTTTTATATACATAAAAATAAATATTTCTTAAACTACATCACATATTTCCTATTAAACCTAACCTTAATTAATAACACATTATAATAATTAAATTAACAAACATCTTAAAATAAAATTAAATGTAAGTAATTAAAATTACTTCCATAAAAAGTAAAATACTATACTTTTTTTAAAATTAAAGATAATGAATTAAAATTTTAATTAAATTAAATACTACTTTATTATAAAATGTAATTGAATATTTCCATTGTGTGCAAATGTATCAATTACTTGTTCAATATTTATATTTATATTTCGATGTATATTTAATAACGCAAAGGCCGTTGACTGTTGACTGTTGACTGTTGACCTATCCTGACGCATTATATCCAGTCTTTAGCTTGTCAGACCAGAAAAAATCTTGCCGCTGAAGCTAGGCTAGCTGGTAACTGGTAACTGGTGAGGTATAATAAATATTAAGTAACGTTCAACTTGTTGGATAAATATCTTCGTTAGTTTCTTGTAACGTTGTGTTACTAAAACAGCTGTAATAATGGTCGGGATTGATTAATAATAATAATAATAATACCTGAAGGTTTTATTTGCAAAATTTCACAATTAAGTGTATATTTGAACGATAGATTGTCATTATTCATAGCTTCAGTAAAATTGTTAGAAATTTGACCAATTTTCTGTTTGAGAACATTCTCATTAACATTTATTAAATGGCTTCGAATTAAAATATTTATTTCTATAAAATGAGCCAACTGATCAAAAAACGACCCCTCACATCCGCAATGTTATGTAACGACCAATTCAACACAGCATCAACAACATAGGTCCGATCACCGCACCGAGCAGAGGCTCTGCTCTCAGCGGTGTGCTCTTCGATGATACATTTCCATTCATTCAACATTACAACTATCCTCGCAATAAGGCCATGAAATTCTTAGGATTCGATAACTACATATATTGTGTAGTCTCCCTACTATGCCTCACATCATATAAAAATCGAAAGAGTTCAATATAAATTTCTAAAACTTATTCATTTTAAAGTGCATATTCCATTACAAAATATAAGTTACGATTATTTAATGAGTCTACTTCATTTGAAAAAATTAGCCTGGAGGAGAGATGTTGGCGATATTGTATTTCTATACAAAATTATCGACAGCAGTCGGACTGCCCTGAATGATTCCGTACAAAGTGCCGACTCAAACGCTGTAAACTCTCCGATGACACGGATCCGTCGGCTCGGTGACAAGTTCCATTTCTTGCAGGAGCATACTTGAATTGAATAAATATTTGTAATTGGAATATACTTATATCTAAATAAAAAAAGGATATTATTGTTTATGTAAAAGCCCACAAAAGTGTTGTTGGTAATAACAAAAATAAAATCAAACAAATGACTTTTTTCCCTCCCCTCCTCACCCTTTCAACTTGTATGGTACTCTACATGTAGAGTGTAAAAATACATTATCAGTTTATTAATATACCTACATTATTTTTATTTTAGTGTAAAAACCCTTTCTGTTTATCTTTCTGTAGGTACATACTCTTCTCCGTTCAGCTCCGAAGCAACGAAAGTCAGTAAAAAATATTTACTTTGTTGATGATCTCACTATTGAATTTATATTAGCACATAGGCCTGAAATATTTAACCAGCGAAGTGACAGATTTCGAATGCACGGGTGAATAAAGGCCGTAGATAAAGCATAAAATTGTATGTATTGCCAATTGTAAATATTTAAAATAAATCTATTTTGACGACATTCTCAGATAGTTGATGATCGTTCGCAATGCCACACTGTTGGGCGGGATTCACTTTGACAGTAGTGAACTTGACGTTCGAATAATGCGATAATAAAAAGTTACTATAGTAAAAATTAACTATTCCATTACTGATCTAACAACCGGCCCTGAGTGTGCGGTGGAAGCAGCTGCTTTCGCTTTGAAATCATCCTTAGCTTTGAACGCAAGCGCACGCGCGCGCGGGGCAGGACGCTGCTGCGTCCCTGCGCGATGGCGGTAATGATGATACTCGTTATTCTCCGCACCTGGGACCGTGACGTCAGAGTGGAGGGTAAAGAAATGTTATCCTCAAATGAATTCCATTCATGTTAGGAGATTTATTTTTAAAAATTCTAAGCAACTCCTATACAGCCCTCGCCCACGCGGCCGCGCTGCACGACAGCAAGTGACACAACCCTCTTTCCAAAACGAGCCCGGTTGCGGTTGCCCTAGTGTTGCTAAACTCAAAACTCGTAATGGGCCGGAGCGAACTTTTCAAACTTCTCCAAACTGCACCTCCGCCTCTATTTTGTTAATCAATAATGAAAAATGCCTTTCTTTTCTCCTTTCCTAACCGAGGAAGGAACCATCGCGTTATTGCCGTGACACAAAGTAATTCAATTAAACACCCGAAACATTATTTTAAATTCCGTTTTCTTCTCATTTTTCCTGGTCCACTTTTATATAGTGGTAGAATTTCTTCAATATTCAGTGCGGAGCGACTAAGCGTCCTATGCTGCATCTCTCGGTGAGACTTTGATCTCTGAGACTCTGAGAGGTTAGTAAAGGTACGTATGTACCGGGTGCGGCATTCTAATCCGGGAGCGAAAGCTTAATTCTGTACTGGAAATTTCCCGTCGCATGAAAGCGCAGCGCAGTGTTAATTAGTTCATATTAGAAACAATCGAGTTATTTGCATCAGGCAGTTTGTTTTTCTAGGCGAAACTTCAATTTGAAGTCGCGGCCGTTATACAGTTGGACAGGGTTCTCAAAGTCACGTAAATAACGTCGAATTTCTGCGGGCCGGTCCATCTCATTCATATGATCGACATACTCCTCAAAATGGTCATCCAGGACATCAATATTCTCCATAATTCAAGAAAAAATCGTCATAAATATAAATAACTTTATAATCCTTAAATTTAACACCAAACACTATCAGCAAAATTTTATATACTGAGGGATAAAAAATTGCAATGGCCTCTCTATACAAATCAAAGATATAAAAGAATTTAGAATTAAATTAAATGAACATTTCAGAAACACAAAATTAGAAAATAAAAAATATTACGGAACACTTCAGAAGCACACAAATAGACAATAAATAAAATATATGAAATATTATATAAAATTATTATAGTATAACTCTCTCTCCAAGCACAAGAGCTAGTCCCTTTTTTAGAGAGGTAATTGAAAAAAAAAACATGTAATTATAATAATGTAAAATACTTAATTCATGTTATAAAAAAATTGTAAAAATGTCAAATAAATAAAAAAAATATTGACTACAAAATATTAGAAATAAGGTTACCATACACCTTTAAAAGCTGTCACTTCAAAGGTGTGTGGTTACCTTTTATTTTACATGTGCGGCAGTAAGGTTTGATTCTGAAATGAAACTCCATATAATTTTTCAAGGTGACGTCACACCTTTGTTGGGCGCGGACTTTTGTGTGACTCTGAATTGAAATGACTCGTTTACGGAATTTTAAAAGAAAGCGCGGGCTTTACCGATGCAATCTACAGAACTAAGTCACAATTTCACAGGTTTCTACAAATTTCAATTGGCGATCTAATTTCTCGGGGTTGGTCCCATTCCCTTACTCGTTTAGCCAAATCCCCCAATAACTGTACCGTGGTGTAGTTCGGTACTTTTTCCCACGACCGGACCGGACCGGACCGGACCGGACCGGACCGGACCGGACCGCTTTCCGGCAACAGTTCTTCCGTTCCAGTACGATTGTTTGTGGAGTCATTTTTGTGAGATTAATTATTCATTAATATATTAGAGCAAAATTAAACAAAACCACTACACTTTATGGTAGTCGTTATTTTCTGTTTTCATCGCGTTCTACTGTTACACGTTATACTAACATTACACCGACTGCCTACCTATTATTAAGTAACAAAGAGTAATTTGAAAAAGATAAATATTTTTTAATAAAAAAATAATTCCGAATTCAAAGATATAAATCAAATTTGATTAAAAAAGTGTTACAGCAGGTTTAGAAATTCAGTGACACGTGAATAAAGGCCTAACCGGGTTCGAGAAAAGAAAACAAACGTTATTTTCATTCAGTGCGGGTAAACCGAGTACCGGAAGGGGTAAAGAGGAGATCGCTCTCTTAGCACTGCGCCGCTGACTGTATCGTCACTTCTGATGGACTATTGCGGTGGTGTAGCGACCTGGCTGCCGGCGGAGTCTCGGAGCGAGGAGCGCGGGTGGCAGGGCGCGCGGAGGCGGGCCCGGCGCGCGCTCCGCCCCCACCCCGCAGAGGCTCGCAAACTGTTCCCGTCGCATTGAAGATGAACCGGAAGCCCGGCTCGGCTGCCCATCTTCAGCGGAGACGGGAACAGCCTGCGATAAATAGATTCATGGGTACACAACCCCATCTAAATATTACATTATGGTACAACAGCTGCATAGTAGCAGTAGGCATAGGAAGTTAGAGAATAATTTAGTTCACCTACTACCTTCACTTCACATATTAGCTCTAATTATATACATACGAGGGCAAGCCAAAAATAATCTAAATTTTTCGTTCTACGATTTACGCGCACAGACTTAGTCTGCGATGCATTTCAGCCCCTTTCTCACCCTCCGACCAGAGAAATCGGATCACCGTTCGTTCGTTCGTTGTTCTTCCCCGGTGCAGGCTGCTAACAGAGCGGACATGTTTACATTGTAATAATACACGGAAGGCACATGACGCGATCGGGATCAAATTTTGGACACGTGATCGCAATCGTACCAACTCTAAGCACGCATACGCAGAAGGTAATATGACAACCTTGAAGGTGTGTTATGGCGAAAGTGTTATTATACTAGTCTTGCCTCGGTTGACAAGTTCGTTAGATATAATTCCATTTAAAGCGCGGTTCAGTTTGTTGGAAGACTTGGCACGATCGGGTAAACCGAATGCTAGCGAATGGTCCTCAATAATCGACGAGCCTGTATGAGAAAATGCATGAATGTGGATGAGGTGAGAATTGTGTGTCAGAACAGAAGAGTGTAGTAGTAGTAGTAGTAGTAGTAGTAGTAGTAGTGGTGGTGGTGGTGGTGGTGGTGGTAGTGTTGGTGGTAGTGGTGGTGGTAGTGGTGGTGGTGGTGGTAGTAGTAGTAACAGCAGCAGCAGCAGCAGCAGTAGTAGTAATGGTAATAGTAGTGGTAGTAGTAGCAATAGCAGTAGTGGTAGTAGTGGTAGCAGTAGTAGTAGTCGTTTTCACATTAAATTCAGAAGGCAACCCCCAGCGAGAGACTCACACCCTAATAAATCCCGGAAATATCCGAGATCTCTTAATAGGACATCGTTCCGGGGGATCCGATGACCTATTCATTTCATTTCTAGTGTTCAAATGGAGACTATGAACAAATGTGACTAGATATAGTCCGCAAGTTCCCTAATAAGTAGAAAGAAGAAGCCAATACCTTCACAATTTTATAGCAACCTTCGATTTATAAATGTGAATTATGGTGTTCCTCGAGATTTATTATTGGGACCCATTACAATCGAAGAACACCATAATTCACATTACATATATATAGGTACTTCAAAGAGTTTGCACAAAAAAATATAGGAGTCAGAAATTTTGTAGGAAAAATATAGCGCGCGCACAATTTTACGCTTTTAAGTATTAGAATTATTTTATAACCTTGTTACTCATTTTCAAAAAATTTCTGATTTAGATTGAGAATAATTGTTTCATATTTGTATTAGATATAACGGGTGAACCTCGCTTACATCATGAATAGAATAGACAGGTAGGTCTGAACGATCGCTTTATTTGTATATGTGTATAAAATAACATGTTTAACAGAAATAAATACGTGTCACATCAATATTGTTACTATTTTCAAACTAAGCAAAACGAATGTGCTATGAAAATGACCTCCCGGAACCCCCGACCACTAGGTCACCAGGCGAGTAACGTAACCACTAGACCACAATGTATAATTGATATGTACCGATTTTAAATAAGAGTAAGATCATGAAACGACAGTGGGAAGAGTGTGAGTAATATTAACAGTCATCTCGCCAGATTACTATAAATAGGTAGCTGGTAGCTGATAGCTGATAGCTGATAGCCATTCAAGAACAACATTACAGTTTTCGTTGATTATTTTGACCTCGACCAGTTTCGATATCACTGTATCTTCGGTAGGACGGTCGTTCACCGAGTTAACCATATAAATATTGTTTAGAAAGATGTACAGAAAAAATCAATAGAATTTTTTTTTTGTCGCTACCGGGACTCGAACCTGGAACATTTCAAATCAGGGGAATTGCGTTACCAGCTACAGAGTAAGTGGGCGACAAATATTCGAACTTATATGCTGCAGTTCTTTCAAATTGATTCTTTTCTTTCAGACAGTTCTTTCAAATTGACACAAATTAAAGAAATAAAGGATATAAAAGAGTTTAAAAAGAAACTGAATGAACACTTCAAAAACACATAATTGGACAATAAACAATATTATAGAACACTTCAAAAGCACACAAATGGACAATGAATAGAATATGTAAGGTATTATATAAAATTATTGTAGTGTAACTCCCTCTCCAAGCACAAGAGCTGGTCCCTTTTTTAGAGAGGTAATTGAAAAAAAAAACATGTAATTATAATAATGTAAAATACTTAATTCATGTTATAAAAAAATTGTAAAAATGTCAAATAAATAAAAAAAATATTGACTACAAAATATAAGAAATAAGGTTAAAAAAGAGGAGAGGTAAGCGAAAGAAAAACCATGTATATATGTAACCATATGTATGTTTGTAACCATATATTTAAAAATTAAATTTACTTTGCCATTGTATTTTCGCTAAATTAAATAAAAAAATAAAAAATAAATCCGTTATTCCATTTTTTTAAATTATCACCTTTTTAATATAAATATATTTTTAATAAATTTACTTTTCTGTATTCATTTATAAGTGATATATTTAATTTGTATTAAAATACCACAGAGCTATGTTCCGTAAAAACTGCGTCTTCACAATAATTATTTGTGTCTCCTTAATAAATATTTAAACACAATTATATTATTTGGGATGGGACCTATTCGATCTGCATTTTAAACATTCCCTACATTTACGTATTATAATTATACACATTAAATCAAAATTAACATTAAATAGATAAAAACAACATTTTTTAAATCTATTTAGTGTCAGGCGAGAGAAGAGACCGATGAGACCGATGAGACCACGAAATCGCGGGGCTCACTAATAAAGTCCCGGGCCAGGTAACGGCAGCGCGACCCTCGGTCTCGGGCGGAGGGCGGGCCACCTGTGGAGCCAGCTCGGAGCCAGCTCAGTGTGCTCCGCCAGGCGGAAGTGGCCGGAGCTCTCGGCGCTCGGTAGGGCTGTCGACACGCTCCTTCGCGGACGTCACTCGTCAAAGTTCTCCATCTTTTTAACAAAGTTCGCTTTTTATTTTAAATCTAACCGAGTCTCTCTGTCACGCGCGACCTTCACTTGCGTCATCCACATCCACATCCACATCCGCAATCCGCGCATCTCGCAAGTTTATAATATCCGATAATGTTATTGCGCAATCGGATTATTTATCCGATTACGTAACAGGGTATCCCCGGAGCCACGATTCGACATTTCGAGAGTCTTACGTAAATGAATTCTCACTAATTTTCCAGGAGTCCGTAAAAACACTCACCGGTGCGAAGAAAAGTGAAACAGTGATGTGAAGTAGGTAATGCTGGAAACGGAAACGGAAGCGGAAGCAGCCATGGGGGACCGGGAGTTCGGGGAGCTGAGCTACTCCCGCCTGCTGCAGGACGAGGAGTACCTGGGCCAGCTGGGCCCAGGGCTGCTGCCCGATCTGCCCTCGCAGCTGGAAGTGTGCGAGTGAGTAGTACTCCTTACTAGGGCTGTAGGTGTGTGTTCACCCTTACTCTCTCTGCTATGTCTGTCTGCCAGATAATTACTTCTACTTTATTATCATATTCGTCAACTGACGTTTTTTAATGAAAAAGACAAGTCCGAGTCCCGACAACGTTGTGATTGGAAGCTGGGTACATCCCTAGGTGTTGAGCCGCCCTTATTATTATCGATCCTCTATATTTTGTTTATGATATAAATTCAACACAAAATGTAGTAAAATTAGAAAAGGTAATAAACTCACCCGCAATCATCCGGTTTGGGCAATCTGGGTGGATAACGTTTCTCATTGCCCACCGATCTATTATTGAACACCGCCAGTTCTCCAATATTGCACATCACGTTCAACATTCAGTCCTAGAATAATGATGAGCTCGAAGGTGCTTCCTTTAAAATCGAGATAATGCGCCTTCCCACTTCAATGGAAGATACTTCACCTTTCTTCGGTCACCCGTGTTGTATTAAGTGCACGTTGTCCTTTGATATTGTATTGTTTTATGACCCGGGCGATTTCTTTTCGGGGTTAAATGACAGCACATTTTTATAGTCTTTAGCCCATTGTTTTTTATAAACATATATAACTCATGTTGGATGTGCATATCAGATTATTTTCGCACAATTCTGAGAAATAGACCCGCAAAGTGCCCTTTTAATTATTTTTAGAGTTTTTTTTATACGGACAAGGAATTTTAATATTTTTATTAGCTCTAATACAGGACAAAATAAGGATTTAGTATAACATTAATGTTTAAGTGAGATGAGCCGCCGCCTCCGCTGCCCGCAAGGTCGGCCGGTCGAACGGTCCAGGATCCGCTCCCTCAGAATGAGATCTTAATATTAGATATAGGTACCTTTACAGACTTTTAATTGATTTGAATCATAATTTATTATTAAATCTATAAGTAAATAATAATGGTTTCACTGGGCAGACAGTGAGATGTTATTAATTAATTATTTCTAATCGTTCCCTCGTGTCTAGGTCGCGAGCTCGGAGGTCAGAGGTCGTTCTCACTTCGCGCTGTCGACCAGTACGGAAGTATGGAAGTATGGAAGAATGCTATGTGCACGGTTTGAATCTTTTAAACTCCGGCGAAATGAGAATCTACTGGCATCACATTTCAAGGCACCTCCCATTTTCATTATTTCGCTGTAACTTCACACGAGCAGACGGATCCATATAGTCTCCAGCCACCACCATCTTAGATAGACTTCGATAATATTGCAGAGGGTCTCATGACGCAACTTCAATTACTTCGCTTTTTCCATTTACCTACGACCGGGAGATTTAATTAAAACAATCGCATGTAACACATTATTATTGTGAAGTTATAATTATTCAGAACAGACGGTCTGTGATATTTTTTTAAATACAAATTAAATGTATCAATTTGAAAAATGTATCATATAAGTTCGAAAAATTGTCGTCAGTTGATGTAGCACAATCGGTTAATCCATTTTCCCCGGATAGGAAGGGATCCAGGTTCGAATCCCGGTAGCGACAACAATATTATATATTTACACATAATTAATACATTTAATTTATATTTAAAAAAACATATTTAATATTACAAATTCGTATCCCCGTTTTATTGGACCTAATGAAAAAAGTTAAATCATACTTTTACACTCAGTCGAAATCTACCTGACTCTTGAATGAAACCAGTACTGGATCCACTCTAACTTTCCAGATCTGGTGAACTTTTCGCTATTCTTTGAATCGTATTAAAATGAAATATACAAAACAGTACGCGATGTGATTGGCATTAAAGATACCTATTCTGATAACTGCGACAGCGATGATAGCAGCTGTGACGTCATCATCTATGATCGGAATCTGTTCTAAATAATGCAGCTCTGCAGCCACAGCGTGTTTCTTAGGTCCCTTCCCAGTGTCCCGGAGTGCAGCGCGCACCAGCCGAGGGGCTATTCTAAATCTTCTGGATCAGCGGTTAGGGTTACACGCAATTTGGAGATCTAACATTTAAAAAAGGAAGCACTTATCATGAAATATCTGATAAAATCATATCCGATTAAAGTCCTCGTTTGTAGGCTTGCGTAAGGTAAGGCTTCTGAAGTAATCTATAGAGTGAAACCTCGGTTCTCAAACACATTGTTTGAGAAGATTGTCGAACGTACCCTCGGTTCTCGCATCACCGACCGTGGGAAATGGATCGAGTTACAAACCCTTTACACGGTGAACTAGGAAATTTAAATGAATTATAATGGCATCTATAGACACGGGTCATAATAGTAATGCATGTATAATAGTAAAATGCATCCTGAGATCATAATGAACCTTCGGACACACAGACTATACAAACCATAATATGTATAATGAACAGATTACACCATTTTGGTAATGGAACCTCGATTTTTGAACTCAATCCATTTCAGAAGGCTGTTCGAAAACTGAATCCATTTTTCTTATAAGAAGTAATGTAGATTGGATTTATACGTCCCAAAACGATAATACATCATAATAATAATTACTAGCTGTACTGAGAAGAGCTGATGCTGTAAGTGGGAGGTGGAGAACGGGCATGATCTCACTGTTCGGAAGCGGGATCACCTCGCGTCAGGTGACTATCCTGGAGTACTTTCTCTTCTGTCCGAGACAATCATTGAAAATGTTCGCCAGTCGCAATCAGTCGGACCACCCTGTCCGAGCCGGCGCCCGCTGCACGCCGAGTGTGGAGATCGCGCGTCAGATGTCAGCAATAATAATTGCCAGTAAACATTCAGCACTCACACCATCTCGTGCAGCCGTCCTCCGCACGTGCGGAGCCGAGTCATGACTGGTGCAGAGGCGGGTGACCGTGAGAACCATCATCGGCTACAATTCGCCGTTTAGAGAAAGCCTTATATCGGCCTTTAGTCTAACACGCGAAATATCCTGCTAGAGTAATGTTAATATAACTATAGAGACATATATAACGAGTGCATTCTCCTTCAGCGTGCGGCGGTAAGCACCGGGGGCTGCCAATAGGCTCGCTTCATCTCAGATCTATGCATACAATGTTACTTAATGTACTTAGTTCTATAGCAATATGCGACACACCGTCAAATAATTATGCCTTAAATTGCAAGAGTGGAGAGTGAAGAAATTAACGCAAATTTTTGTTAACAAATTTCAAAACAGAAAACTGGATAGAAACTGAAGTTCTCATACATATTAGGAACTGTCCATCTCAAAACTGTGCACAATTACGATAAAGGGACTAAAATGTGCACGTGTGAAGTATGAAGGATAACCATTCAAAGCATCGTTCACAAAAATGTTGCGTTGAACATCTAATAACATCTGGAAGAAATATTCGTAAATCAAACATCGACGTTTTGAAGCATTGTTCGACTACAGTCAAAAAAAGGCTCGGTCTCTTTTACTATGCACGCGAAATAAATTTATTTTACGAGTAATTTCAAAAGGCAATAAAGCAGAATACAGAAATGGCAGGTACCGATTTGATCTGAGAATATTGTTTTTTTAATTTAACGAGGGGCTAGCGCGAGCCCCTCCGGCCCATCCCTGGTGGTGAGGCTGCCAGGCATCAGGCAGGCTCCGTGTCTAGGTCCGAGCGTCCACCGAGCGCCGACGCGGGGTCGCCCCAGCGCGCACCCACACTGGCGCGCCGCGCTAGTGCACCTTGACTCTGCCCCCGCGCAAGGCCGGCGCGCACACCGAGCACCGAGCAGCGGCCTTTACGCAATACTTGCAACCGTTAGACACAACACGCGCCACCGATCGGAAGCAATCTCTGTTTTCACTATAAACCATTTAAACAGAATAACTCCGGAAGGGATGTACCAAATAATATTTACATTCCAAAGTGGGTGTTAAAGAAGATAAACTAAATGTTACAGCCGGCTTGTGTTGGTGCATTTGTCCGCGCACGTGTTAGTATGATTGTCACATCTTTTGAAACCTGCCCGTGCCCGACTACCAGCGTTGCGGTAAGACGTTACTTTAATCCGCTGCGAATGAGTCGCGATATAAAGAATGTTCTTGTGTAATGTTCACGTTTTTCATGTGTTTTGTGCGATTCAATGTTCTTCTCTTCCGCGCATCTTGTACACAAGTTTTATCATGTTATTGAAATTGGTGTGTCGTTTTATAAATTGTTTCACTCGGTGTCACGTGGTTCAAGTTTTAAACCATTTTCGGTCTTCGGAGTTTGTTTACATTGTTTTATTGCCGGTTCCTTAGAGAGGTGTCAAGTATCCTATTGTATTATTTTCTCATGCATCAGAATTTTTTTATTCTTTGGCGTCAACATTTTGAAACAAGCTATTTTATATAGGTATAATAGTTATAATAGTCACATTTTGCATCATTTAAAGTAAGAAATTTGCAATTTGTCCGCTTCGACTGTGCCTTTGTTTATCAGTCTAGTGACTTAAATATATATATATCAGTCATTATCGGGTCAACTGCACCGGGCCCCGAAGTCAAGAAGGCCCGCATTCCTCACCATATAAAATAATAACTATATGATTTCGCTCTTTTCGATTTAATAATAAATGTGTAAGTATGTAAAGAAAACGAAACAGTAAGTATTGTATTTTAGTTTTTTTCTCGGGGCATTTTTGCTAATTATTTAATAATGATTTGCTGAGCCGATCATAGATATACATACACGATTGTGGTCCCGGTGTTGCCACTTGAGGTACACCTCAATCCGCATTCAAATATATAATATCGACTTGAAATTACTAAGAACGTTGTGTGTGGCCTTCTCACGCTTAGATTACTCTCGAGGGCATTACTTGTAATCCTCTTTAATGTAGTTTATTTACAATAGCATCTAGGACTTAATCGAAGTCGAAAAATAATCCAATCAGTTCTCATCAATTTTTATTTGCAGATAATTAAAAATATTAACCACGGTGTCTTTTACCTGAAATTCGTACGAATTTTTCCGTGTTTTTGAGTTTCGTATCCTTTAGAAACTATGGAGATTTCTAGCAAATTGAAAATTAATTTAATGATCTTTCAAATAATGCCCATTGGTGGAATTGCACCTTAGGTGCCAGAAACAATATTCACCGAATTCCGCTTCTCCTGGGTCTCGCAATCGACTCCGGATGCAGTGGACTGTATAGAATTATATCACATTTTCTTCCAGGTTGATAATAGCGTATAACCGTACAGATTCAAGTTCGCCGATCGACTGACCGCTCGCTAGTGGCGGGAGCGGCGGGGGAGGGAAGGGAAGGTAGGAGTATTATTAAATATTAGTTCGTTCAAGGTATATCATATATAAGTTGCATTTGCATTTGTATACATTGTTATTGTTAGTGTCCTTTTTCTTTAAAAAAATCCGCTGGGTGGCAGTACAGATTAGCAAATAATAAAAATGAATATTAATATTCATTTACAATCTTTCCGCATCGTGCAATAGATGTCACTGATTTGTAATATTTGCAGTTTTTTTTTACCTGTCCATATATTATTCTAGGATATGATACCTACTTGATAATTGAAATATTGCAGTTCAAAACAGTTTTCTACAAAATATCGTATTCACTTGAGATTTTTTTTAACTGTCCATATATTATTTCATTTCTTTGCGTTCACATCAATTGAAGATAGCTCTCGGTGCACATCTGTACATTTGTATAAACCAGATATCATTTTACTAATATTTAGTTTTTTTCTTACTGGAAATAAGACACAGAAGTACACTACGTGGTGCATTGTTAAAGCAATATAATAAGAGATATCCGCATTGAAATATAGATTCTACAGAAACCTTGACCGCTCAGTGGACTCGATAGCCGCCCGCAGGGCCTAGCAGCGAGCTTTTCTCCTAGTATTATGTGAAGTCTAATATATATATATCTCCTTTGAAGAATCGCTGCAAGCAAGTAATAAGAGAATTAGAGGAGAATACAGTTCATAATAAGATTATCGGGAAATATGATCGATCTGATTGAATTCTGGAGCGATCTGGGGTGATACCCGACACCCGACACCCGCGCCGCCGGACGGACAGTGGACGAGCTATGTTACAAGAAATTATATTATACATAGCATGTGAGTAAATACAATATGAATAGTAATTTTCAATATTTTATTTATTTCTCCGAAATCTTGGCTTCAAGATTATAAGAAAATATATACTCGAGACTTTTTCATATTAAGGCAATTTTGTGACACACTGAAAATGAATGAAATGATCACGGTTTTCTTAAAATGCCTGTATTGCCTTAATTATGGCAAAACATAGTCAGTTTATTCGTTTTACATTAGTGTAAAGATCCTGTCTAAGTAATATTAAAACCTAGTTTCATATATCGTTAATTGTTGAAAATCTTTCATCTAATAATAGTTTAAAGTTAAACATTTTTTAAGTCTCGATTAAGCAAATCTATATATTCTTTAAATACTGTAGCTTTTACGAAAAAACTTCGTAAAGTGCGATTTAAATAGGTCACCGAGTAGGTACTTTGGCGTCAAATGGCCTTGAACCAAAGAACGTGAGGGCATTGGCCATGGAAAAAAAAACTTACTTCCTAGAAAATTTCACAAGGTCAAGAAACGCATCAGACGTAAAAAGTCATAAACACAAAATACAAAAATAAGGAAAAATCATTTAATCGAAAAATCCAAAATGTTCGACTTGCAGTCACGCTGGAGAGGCGATTATTGTGTGTTTTTAAAACATTAAATATTACATTATTCAGCGAATGTACGCAGTGCTGCCGGGGCACAGATCCCACAGCATGGCTGCTCTACCTCCGATTTAAAACTACGATAATTGTAGTAGTAATAAATTAAAAAACACCCAGCGCACAACTGCTCTCCGCGCGACGGCAGCGGCAGGCTTCAGGACTAAACCACTAAAGAAACTGTAATTATATTTGTACACAGCCCTGGCAGACTGAGACAGAGGCTGCTGAAATGATACCGGCGGCGTTGTGCATGTGCATGTGCATGTGCAAGGCACAAAAGTTAATCCAATTGAGGAAGTATTTTTGGTTGAATAAAATTCTATCATATGATTTCGTCGCTATTGGATCTGTACATGATCCGTATTTGGATATGTAAGTGTCATTGTCAGTAAGAAAAAATCCACAAACTCACCAAAGTAGCGAATATGTCGAACGTATATTTAATATCTCTAGATTAAGATTACTTCAATATTTTCTCTTTTATATATTCAATAACAGTGCGGAAATATATATCGTGAAGTGTTGATTGTATTTATTACGAGTAAGAGAAACATACAAATGTCAAGTCGACCGTCAAATGCTACGCCAGATGACAGATGGTAACGTTCAATAATTATTCATCTAAACATGATTTCAGTTTTTTCAAGAATGTCTTGAAAATCTATTAAATATTCTTTGTCGTTAAGTGAATATATATATATAATTCAAAGTTGATACGTAAGAACTCAGTTTGAACAATTCAAGCCCTATCGCTGATTGCTTTCCTGCTACTAAACATTTCTTGTTACAGGGAACTAAATTCCACGTCTAAACTGAGCTACGTTCGGTACACCGGCACAGAAAACCTCGAGTGATTCACTTTCTTCATTGAATTCGAATTCATATTTCAGTTGTTAAAATAAACGACAAATGATGAAATGAAATGAAAAAATTTCGGAGAACATTTCTTCCGATAGGACTTTCATGGGACGCTTTCTCCTCGGTATCGGGCATTCGAACTAAACGAGAAAATTGACTAACCAGAAAATATGGACTAACCTAAGAGAAACCAATGCATCATAATATATCATTCCCGATATTCAGATTTATTCAAATCACAACAAAGCCATTGACTTGTCTCGCACCAAGGCAGAACGTACCAGAGCGGCCATTGCTCCGCCTCCCGTTGCACATCCGTGTACCGAAGTTTAATTCAGTCATTTTTAATTGCAGTAGTTCCATGTATCTGGGCCATTGTCCTCCGGAGCAGTGCATGCCCGCCGGGGGGCCCGAGCCGCCCTGCGTCGGCCCCCGGGTGTCCTGCGCCGGCCCCCGGGTGCCCTGCGCCGGGCCCCGGGTGCCCTGCGCCGGTCCCCGGGTGCCCTGCGCCGGCCCCGAGCTGCCCTGCGCCGGCCCCCAGCTTCCTCGCGCCGGCCCCGAGCTGACCTGCGCCACCCCCCGGCATCCTCGCGCCGGCCCCGAGTCGCTCTGCGCCGGGCCCGAGCTGCCGGGGCCCGTGGCCGTGGCCGGGCACTCCGGGACCTCCGTGTACAGCATGGAAAGCAGCAAGCTCACGGAGCTGCCTTCCAGGAAACGGAAGACCTCAGTACAGTAAGCCCATTTGTGATCTCAAAGAGCCGTTACTCACCTAGGACTCTCGCAAGCTCCTAGGACGGGATTCGCTGCCTAATTTCAAATGGCGGTATGATCGAATAATGCTACCTATTTATTATGTTTATGGGTTAACACACACTCTGCGGTGGTGGGTCAGATCTGACCCGGGTGTTTGTAAAAATATGAATTACGCTTCTATTGTTAAATCTTTTATTAAATAAATATAAATATAATAATATAAAATAAATGTTATCGGACGAGATTCAAATGAGTTATTGATAAAAATGCGAAAAAACGCTCAAAAACTACGTGAGAATATGTACATTATTCGGAATATTTTTTAATTTTAAACTTTATTTTTTTATCAGAAACATTACGGCACATCATGCCATTTTATTAAATCATATTTAAAATGAAATATCTATAAAAAATCTCCCACAAAACGGTTGAAAAACCGAAAACTTGAGATGGGTCTAAAATCACGGCGGTAGTGCCGCCGGACGTGTTTTGTTTTGACCCACCGGGCTGTAAGTGTTAAACAGGTCTGTCACCCGTTTAAAGGTTAAGTTTTATATATTAATGAGATAATTTAGTACAGGTGTCGATGTTTATGATGATTGTATCAGAAGAATCTGTTTAAAGGTGCAGCTAGGGGCCCGATCTCCCCAGGCCCCACTGTGTTCGTGTACATGATGTCGCGGAGTGTGGGTGTGGGTGTGGATGTGGCTAGAACAGATGGATGAAACAAAATACTGCCTTACAATTAATGGCGTTTATTGAAGATTGATGCACTATTTACAGCACACAAATTGAGTTCAAAATTAAGATTGAGTTTGTGACGTGAAACGTTTACTGGAGGTGCATTCGAGAAGTGGTTGGCTTCTGGAGTGGCTACGCTGCGATGTATCGTTGTTTAGTATGCGGTCGGTACTAGGATAGATTAAACGGCTGTTGAGAGTTTAACTTAACAGCCCGGTACTGTGAGGCGCGTGCAGGTCCACATGCTTTATTTTGAATTCCATTTAAATAGAAAAGCATTTAGATTGTTAATAAGAAAATTTCTTCACTTTTCCAGTTTGAAATGCGAGATATTCTATTCATATTTCATTTGAGTGCGTTACTTCTGTCGTAAATATTACTAAAGAGAAAAGTACACAAAAAAGAGACATGGAAAAAATGGTTGGTTTTTTACATTCGAGACAACCTATCAGATGTCTATAAATTCTCATTTAGAGAGCTTTGTCGGTTTTATCCAACATTGTCATAATAACATGTCTGTAGCCGAACCAATAAATCAATAATAAAATAAAAAATTAGTATTTACGGCGTTATTTTAGTGCACAGTACGATAAAAATTAAATGTATCAATAAGAAAGATATACAGATAAAATCAATTTACCGAAAAAATATTTTTGTTGCCACCTGGACTCGAACCAGGAACCCTTCCTATCCGAGGAAGCGCGCTGACCTATTCCAGCACGTCAACTCGTAAGTTAACGACAAATTTTCTAACTTACATGTTGCACTTTCAAATTGATACATCTGTTATTCCTGATGGATACTTACTTGGGAATATATGAAAGCCATTTTAAAATATAGCGGAACATCAGTCTCTCGCGATCGCTGGCCCCGGCTGTATAAGTCTAAAATACCAATAAAAATATACAATTACACGATCAGTACAACTATTACGTTCTACGTACTAAACCAAGTTATAAATAGTAGCTACTTGAAACCGTAAAGCATGTCAATACGAACAATTTATTATTTAAAGTTGTGTGTGTTGTTGTTGTGTTGTTGCGGTAGTGCGTGCTCCTCACACATCTCATTATTGTATAGCAATTTATCAATCTGTGATTACTAAAAGGAATGTATTGAGAATTCAAACAGTCACGTGACAATCATACCAAACACTTGCACTTAACTAACAAAATGTCACATCCCAGTACATTTTTTTAAAAATCTGACAATATCATTCAAATTGTAGTTCATTTCTTTACTACTACATATTTATCTTCGTAATCTCGGTTTTAGACTAGTAAGAAAACATTTTCTAATTCATAATAAAACATATATACATAATATAAGAATTTTCCGTAGCTACTGACTTTCCTGACACACTGATATATAGCCTATAGATGATCGCGGATTATTTATTCTAGAGAAACAAACAGTACATAATATATAATGACATATTTCGTAAAAAAAATATATAATATGATTAGTGAAGTTTCTTCCGAGCTGGAAAAAGTAAAAATATCGTACAAACTAATAATAGGAGGGGAATGGGATGCAATTATTTTATTATAAATATATTGAAAAATTAAAAAAAGTATATATGTTTATGTATACATACCCAATATCGAGTTGCGTTAAACTATATTAGGTATCGATAAAAAAGCACTAAACTGGATCAAGAGTTATGTAAGCCAGAGAACTCAATGTGTTGGAATAAGCGATACCCTTCCTATCAAATTCGGAATACCTCAAGGCAGCTTTTTGGGTTCAATTATGTTTATAATGTACACAAATGAACCATGCGGTCTTATCAAGAAAAGCCATTCTGTCAGTTTCGCCGACGGCTCTGTTCTAATAATTAAATTAAATACATGCCTACAGAAAATCTGAAATTGCTGAGGAAAATCAAAATGTGTCTAGATACAAACTCGCTTACGTGCGAGCAGCGCGCTTCGAGGACAGCTACCGAACGATTTTATCCTCAAACTACACGACTGCGAAGAAAACTATCCGAGCCTAGCATGTCCGTGTCCAAAAATAGCGCCCACGGAGGAAATAAAATACCTGGGAGTGATGAGTGACCCCATCCTAAAATGGAACCGACGTACAGAAATGACGAGCAAAAGAATCAAAAAACTGATATGGATGGGTCAGTGTACCGTCATTAGAAGTTGAGCAATCAACTTCTAATGACGGTACACTGACTGCGCCCTGGCCCGATCTATCATTCAATATGAAATAGTAGGATGGGGATGCACTACAAAAATTGCCCTAAAATCTCTGGCTTCAGCACAAAAAATAGTACTAAAGGTTATATTCAAATTGCTAATGAGAATATACTTTTCAGCAGCTTGGGCATACTCGACATTGTCCAGGTCTACGCTAAAATCATTCTTAACTACATATTCATCAATAAAGACATCGGGGGTTTCCGTGGAAAGCCAAAAATACCAGAATCTCAGAGGAGAACCATTCGGCCATTCCTAGGATGTGCACCACATACGGACAAAAAATCTATATTTTTGTAACACCCAAATTATATTATTCTCTCCCTAAATACATAAAACACATTGAGCCACACAGACAGTTTAAAGGTGCAATAGAGTTCTGGCTAAACAACTCAGACCGAACGTATGTTCATAGCGTGGTCACCCCTTCAATATAAACAGACCCAATACCAATTAGTGAGCAGCCTGTTCATTTAAACTTTTTTAAACGCGTATTATCCTTACATATTTCAAGTAGGTTATAAATTTCTCCACTTCATATATTACATCATATTTTGTTACAGATATTAAAATACGAAATGCACTTACAACATGTGATATGAAATAAATGAATGAATCGAGTACGGCGTGGTTTTATGCACGACCGAGTGTTGCAACTCGTTTGCTCACAATAATATTGGAAGAGAGCGGTCCTTATCTTTTCACCAAAATGTGAATATATTCACTCACTTTATGAAAATAAGCCACGGCTGTCTAGCGGGGCCCTGCTGCGTCGAGAATGTTTTCATTGTGTACGAGAGAATTGTAATCTTTCCATTTCTAACTGTGTTGAATTTTAAAAAATATAAACGCATATTAACGCTGGGAAAATACTCTAATTCTAATGTATTGTAGGGCGCTGACCGCTGACCTTTAGAAGCCTGTCTAGCTCGGTGCTGGCGTAGTTACGCCACTGACTGAAACAATTCCTTTCATCTTTATTTGATAGAGAAACCACCCTATGTACAATAAGATATAATTATTAGGAGAACACATTCTTATTGTGAAGTTATAATTATTCAGAACAGACGGTCTGTGATATTTCAAATATGAATTAAATATATTAATTAGAAAGATATACATATAAAATTAATTTTATCGAAAAATATTGTTGTTGATAACATATAGGTTCGAAAATTGTCGCTGTAGCATAGTTGGATAATACCTTCCCCGGTTAGGAAAGAGATCCGAATCCCGGTGGCGCAACAGATAAAATAGATTTTATATATGTATATCTTTCTAATGAATATATTTAATGAATATTTAGGATACAATTAGATATAACATTTTGTTCCAAACACAGGTACAGTTAGTATAATTGCTTTTGGCGTTTAGAGTCGTATCAGAGATTCCCCGAGGAGTAGAACGGGATCATCCTTCATCTGAGTCACCTCGCAAGATGTTAGATTGATCATCGATCAGGTGATTGGCTCCTTTGAACTGCCGTCCCTCGTGAACTTCGCGCATCAACCGGTCCGCAGTTCTGTCCCACTGTCCTTAACTGGGGTCGCTCGACCTCATCGAGCCAAAACTAAAATAAGCGGTGACATATTAAAATACTTTCTTTTTTAATTACACAATTAACCAGCATAATATTATATCGCTCATTAAAGTCTTTCAAGTGACAACACGGAAAGAAACGATCTTAATGTTTGTCAAGTTTGCACCCTGGATGGCAAAATAAATCTTTCCCGAATAAAATCCGACAGCTCGCCGATTTGTGACGAAAAACTGAAAACATGAAACTGCAGTATTTATCGCTCGCAACGGGAATTGCAATCGCAGAAAACAAAAAATCTCGCTTCGTCTGACACGGGGGACTCGGTACTTGTTGAAGCTGCGACGGGGCAGAAGGGAGAAATGTGGCGTTTCATAACAGGGGGGGCGGGGGAAGGGGGACCGGTGGAGGTGCACATCGGCTCCGTTCTCCCCTTTCTCAGCGGTTGCCAACCGTCGTTCTTTACTGCACTCGGACAGAGAAACAGAAACGTTAGATACATCATTTTACAAGAAACATTATTACGAGTTGGAAAATGGTCGCCACAGCTAAACATGACTCAATTACAATAATTTAAACTCATTATTATTTATTTCATTTATATCTCTTACATTCAATTCATCCTCATTACTCGTTACATCACAAAGAACAACACACTGAGAAACATTAAAGCACAAACAATGTCGCCAGGCGCCAGGCGCCAGGCACCAGGCGCCAGGTGTGCAGGAAGTATTGCTTTATTTATTTGGGTCAACAATTTGTCGAATGAGCAAAGGGCACAGTTAAGCATCTTTTGTGCGGGTAAACTAACCAAACAACAGTGGGTACTGACTCGGGCGCAAAAACAAAGACTAACCGATTGAACGGCATCAATGGATTAGGGGTTGAAAACATCCGGGCCTCGCGGTTCACCTGCAGCGCGAAGCAGCCGATCGAGGATTACTTCCAGCGCAGAAATATCGGCCTCATCGCCAAATTGCTTATGATATGAGATTATTGATAATCTCCACAAATGTTGTGCGCAAAGAAATAGGTATTATGATTTTACTTCACATTATAAGCTATATAAGTAGATATAACCGATACAATACAAGGAGCTCGCTTAATCTCGGGAAGGGGCGCTATTATACAATAATTATTAAAGCAATCGAATATTACTTGTATTATGTAATAACACGCGATATACCGCAACATAATTAATATACCTTAGATTGCAAGAGAGAAGAGTTCCAAGATTGGCGCAGTAATGTCCATGTTTCAAAACAGAACACTGGATTGAAAGTGAAGTTCTCCGCAGTAAATGATGGTACAGAGTAATACATATTAGGAACTGTGCCCAATTGCGATATGTGTGAAGATGAAGGGTAACTGCTCAAAGCATCGTTGCTGCTGGAAGCAACGTGTATCAAACATCGGCATTTTAACCGTTGTTAGACGATGGTCTCTTTTATTATGCACCTGAAATTAATGTATTTTAGGAGAAATTTGAAAAAACAACAAAATAATACATTTAAACCATCTACAGAAATAGCAGTCAGGTACTGATTTGATCTGAGAATATTGCTTTTTCTTATTTTATCGCGCGAGCCCCTCCAAGCCCCCTTCAGCCCACCCCTGGGTTTTAATAAGTTTTAATTTATAAATATTTGGTTTTTGTTTCGTACGTCCTTGGACGGGCTAATCTATATTTCTGTACTGAATCGTACGCCGAGGTGCTCCACGCCTGGCGCGGGCACAGTGTAGGTGTTGAGGGACAATAGGTGCGACAAGCTAATTAATCAAGTTGCCGGCGGCACGATGGGAATCCTTAAAAATACTTGGTAAATTGGTAAAGTTTCTACTATTGTAATTGGCGGAGACCTCCCCCGCCCCCGGCGACCCCTTAGCCCCGCCGTAATTCTTAACACAGCGTGACCTCCTCGCTCCTGCCGTCACATGATGTCGAATCTAAAACACGGCACACTAGCAGTACATTTCGTGTTGTACAATCTTATCCGTCTTAAGCGAGGTTAAGCTAGGTTAGGCTAGGTTAGGTTAAGAGATACACAATCCCTAATGATTTTCCATCTCCTTTTCGGTCCAATGAAGTGGTTTCTGAAATAATTGGAGTTCATTTCAGAAATCCAAGGAATTCGATCCACGTCGGTCCCTTATGACTGAGGATCGCGATCTCCGTGAACTCTCGCTCTTTTAACTATGTTCCTCCACTTTTCCCGGCATCCTGCAGACCATAGGGCTGTCACCAGAGAAGTGCCTGTCGCCAGAACCACTCGGTCGGTCCGCTTCTCCGTGGCCCACCTCGACAATCTTCCCTTCTCGCAAAATGCACAAAAAATGGAAGGATTCGTCTCAGACAGATTGTTGGGAGACATTCGTGTGTCTCGCCGTCTATGGTATTCGTAACATGCGTCTTCAGCACCACATCTCAAAGGCATCAATCCGTCTTCTCTCCCTCGCTTTCAGGGTCCATAATTCCACCCATATAAAGCGCCAGAGACCGTACAAGCTGTTTCGGAAATACCGCGGCCTTTCCATATTTTATCTCGTCAAGGCAGAACTTTTCGCAAATACTGCCATCAGTGTTTAAGGAATTCGATCATTACCCGACACACTCCTCTTATACGTATCAATGAATAAGCCAACATCATGCTGGACTCGGTACTCGGTACTCAGTTCTGACCAGTTTAATGTGAAGTTAGCATTCCTCGGTTCAGCCAGCATTCCAATAATAATCAGCATTCTAATAATCGGCAGCGGATCTCAAATTATGCCAATTATTGAAACTATATTTTGTCAAACTTATATATATATATATACATATTTTATGGATAGATGTTGTGGCCAGAGCCTTTAACAGTATGGGCCCCGGTGCCTGAAAAATAAATCTAAACAATCCAATAAAACTTTCAAGACATGTACCTGCAACCGACCATCAAGGCTAATTATCGATTTTCGCATTGTGACGAATTAAAAATATATACATATAAACATGCATAATACCGATAGCAAAAATCACTTACGTATAATTATATATTTGCACAATTTTATTAATAAATTAAAATAATATTTTATATGAATTAAATTTCTGCATTGTTTTCTTAATTTTGGTTATATTTTTTTGAATTTATCCTTCGCTTGGTAACAGTTATCATTTGTATATTTTTATCCTTTCAAATACAAATGTTCTTCTTTTATGTTATGTAATGTATCTAAAAAAATGTCAATGTGTTAATTAGATTTCAATTACCAAATACTAATATTAAAAATATTTCCATGGTTATATAATTTATGTTAATTGTTTATATATTAAAGATATGATATTATTTCATGTATGGCTAATTACGCCTAATTGGCGAAAGCGACAATAAAGAGAAAGAAATATTAAATTGTTCAAATATCAAATGTTAGATTTTGTGTAAATTTTGTAAACTATGTTTACATTTTATGTATCGGTGTAATTTTATCGTTTTTTGTATTTGTAGTTACAATTAAGGAATCAGTTTTGTGGGCAGGCAGAGGCCGTACTATACTAGAGCATTCAATACTAGAGTATTCAATTTGAGCGGCACTTTAGTAGCGAATAAAAATTATTAGGAAATTATTTTTCAGGTTTGATACTCTGATTTGCACTCGTCATATAAATGTGTGTGCCAATATTAAATGATATCAAATAATTGAAACACGATACAGCTACGACACAGAACGGTTATTTCACACCTTACTAGGGTTTCTAGAGCACTACCTGAAATGCAGGTGGTAATATTGACATTGACACTACTGTCGCACTGTTCTAAATACAGGTGAATATTATGTTCCAGGCCGATTTAGTTTAGCCGCCATTTTGGTTTGGCAAATACTTGTTAGTTCAAGTTTAATAATCTTATAGAGTAGTTGATTACAATTTATTGTGAAGTATCCAACGTCTCACAACGTGTTAAAATCATTACAAAATGTAGTGGCCGAACTGGGTCGATTGGACCTGCAACATATGCGGTTTCAACAAGACGGTACCACCTCATACACAGCCCGAGCTACGCTTGAAATTTTGCGAGAATTTTTTCCCTGCCGCATAATGTCAGAAAGTGGTGATATCCTCTGATGATGGTGATCACGCGATTTGACGGCTCCCGACTATTTTGTACTTGAAAGGAAGGGTCTACGGGACAATATTCGAAATGAAATAGTTCAAATACCACGCCAGGTGTGCGACAATGTTATGAAAGCTATGATTAAAAGAGAACGCCAGAGGCGGCTACTTGGCCGATGTCACATTTCACACATAACTGTAATCAATTTCCTAGTTATTCAAAAAAAAATCGGCCTGAAATATAATATTCACCCTGTATAGTCCCGAGTCCTTTACCAATTGTAGCAATACACAAAAACTTGTATAATATTATAATATGTTACAGTACAGGCAGCGAAGACTGTGAAGATGACACCGGGGACGACAAGTCTGTGAGGACCACGGATGAGAACAAGAAGTGAGTAATGTTTCCAGTTTCCAGTTTCCAGGCTCTCCTAACTTTTAATCAAATAAAGTCGATAGGCTCATTAAACTGTCTACTCGGGTAACCCTTAACCTAACTTACAGTCATGCCCTCATATGTTCTCATCTCCTAAAACACACTTCCTATCTCCATCTCCTACTTCTGGAACTTTTCATTCTACTCGAGCCAAATGCTCAAAATAAAAAATATATCTACAATTTAAGACAATTTTAAACAATACAAGCCTCAACACAAAACGATGAAGTATGTAAAAACAATACGAATCTTTACATAAAAATATATTTTCATATTAGATTAAATAAAATTCTCTGTATGAAAGCAGGAGTTTTATTACACGCCAACAGGTTTCGCTTAGCTCAAGCTTCGTTGAAAGTTTTCAATACGTCCTGAGGAAGCTCGAGCTACGCGAAACCGGTTGGTGTGTGATAAAATTCGTGGTTTCACACGAAGTGATTGTATTTAATTTAATTTATATAAAAACTTTATTTCCTGATTCTTTTCGCCCGCCCTCGATTCGTCCCGTCTTCAACTAACGATATATGATAGTTCCCTGTGATACGTTCTTATCCGGTCATCGATTGCGTCACTTCAATAAAATTGACAATGTCGTGTCAGTTTGATTGCGTCACAAAACATAACCTAAAATTTGGAAGTATCAAAATAGATCAATATTTAAAAATAATCATTTTAAACCATCCATTATAAAAACATAAATCTTAACCAAAAGGTTACATATCAATTTAATTGACTATTTATTCCGTATGTATCATTTTCCTTTCAAATTTGCCTACAAAGTTTCCTTTCAAATTTGCCTACAAAGTTTCCTTTCAAATTTGCCTGCTATAGTTTATGTTTATTTTATACAAAAATTGAATGACAACGTATACGCCACTAACCGTATCCATCTCCTTACTCGTTTAACCTACTTAATAACTCATTTTCTTTAAACACTTTTCTCTTTCTCGTTTCTACCGCATTTTTTAAGTGTGTTTCTCCTCACTTCAAACGTTATTTTATTTATACTTGTATGTATATATTATATATACAGACGGTGGGTCGCTATTCCTAAATGTGCCAAATATTGACACGCGCGAGAACGCGAAGTCGTACAAGCGGACGGTGGGATTAGTCGGCATCGGCACTCGGTAACGGGGGCGTCCCGGGGCTTCCACATTACACAACTGTCAAGGATGCTCCCAATCTCTGCGGTACAAGGTCAACTGACGGAACTGATTACTCTTCAGATCGTTTCCATATCTTATAATATATGTATTTAATATTACATACTTACGTTTCTCAGATAACGAATTGCGATCAAACATTCCTTTACTTTACTCGGCTTTCCCATTAATATTGTTCCATTTCAAATGATTGAAACGCAGACAGACTCGTCTCTTATTAGGTTGGTAGGATCATAATTGCGGATTTATTACAAACATTTTCTAACTTTACTAATCAAAGTAAGTGCCATTAAAAACTATCTATCTAGTTTATTCATCTCGAAGGTGTGAAGTGAATTCTGGAGTTCTGGATTTGATAACATCTCGAAATGCATTAGTGACAATCTGTCGGCAGGATACCTGCTGAGTGCGGTGGATGAGACGATGTGTCATAGCCCGACGTGCACACGTCGTGGAACAATCTCGTTGGTTCAGTTCAGTTCGTACGGCGCCCATTTGTCGAGCACTTTTGGATTATTGCAGCTGCTTAAGGGGTCCACAACTGTTGGATGACTGATGCCTTTAATAATTAATAACTTTTTCTCGGTTCTAATTCAATGAACGCTTCGGTCGGTGGCTGTCGACTGAAGAACGCTCAGCATATTTTTGGAACCGCCATTTCACCGCTCGTCCCTTCGCAGCACCCACACTCAAAGCGTCGTTTAACTTTCGACCAGTTTTCGGTGCGTTACTTTCCGTTTTGATCTCGAACCAAAAATTGCTATCACTTGCTTCGTTATTATTCAATAGCCCAATTTGTAACAAAATTAATAATTAAACCGATGTCGACGTTACTAAAGTATAGACGGAAAAATGCGCTTTAAAATGATATTCACGTGAAGACGATGAAATGACACTTTCATTTCAAAAAATTAGGGTTAGAATTCGCAATTATTTTCCTACCAACATGATGTAATATTTTAAATGAACGGCATAAACATATTCAATTCGTGTTATTTTAGATACATATTTCCCGGTAAGATAGTACTGGCGTGTATATCGTACGTGATGGTGACCCGCGACACAGACAGCTACACCCACCACATAAAGAACGGATACCAGTTTTGTAGACAGTGAATGGTGACCCGTTTTGTGATCTAAAGCTCCCATATCAGTTCTTCACATTCACCGCCAGGTTGGCATTTTTTAACACTATTTGGCAACCGCATTACATTGCCGCAGTGCCGCACGGCAACAACAATGCAAAGTGGCATGGCTGCCAACCGATGACCATTCACCGTCCGTACAGTACATTGCAGTCAAAACATGTATTCAGTAAAATAACACAAGACAGAAATAAATGTTCCTTCAAGTTCTTTAAATAAGACAATGCACAAAAACAAAAAGATTCCTTCCGGCAAGGGAGAAGCCAGGACCGGTAAATATTCAACCGGAGGTTTGTCGAGCGAGAAGAGGAAAATCGGATGGTTCTCATCCTCTTTCTAACTATCTAACCGTCTCAAAATCTCCCAACGAGACACCACCGAACTCCCGGAAAAGTTCGAAATTCCTTTCGTTTATCAACTCATCATTTTGCAGACAGTGAATGGTGACCCTCCACTTACCCAGGACCGTTTTATAAGCAAAAGCACCTATACCAGTCCTACTCATTCGCCGCCAAGTTGGCATTTTTTGTTAATGCTACATGGCAGCATTGCTATGTGCAGTGCAGTTTTGCTGTAATGCAATACGGCCAGGTCGCCAACATACAATCGTTCACTGTCCCCATTTATTAAAAAAAGGACAGAATCAGACGCGACATAACAACGATAAATCAATAAGTACATAAAACCATGTTCAAATAAAACACGTGTACAGATAAAATAATAAAATAGTACCAATTCGTGCAGGGGACCGGGGAACAGTGAGTATTGACTACCTCGGATCAAGGACACAAAAAAATGAAAACAGAATTGACTCGCGTCACGGAGAACCGAAATCCAGCATATTTTCTTCCAGGTCCAGGAGAAAGACACTGAGTGGGTGCCCACTCAGCTCTTCTTCGCTGACAAGTCCCTAAGATTTTCCCAACGGTACACCTACATCCTGACGAACCCCGAAAGAGTTCGAGATTCCTTCTACATTGCAGCAGGACATCTTTCCTAATAGGCCAGTGTCCCGCTGTTCCTTCCAGTTCCTCTATCTAGCATCCTTCATCCCTCACAATGCCAGAGGATATGCTCCGGCATTTGCCTCAACCGGCCGCAGGAGCATAAGGAGATACATTATTTACTCCCGAACTCGCCGTGACCCGATACCAGCTGCACATTGATAAATCATAATCTTTGCAGACAGAATCACAGCGAGATAGAGAAGCGGCGGCGGGACAAGATGAACACCTACATCCAGGAGCTGGCGGCCATGGTGCCCATGTGCCATGCCATGTCGCGCAAGCTGGACAAGCTGACCGTCCTGCGCCTGGCCGTGCAGCACCTGCGCAGCGTGCGCGGGGCCGTGCACTCCTACACCGAGGGCCGCTACAAGCCCAGCTTCCTGTCGGACGCGGACCTCAAGGCGCTCATCCTGCAGCGCATGGACGGGTTCCTGTTCGTGGTGGGCTGCGACCGGGGCCGCCTGCTCTACGTGTCCGAGTCCGTGGGGCAGATCCTCAACTACTCTCCGGTGAGTCTCGGGCGCCCTCGCCACCGTTCCCTCGCTGCACGCTACAATCGAGTGAGGTGACTAAACTGGTTGCGCGCATTGCAGGGAGACCTGCTCGGGCAGAGCTGGTTCGACATCCTTCATCCGAAAGACGTGGCCAAGGTGAAGGAGCAACTTTCTTCCTCCGATCTCAACCCGCGGGAGAGGCTCATCGATGCTAAAAGTATGTAGATACCGACCGTTATTTCAGCATAAATACGCGTGTAGACAGGACGTGTGGAACCTTGGATACTTGAATATATATTTATTTAAAAACATCCATCTCATTCTTATTATTACCAGGAGTCGAGTTTCCAAATTAAACACGCTTTGAGCTCTGATGAAGAGCTGCGATTGACTCTGAGTAGCCTCCCCACACAAATATTTCATATTACATAACGATTGATACTCAAACAGAGCTTTGTATACAAAAAATGGCTGTACGTATTTGTAAATGTTTTGAAGATGTTCACAAATCGACCACTATCGTGAATACCTTCACAGTGTCCGGTAGGAATGCGCGCTACTCGTACATTAAATGTTACTCTTCTGATGATAGAGTGATTGCAATTTTTTATTTCATTATTTCGACATATTTTCGTTCATTATTAATACCAATATATTTTGAGAAACCAACACATTCCGACAGGTATATATTTGGTAGCAATCATTTTATTGGATAGCCGGATAGCAGGGACGTCCCTAGGTAAAGTGCCCCTATACTATTTTTAATCTGTCCTGTTTAAATTCATGTTGTCTTTTGAAATGGTATTGTTTTATGACCGGGTCCATCACCTTCCTGATACACTTCCAATATATTTTTTGTACAATTGTAAGAAATGTACCATTGAATTGCCATTTAATATTTATTTTCCGCTTCTTACATGCGATATAATTGTAATATTTGTATTAAATCTAATAGCCAGGTACCGACTTACTCGTGCACGCCCGCGGGACGTCCCTGCCGGGTAGGGTGTAGTTACTTACAGCCTATTCACTTTCTGTGTTCTATATGTTAAGCATGTTCAACTACTGTTTAATAAACCAATATAGAAACATTTTCTATATCTGGTTGACAAAAGAGTTCGCTATATGTATTTGTATTCTGTTAGTGTCTCGTATTCATAAAGCATACTTTATTAACAGATGTCTCCTACCCTCTACCTATCCCCTATCCCACCGCTTGCCCTCACTTTGGATTGCTGTTTCTGAGGCATCACTGGATCACTATTGGATTATTATTTAATCCCGATAACGTGGATTCTCCACCAATCTTCTCCTGATCTTGTGATCATATTTATTCTTGTTTGTGTGTCGTGGGTGAATTGTGAAATCGCCGTCTTCATTTGCAAGCGGAGATCGTCGACCACCCTCGCGCATGCAGTGTGTAATTTCGGCAGCTGGTGCAGGGACTTCGGGGCGAGCATTCCCTCTCCCCTCATCAACTTCTTCCTATACCCATCTCCCGACATTCCTTCCCCACCCTGCGGTAATTTCGACCTACAGCCGGAATTATTGCAGTCAGTAGGATTAGATGAGAATCATGTGTGCATTGTTTGATATTAGGTGGAAGACCGTCTACCGTGCAGTGTGCAGTGTGCAGTGTGCAGTGTGCAGTGTGCAGTGTGCAGTGTACAGTGCACACTGTCCGTATAGCAGAGCGAAGCACGATTAACTTTCCAGCAATGATTGTATTGTAGCCATGCTGCCCGTGAAGACAGACCTCCCGGCCGGGGCGAGCAAGCTGTGTCCCGGGGCTCGGCGCTCCTTTTTCTGCCGCATGAAGTGCCACTCCTCGCACCAGCAACAGCTCAAGGAGGAGTCCGACTCCATGTCGACCATTTCCTCCGCTTCCTGCCATCGCAAAAAAAAACACGCCAACTCGGGTACAAATTTCACCATTCACAAACTTTGAAGCAGAATAAAATCTAATTAAATTAATCAATTAGAAAGACACGTAGGGCACAAAGTGATAGGGATAGGGCAAGAGCCCCAGTTTTGACCACTTTAAGAAAATTTGTACTATTAAAATGTCTCCAGTGGTGCAATAACGTCGGTTTAAAAACTCCACAGAATAGATCAGACACTCATCCTTCGGGGTTAGGAGAAATGTGTAATAGGAGTCAATTATTTTTTTATTTATTTTGTTTATAATTTTAAAAAAATTAAAAAGGTATGAAATTACCATTTTTGGCCACTTTTCACCCATTTGTGACCACCAGTATTGGCCATTATATTGTACAAAGGTTTTTCACATTTGAGTGTGAATAAAATGATCTTTGCAGTTCTAACCGAAACTAAACTTATAACTTTTAACTTAGCAGTAAGTTTTCCTTTAATAACTAATCAGTACTCTCTTTAGGTCATTTAGAGATTAGTTAATTAAATTTTATAATAAATTCACTTATTGACAAAATATCAATATTTTGTCATTTCAGGAACGTGATAAAATTTTCTCTTTGAATTCGCTTCCTGTGGTGTTAGAATTTTTTGTTTGATGTCGGATAAGGGATATATATACCCAAATTGAAATCTGGTTTGTCTGGCTATTTCCAATTCTTTAATGATTTTTGCATTGCCCTTATCATAACCCCTACCGTATTAATAGACTCAATTTTGCCGACAAAATACTCGCATTCAACACAAAAATTACAAAATCATCAATTTAATGGACATCCCTATTTTCATGACTGAGAAATGCTGTCAGATTGTTCTCCGATTGAATGTTCTTCTTCTAAAACATCTGAATCGTTTGAATCTCGTATAGAAAATTGTACTTCATCTTCTGATGTTTTCGACTCTATGACTCTAAGAACTTTTCTCTTAACATTTTTTTTGACGTCTTTTTTTAAAATTGGTGCCATGTTACCGAAAACAACAAAAAAATAAGCAACTAATAATTCTGAACCAGGGCTAACTCCTTGGCCGCCCATGTCGCAAGTTTCCGACAGAGAAAGGGATGGAATGAGAACATGACCACCAAATAACGCACGATATCACTGGCGCCGCGGATCGGATCTTTAATCAAATTATTATTTCCAGTAGTGATATCGTACGGCGCCCCATAGAAATCTGTTTCAACTCAAGAACACAACGAATTACGCCTGAAATCGAGTGTAAAAATCTGTCCAATTTTTCCTCCAAACAAAATTGACAGTTGACGCTTACGTTTACGTTGCCAGATCGCAATTTTATTAAATTTGAAAATTTAACATACATGTCGACGTCAAAGTGCTATTTTTACAGGTATCGAATTTTCTAAAAAAAAAATTATTTTATTTTTACTTTACAAAATGGCGGAGGGTGACTTATTTCGCGACTTCCACTTTATACTGCCGACTTTTTAGACTTTCCCGATATGCTCGTTACTACCGTAGAGTCCGATCATGAGAAGTTTGCAATAAGTTGGAAAGTATCTGGAACGTTCCAATTTGAGTAAATTGTCAGCTAGATACGAACGTTCGCAATATTTTTCGTTTTTTTTGCTTTTTACTATTTATAAATACAGTGAGTACGCCTTCAGGCAGCGTTGGCCGTTGCCGCGGCCGGCAGTATCAATGTGTGCGTGTCAGTGCGATATTTAATATGTACGTAGTTGTGAAGTGCTAATATATTTTTGTTTTAACACAATAATATTAATAAAATCTGATGTTGTCCTCCCAAAAAACAAATATAAAATAAATAATAATGTTCTAAGTGTTATGGCCTGACAACACTATCAACTTTTATTTTTTCCTTTTTTTCATCTCAAAACTGTACGAAATCGCGGTCGATGGACGCTTATGGTGAAAAGGAACCACATATTTATTTTTTTAGTTATACCAACGTTTCCATGGTTTTTTCATAAAAATAAAATTCGTAAAAGCTAGCCTGTGAATTTTGAATTTTAAGAATTTTGGCGCCAATGTGGTGACACAACATGACACCTCTGTATCTTCAAGAACTTTGTATCCCAGACAATTTGAATAGTAGACGTCAAACTCTCAGGTCAGCCTCTACTTCAGCTGCAGGAAGGGTTGTAGAACCGACCGACCGTTGCCAGAAGTCTAAATTTAGTGAACTGGCATTTGTGGTGGCAGGTCCAAAAGCGTGCAACGCTTTGCTATGAGAAACAGTGCATCAGAGACTTTATTTAAGAATTAACTAAAAACGCACCTTTTCAAAAAATCATTTCCATAAGTGAAAGTAACAATTTTTAATTTTAAAAAACAAACCTAATTGTAGAACTATAAACAGTTTATGTATTTTAAAGGAATCTTGTACATAACATTGCAGTAAAGTGTCAATTTTCTTTGCAATATATGAATTAGGGCCACATATAACCTTTTTGTTTTAAAATTGCATTTTTCAAAATAAACTGCAGGTCATATGATAATAGAATGCTTATTTCATTGACAGAGCACAATTAGGAAAATCATGTCTTAAAAATAATGTCATCAAAATGTCCGCCATCCCCGCCGCTGGCATTCCTCGAATCTGGTACCTAGGTTTTGAAACACTGATGTTGACTATCTATTGCCTTAAGTCGAGTCATGGTTTATCAAATTAAACACGAGATTTGAGATAAAAATCCATTAAAAAATCAAGAGGTGTCAAATCTGGGGGCAGGGGGTCCATGGGATGTCACCTCTATGCGATATCAGTTTTTTAGGAAACATCTTTTTCACCATCGGTATAGTCCAATCATCGGGTTTTAAATCCTTGCACCGATTGGATCTTATACGGGTGTAGTTACAAGTCCAATTTCAAAATTCGACGCAAAGTTGATCTTGGTATCGCCATAGCAGTAGAAAGCTTGCGGGTCGATACACCCGGATCTTCTCGTACAGACTTGTTTACTTGCGCAACGTTCTATTCGCTCTTCTTGCGCCATGGCCGCCCGGTTTTCTTCTTATTTAGCGTTGAATCTGTCTCCTCGAACTTCCTGAGCCACTATTTAGTTAAATTAACACTCGGACATTGATTCATACTTATGACCCACCTATATTTTTAATTAATTACCGTCTTTCCTCAACCTTCTAAGAACGGGTTTTAAACAAAAGTTTAAATATTATAGAAATTAATCGATTAGATATCCGAAACAAGTTACATTTTATTTAAACCAAGTTTTTATTTCAATAATTAGTTAACGTAACTATTAAGAAACAAGTGATATGGTCAAAGACATTTTTGCTCCAGATGTTTGAGCCCTTTTTCATATTTATCAATTGAGCCGTTGCGGAGCCAATAGAATGAAATTATATTGTTGAAAAGCAGCCACAAAACTTTTAAAGGTGACGGAGGAGGAGGAAGAAGGAAATAACATTAAATCTCTAAAATATTATTCAACCAATGTCGAGATATCGACCGATTCAATAAGTAATAAAATTGTTTGAAAAACAATGAAAATCTTGGGAGAATTGGGAAACTCTGCTCGAGTATATTTTAAAGCGTGTTGGGTATCATCAGACAAGCGGTACCTGGTGATCCAGTGCACCGGCTACCTGAAAAGCTGGGCGGGGGAGGGTGGTTGCCCTCCGGCGGCCGAGGCGGAGACTGAGGGGGGCAGCCCATCCTGCCTGGTGGCCGTGGGTCGCCTGCAGCCTGGTGGGGCAGAGGGCGCAGGGGCCTGCACCCCACTGCCCGTAGCCGCCACTCCCCCATGCCGCCCGCTGCACTTTATCTCCCGCCATGCCATGGATGGCAAATTTATCTTTGTCGATCAAAGGTATGTAGTTGGGACACATAACTGTCATATTTTTACTTTTACAAGAGAATGACTTTTTTTTGTGTACTAACTAATAGGAATGGGCAAAGAGGATAGAGGATCACACTCTTCTGACCTGACAAATAATTCTCACCTCATCTACATTAATATATCGTCTCAAGCACGCTTGTCATTGTCGGGTGTTTTCTAAACATAACTTCCTTTTCTCATTCAGCATTGCTATTCTTGTATTTATTTACAAAATTACTTCTAATATAGATACTCATGTTTACTTTCAATTCAATTGATTTGAAGAGCCATCTTGGCGCCCCCACCCGGTGACTAGCAGGACACCCTCGAGAGGGGTGTGAGCTATCAATCTATGGCAGAAATCTGTAAACAACCAGGTTATTAATATGGAACATGTACACAACATGCTCACTTATAGTATGTATATGAAGATGCGTTACACATTTGTCAGATATACACATCAAGAAAAGATCAACAGATCTACTTAGATTAGCTTATTTTGCCTTGCAAATATCTAGTACCTATATATTATAATACTGGCACCCTTACCAAATGTATTCCTTCATCAGCCCACACTTGATGATTTCATCGACACTTCTGCTAATATTATTATTAATGTAGGTATTATTTGTACCGTTTAATTCCAAAACCCAGTGGCAGTTTAAAAAAAGTGCCCCTTGCAAACAAATCTTGTAAAGCTAGAAATACGAAATACGAATACGAAAAAAAATAATGCATTCTCTGAAATTTGAAAAAAATATGAGCCTTTAGAGCTAGTATTACAGACAATACGCATTAAACACATCCCCGCTTTGGATAAATCGGTTATTTCATTGTGAGCTTTTCAATAATACTTTTGTCTTACGTCGTCCTTTCTTTGATATTGTCAAATGTTAAAGGTTATTAATATTCTTAAAAAAATGTTTCTTAAACCAGTGATTCTGAAAGCAATTTGTATTATTTACACAAACTGGATTTTCAAATTCCGACTAATATTCAAATGTTATTTATAATGAAACGAAAAGAAAACACTAATTTCTGTTCACAGACAAGACAAATGACATTAATATCTATAAAAATTAAATTAGGGTGGAATCAAATTATTTATTGTTCCGTATTGGCTTATTTTCTGTTGCATTATTTATTAGTTTCAGATTACTAAATTAATGTTATTTATTCTTATCTCGAGTGAACTCAGAACTAAATAAATATAGAGAGATGAAGAACTTTTATCATCTGCAGATCAACCCTTGTGGTGGGCTACCTTCCCCAGGAGTTGCTAGAGACTAGCATGTACGAGTACTACCACCGCGAAGACATCCCGGGCCTTGCCGAAGCCCACAAGCAGGCCCTACTGAGTTCGGAACATGTGAAAAGTCCAGTGTACCGAGTTCGGACCAAAGATGGTAACCATGTTTGGGTGCAAAGTGATTGGAAAGCCTTCCGGAACCCCTGGACCAAAGAGATGGAGTATCTTATTGCGAAGAACTCCATCGTATTATCTGGGGAAACGCAGTTTGATAACATCACCAATAGCAACATGACTACCACTTATGACTTCTTAGGTCAACGTAAGTTTAGCAGCCCTTTTATTTCTTATTTTGAAGATTACTAACAAAGAACAAGAACACTATTGTTGTCAGGTTGGAATTGTATATTTAATTATAATATCCAATAATTAGATATTCAATAATACAAATACATTCATTGTTACACTCTATCAAGTCAAGAGCACAAATGACAATAGCAAGAAACTCTTAGAAGGATACACTTCCAAAACAAAAACTCTTTAGTAATAGGCTTTGGTTTGGACGCACTTTACCTTCAAATGCCACTCCCTTTTTACCTCTTATAATGGTATCAACAAGAAATTCAGACAAATATATTGCAGCGAGCAACAGCGACATGCAGAAGTACATCAGCAGCACCGTGGAGTCCAGCAAAATCGGCAGCCAGATTGCGCACCAGGTCTTGGAGGCCCAACGAAGAGACACCTCTTCAGACAGCAGTCCAGACCCGGCGCTCAACTCTTCACAGGTATACTTCAAACATAATGATTTTAAAATGTTAAACTTTATCAAACTTCACTCATTAGTGATCATTCAAGGTCTCGAGCATGTATAGACAAATTCTAAAGATAGTCTAGGTTGACTGATGAAAGTTAAACTATCAACATTCAAATGAAGGAAAACTGCACACTAAAGGCTAATATAAATATGATCTCTTAAAACTCATTATGCAGGAGAAGAATAAAAAGCAACTGAGGTGAAAAAAATAAGTGGTTAGTTGATGATGGCTGAGTAACTTCAGAAAGTTGCTTAATTTCAAAAATAATGATAAATAAATACATCTTGCACATAATAAATGAGCAAACTGCAACTTGATTGCCATAGAATATGGGACATGAAAAAGAAAAACATTTCCCAAATTCAATGTGTTAAGTGCTACTTTGCTAGTGCCAAATGACTGAGTTGAACAATTATATACTTACTTACTATCACGCCAGTAAGCAGAGAGGATAGAGTGCCACACTCTTCTGACCTGACACACATTCTCGCCTCATTCACATTCATACATCTTCTCATACAAGCTCGATTATTATTGAGGCTTCAGTATCTGGTTTACCCGGTTGTGCCGAGTTTTCCACGGACGTCCTCTACTTCTGCTGCCATCAACACTTGTGTCATATATCTTTCTTACCTTTCTCTTCTCATTCATCCGTTCCATATGACCAAACCACCTAAGTGATCCTTTCTTAATCTTACTCACTATACTATACTAAGATCAGCTTTAAATTATTTCCTTGTGTCTTCATTTATTATACAATTATATGAGTAGTGTTATGTCTCCCCAGGACTCGGAAATATCTTCGTCCCTACAGCAGACGCCCTCCAATAGCCTGCCTATCCCTCCTGCCGGAACGGGGCTTGAGCCCGCTACGGACGGCAGCGACGAGGCAGCCATGGCCGTCATCATGAGCCTCTTGGAGGCCGACGCCGGACTCGGGGGCCCCGTGGACTTCTCAGGCCTTCCCTGGCCATTGCCTTAGCAAGCTGATAACATATTATTTTTAAAACTACATACATTACTTTAGTAAGGGGCCAAAGGCAATATTATGGATACCAAAATGTATATTAAAAATTGAAGTGAGATTGCTCACTGAGATCTAAACTTTGAGAGAGGGAGTTATGGGAATGATTAATGATATTATATCTGGTCATGTGATAGTAAAAAATACATTTCTCACATGAATGATAAAATAAATTGATTATTTACTAATATTCATATAATTTTAAATTAAACTACAGGGTAGGGTTTAAAACCAAAATTCTTTAAGAGCTTATTTAATACAATTGAGGAATGAAGAAAATATCGGCATTGTCTATGAGGGCCGATCAGCGCTGTCAACCAAACACCGACCTACAGCAAACCAACCCGGGGGAATTATATGATAATTTACATATTATCAATAACTTAATGTTTTTATGTATCATCTACCTAATAACATTGGAACAATATTATCATAAATTATCGGCATTGTTAGAATATTGTTCACAGAAATGTTGTTCAATATTCAATAATGACTAGAAATGTGAATTAGGTCCGTAACTTCTTTTCTGAAATTTGTGAATATGTACTCATTTTTTACAATATTGTGTATGTGGAAGACATGTATTTCTATTGAAGTTTTTTTGTGTAAAATAAGAGTCGACTTTGACGGTATTCCGGAACAATTGGCCAGACCTATTTTTGACCAATATATTATAATATTGAATACTTTAGCATAACGCCAGTCCAGTATAATGGTCCAATATGGTAGAAAAAATATTTTTATAAATTGTACATATACAGGATGGCCCAAAAAATGTGAGAGCATCTCGTAACACATGAGTTATTTCAAAACATAATATAATTAATTATAATTCTTAATGTAATTTTTTTTGCACAATATTTAGCTAATCAGAAATCATCAAAACACCCCATATTGCATAATCTACTGGGTTTAAATCTGGGCTGTTCGGTGGCCACAAGCCTGGCTTGATGAAATTAATATTCTCACAACGAAGAAAGTTGATTGTATTTCTGGCTGTGCGAGATGGAGCTCCGTCCTGCTGTAATGTCCAGTTATACTTCAGGCATTGTTTTGAAACTCTTTGATCATTTTCCTAGCACCCTGACATTTTTCAATTCGTAAATTTTTGATCAGAATACGGTCTTCTGCAGTAATTTTTGTCATTATGGGCAACAATTTGAAAAAGCCAAATATAAACAATGGGAAAATTAATAATCAAAGATGACGACCAGAAATTGTCAAAATAAAACTTAATATAGGTAAATAGTTAAGTAAGTAAATTAGTAAACTACTTAAGCAATTGTTGATATAGTTAAACTAATTTTGGTGCAATTATATCACATTTTACAAAATGTTTTCACTTTTTTTGGGCCACCCTGTATACGTACCTAGGTACCAACAAATGAACCATCTCAAATTCATTCATCATGACCAAATAAAGAATAGATAATTGTATATTATGTAGTTCATGTTTGTAAGTAATATCATATGAGTGTCATATAGCAATATATTTATTTATAATGAGTAAAGAGCTTCTTACATAGTATGGATAGATGATCTCCAGCATACCATTGGACATATATTAATGTTGGTAAAAATATTAAAGACATCATTTTATAAACTTGATAAACCTCTTAAAGACATTCTATTCGGTCTCAGCATTGTTATCAATTATTAATTTATTAATTAAGAAATATAAACATATTGATATATTAATCTGCAAAGCTAGCTAACTCCATTTTTCTCAAACGTTCAGGAGCAACAAAGAACTGATTAATTTTATAATTAAACGGATTACAAAAATTCCAAAAGACACTTTGGTATATTGTTTATGCAGAAATAAGATCGCTGTGAAATTTTATTGATATTTAGATTAATCTCGCACTTATAGGGAATATTTAGAGTTAGCTGAATTTCTTTACCAAAGCTCCATAATATTATTGAGAGTTTTGATTTTCCATGATAATGTAATGCAACCTTTCATTTTTTTTTTTTAAACAATTCTGAAACATAATTAGATAACTAAGTAACTAACGTACCTTCACGCAGGATAGAGAGTTAGACTCTTCCGTCCTGACACACGATCCTCACCTAATCACATTCATTAATCTTCTCATAAAAGCTCGCCGATTATTGAGGCTTTTAACAGGACCATCATCCAATATCTGATTTACCTGGTCGTGCCGAGTCCTCTGTTGTCCTGGTTGTCTCTATTTCTGCATTTTGCAATAATCAATGTAAGGTTTTTCAGAACGTAGCACTTATTTATTATTTAAGGTTATTAAATTTATTTATGGAGAATAATATCATCAAAATCATGATAATCGGAAGATAAAGAGGTTTTCTAATCTGGAGATCTCGGTACTTTCTGCTTTTTATTTTTAATCGGGTAGAATGCAGATTTGGCAATTGTTCAAACTCTTTTGTAGTAATAAGAGTGTCACGACGATGTGGCAGTAGTATCAAATCATCAGTAAACCAAAGCTTATAGTAAATGTTGCAATCCACGAATATATCCAAAAAATATTCCCCATCATGTTTTCCTTTCCTTCATTCCAATCTAATTCGGAATCTGAGGGCTCACGATATGGCACCAGGCATAAGTTAGTAAAGCTTTCATCGCCTGTAATATTATATTTAATCAATGCAGAGCTATTTACTATTTCATTTGGCACTTGAGGATATAACATTGACATCGGTTTGTTACTGCTTCGAGTTAGCTGGTATGTGAGTGATTTCACATGTTTTAAAATTGATAAGAATTTTATGTACCATAGAACATTGAAAGAGGAAAATAATGGCGTCAAAAACGGTTTTTTGACCATGGGTGGAGTTAGCTGGTTTGCAGATTAAGGTATCGATATTGTATTTTGAATACTATGTATTCACAATAAAATAGTAAAAGTGTGTTTCGTCAGGCTAGGCACAAGGAATACAATTATAATACTAAATATTATTTTTCTTCTTGTGCCTTATCCATTCAACAGTCTTTGGCCATCGTCACTTAGTTTACTGCGGCTCGGAAAAGCTCCACAGTAGATTGGCCAAACCATTGCATCAGGTTCTTCGGCCATGATGTTCTCCTTCTTCCAGGGCCCCAACTTCTAGCAAACTTTCCCAGCATTATGAGGTGCAAGATCTCGTACTTCTCAAGATATAGAAGTTTTCAGATTTTTATTGTTTTAAATACTCATTTTTCTTTATTCATTTGAACCATAACATCTTCATTCGTAACTCTATCCCTCCAGCTTATTTTAAGCATTCTTCTATAAATCCACATCTCAAATACTTCAAGTCGCCTTGTCATTTCTTCGGTAAGTGTCCATGGTTGCATTCCATAAAATAAAATCGAGAACACATAAAAACTGACCATTCTCGTTTATAATACTTAATAAAATAGTGTTTCTAACATATCCTTAAATGTTATACAATATTTAATGTCATGTTGTATAATTATAATTATCATTAGAATGTGGGCGTAATTCAATTTTTAATGAACTATTTGTGTTCACTAAGGGAGCGGTTCTCAAAATAAAAAAATGTACCAATGTCATTGAAATTTACAAAAATACATTGGTGTCAAGACTAATATACATTCGTAATCAAAGGTGAACCTTTTTTCAGGATCATTGCCAATGTTGTGATTTTTTTAAATATAATCTATTTTAACTTACGGAGATAATTTCCTGCATAAATACAAAACTAAAGATTGTTTAAGGAATCTTCAAGTGTATTAAGTTAATTTTATACTACATATATGAAGGTTTTTTATTTAGAATTTCTTAAATTTGTATATCAGGCCTAGTAATAGTTTTTATTTTTACAAATTTAGTCAATGAAATTTAGTAATAAAAGTAAGAAATAAAATATTTTTTGTTACGTAAGCTAATATGTACATTAAATGTAACCAAAAAGATTTATTTATTATATACAAAGTACCTTTAAGTACGTAAGTATGTATATTAAAGATTTGGTATAGGTATATTCTATTATTTTTACAAAAGGGTATCTATGTACATAAGAGCCATGATATTAAATGTAAATGTATAAACACAGATGCAGTAAGTGATATCGATGCAGGATGGGATTTAATAGATAAATACAGGGATTATGGAGGTGGCTGAGTGTTTCCCATGAGGTACACGGTGTCGCGTGTGATGAGAATAAAAAGTTTTATTATTATTTATTATTATGTAAAGAAGTTAAGTGCGAAGCCAGTATGAGTCTGTGATAAGTTACCATTATTGTGATAAAATTATCAAATGAGAATTCTAGTCTTTGAAATTCTCAATACATACACATGTACTCTCTTAAACTTTACCTAATCAATGTAATGGCGTTCTCCGTACAAAAGGTTAGTCAGTGCGCCTTTTAATTGCCAAGTGTTTCTGGTGCCACGAAAAGGCACGAACAGTACTTATTACACATTACGTACACCTAAAATGAAAACTAAACATACTGTCTTTCTTATACTATTTTTACCCAATGTCTTTGTAAGACGCACTGATATTAATAATTAATTTATAACTGAATGGTTTATAAATCTGAACTGTTACTCAATATTCAGACATAATTTTGAATTTAACAAAATTCAGACAATATTTTTTCTACATATTCCAATCCCCCCAATCTTATCTATCTTTGTATATATACCCAAATGATTTTTCTTTCTGTATTTAAAAAATAAATAGTTTCTTTCGCAAGAACAGAATAATTTCTAACAGTCTGGTACAATATTCCTACAAATCTATGTACGTGAACAAGCCTGTCTCGAGCTGGGTGTGTACCTAGTAGAGCGGGTTGCACCAATTATTATATCTATTGTACTTTACCTGTAAACTATGGAGATTATATTTATGATAGACCAGCTGTCTGCAACCTACATCTACTAAAGTGCCACATCATTTTATCTTGACTAAAACTAATAAAAAATGATTCTACTATAATAATAAATACTATACTATCACAATAACAATGTTTATTGAGCATTACTATTGAACTTAATGCATCTATAGAGAATCATCTCTAGGCCGTGCCACCAAAAAACTACATTGCGACCGTCGGTGTAGATAATATGTACATATTTTTCAACAACACTCTTTTAATAAAATGTACTAATAAGATGATTCTCATTTTGTATAAACTGTCTTGAGAACACCCCTGCAAAAACACTGTATACCATTTTTGGGCAGATCTGAGTTAAGAATGCCACAACATTGTATATCTTCTCGGGTATCCTATGGTATATTAAACAGCCATATAAAATTACACACAATTTCTAAGTGGTCTTACCTGCAACAACATTATATATCATTGAAGATGCCCGACGCTCTGTGTACTTACCAACATTTGTAAAAAAAAGGAATACAGCATTGTTGTAAAGGGGTCTCAATCATTAAAACCGTGGAAAATTATTTAGAAACCAATCTACAAAAGTATGTGTTTTCAGTGTTTCTCTTAGAATATTGGCTATTCGGCAGTGTAACAGATACACTTTATTTGTATTCTTAATAATTTAGTAAATTATTGTTACCGTCATTGTAAATAATTATTAGTACGGGTTAGGGTAAAGTTCTGTGATTGTACTGTTTTGTATAATATGTATGTGTTTTATAAATAAACTTTCAATTTTTGAAACTTATGTAATAATTGTCAGTGTTTTAAACTATGACGTCTACACTCGATAGTCTGTGTTGTGTAGTATTGTTAGATTTATTGTATGAATTTGTGCATACTTATTCAAACAATGTTCTTAGAAAAGATGCAAATACTGTTTTTTATCAATTCAATGCAAAGTAAAATAGCCTGACTGAAATAAATAACTACATAGTAGTTCCTACGAAGCGAGGCTTCTTCCCTGTGACACGCGATTGTGGTGTTATTTGATACACATTACAGTGGTAGCGAGGTATCACACATGTTTACATTAGTATAACATATGATACGAAAGAATTTAAAAAAATTATATTGACATTTTATTTTATTTGATTTGATAAATATTGAATCATTAACAATATTGAGTCAGAGAAGAACAAGAAAAAAACCAAAATGAAAGGACTTCAACCATCAAGCATTTGGGAACCAACATAATAGACAATCATAAAATGACAGATTAAGGAAAAGAAATGCCAAACTGTCATGACACAAAATTACACATATACAAGATGATCGATTATACCAATGAGGTTATAGTACAAGAGTCGGCGATTGTGATGATTTCAAGCTTCAACGGTGATTTCACAAAATTCGTACTGACACATTGATTAGTCATCTCCCGCCTTTTGCTAATCAATTAATTTTTCAAAATAGTGACTCGTGCTGTCAAACTGTGTTCATTAAACTCTTAATATATTATCAACAGCATTAAGTGATATTGGATTTCACAATTTTTTTTTTAAGTTTTAATTTTTCCCATAATTTTTCACCTATTACAGAAACGCATTAAGGCCAAAAATTTTAATTAATTAATTACTATAAATTAATATAGAGTACATCATCATGTTTAGGTATAATGAAAATAAAGCAATTATTTGGATAAAAATAACTAATATACTTGAACTGCTTTTATTCTAATTGAACTTCAACTAGAATTTAGTTAGTCCAACAAATGGAATATATATGTGAAAAAATTATAATATTTTCGAAAAATATTGTTATTCGTATAAATTATGTACTGAAACATTTTTTTAAAAATTAGTATATTTAGTAAGAATTATTTTGTTTGTTAGTTTTCTAAAGGATCCAAAGAAAATAGCGCTACGGGAAGCTGCAATGAATAGGCCTGATTGGAAAGCCAATATATATAGTCGCATTTGAACAAAATATTTCAAAGAATAACTCTTCTATGTATCGTCAGATGGAGCAAGAAAACTTGGTAAGAAGTGAATTGAAATATAAAGTAAAGAATTAGTATTTTCGTTTTGTGCTAACAATTTATTGCATTTAAATAGATTAGAGAAAATTTGTTAACTGTGGTGGAGCTCAACAATAACGTGGCTTGGCTCTGTACAAACCAAAGGTCCGCAGTTCCCTATAATACTGGTTAACTAATGAAATTTTATTGAATTTAAAAAAAGGAAAATGTTAAATGGATGCTAAAAACTATACTACAAAACACCTTCACAAATAATATTGATAATTTAGAATCAAAAGCGTTAAGAGATTTTTAAATGTAAATCTCATCAATGGCACACTTGTACTAAAAGTGAACTCTTCGAGATATTCAAGTGGCATTATAGCTACTCTGAAGTTGAAAAAACTGATATCGGTAGGCTCATCGCTAGCTGCAAAGGCTCTAGAGCAATGTTCCCTCTAAGGTATGCAAGCGTGCACACAATTTTTATCGAGACTTCTTTGTGTGCCGCCTTCTATCGAAGGTTGGCCACCATGTTCATATATATTATGTATAAGATCACCAACATGTTGGATATTGAACCACTTTCTGAGATTGCACAGCCAAGAAAATCTCTTTCTACCTACACCTCTGCTGCCTTCTATCGACCCCTGCATAATGAGTTGTAAAATAACACATTTTTCATTGCGACGAATATGACCGGAGTGTGCAGATTTCCGTGATAGTTGTAATTAGCTCTCTTTACTTATTCATCTTCATTAGTAATACGGTCCACCCAGGGCCAGGACCTACCGATAGCCTTATACTGGTACGGTAATGTTTTCTTTATTTTCTCTCCCAGCACATAAATACATATTAGCATTGCGCAAAAGATTTTTTATGTTTTTATATACCCCTATACACAATTAGACGCTCCAGACCACTCCAACATAGTCTTCAAAGAAAATATCCCGAGACACCCAAGTACGAGATAGGAAGAAACAATTTACGCAAAGATGCGATACGGTTATAAAACCATACTGGAGAAACACAGCTCAAGACAGATTCCTGGAGAGGTTGTGCAGTTTGCGATGAACCTGAAGCCTTTTCTTTCTTATCTCCTATATAATATTTTTAAAAAAAGCAAAACATTCAACACAGTATTTGTGATAAAACATATAATCCGTTCAGTGGGTTAGAAGTACTTTTCAGGACAGTTTGTACAGAATAATGGCGAAAGGATCCTCAGCTATAGGGCCCGGCAATAATAACAATTGCTGCATTACTCTACTTGGAGATGTTCTTATAGAAAGTAAACCAAATTATAAGTTGAAATGTTGAATTCAGTAAGTTCAGCTTAATAATGGCGTGGCTAAACTAAACGTTTCTAAAGAATCAGTACCCGAACCAGCAGGTTTTTTCCCCAAATCTTACACCCTTCAATATTCTATTCTTCAGGCGAGACAGATGGTGACACCTGGTAAGATCTTTTATTGTGTACATCATATTTTTATTACTTTACCATTTGTGATGTTTAAAATGCAGCCATGATTCCAAGTTGCTCGTAGACTAGTGATTGTTGCCAGAAGTGCAACCAGCTCTGAAACTAAGAGGACATATAAAAAAAAAAATTTAATGAATAAAACCAACCAATTGAATAAACATCAGAGATTTAATCACTAACTTAACCTAGTATTTACAGTAGGGTATGTTATGTACAGTCACTGGTTAGGTGAGAGCGGGCCCCTTTTCCACCAACATTTCGGTGAGACTGGCTCTCAGAGCCCCCTCCACTCTTTCCTCCTCTGCCGCAGCACTGATGTCCAACTGGAGACGGATGAGATCCTTGAGCTCCATGACGCGGAGAGCTTCCTTGGCGGAGATGGCCATAATTTCCTCAAAACGAATCAGTTCCTGCGGCCACATCTCCTCGGGTACTATATCGCGACATCCTGAAACATTTCTCAATATGTATAACATCGAAGCTGAATAAATGGCAAAGTCAATTCAAAATAGTTTTTGATGATAAAACACATCAAAAATGAAACAAAGTACATATTTGATTTTGCCATGTTTAAAATAATTATTTCTCCAAATATGAAAGTAGAGACAACAGATTTGATAGAAAATCAGAAATTATTGTTTTACATAATAAATATGGGAGGTCTAAAACTAGATCACCTTCAACTAGAATCGTTGGAAATAAAAAAAAAAGGTAAAATTTGCATTGGCTATGCCCGAGACTAAAAAATGTATTCTACAATTGTTTTGTACTTTATTATAATAATTTCACTGTACCTTCTAGATCATCCAGCATAACTCTGAGTTTATCAAAATTCTTTTCAGCATCTGGAGTATCCATTTTGTTGACAACCAGAATAGTCGGCTTTGTCAGCAGTTCCGGATTGTACATCTCCAGTTCCTGATAATCATCAATATTGGTAATAAATAGACCACAAACATTACAATATGTTTTCTGTCCAATTACATTAACATTAAACTGTAGATTTGCGATAGAAATTAACCCACCTTATTAAGCAGTAGTATATTCTCTAGGCAGGATCTGTGTTTGTGTTTGGCACTGAGGGAGAAGCCGTTGATGTCCACCAGCATCAGGTGCAGCTTGGTTCTCTCCACATGGCGCAGAAAACTGTGACCCATTCCTGCAAGGCACAACACGTGCAACATCTATATTACACCGGGAGTTAAGGAAGAGAGCTAGATAAAAACATCCAAAAGGATGTGATCTATAAAATCAATGTCTGTAATAGCCTAATTATTAACCCACCGATCGCAACATCTCTGCTATGCGTCACTTGTTAGTGGCGTTACAATTCATGACATTAAACTATATTTTACTAATATACTATTTATTTAAAATAAATTTACAGCAAGAATCCCCACAGACAAAAAACACTAAAATAATAACAATATAATTGGGAGCTACATTAACACTGTGTGTGTGACAATAATTATTATGCACCAGAGATGATGTGATGTCTTATGTTAGTTTGATATGCTTTGCTTACTTCCGTGTATATTATATCTCTATTGTCTTTGTAATAAAATTATTAAACGATACAAGAGAAAATATGCAATTAAACAATTTTATATATTTTTATATTTTACCAGAAAAAGGGGTTACAATGCATCCTCTAAGAACTAGCGCACACCGATGACTTTCTGTCGTAAGACAGTTCTGTATTATATAGCAGTGAGCACACCTACAATTAAATTTCCAAATAACAGAACCGTCAGCGGTGCGCCCGAACAAGCATTTGACGGTTCTGTCGGGCATCTCACCAAACATACAAATGCACGCTCACCAATGATTAAATTGGAGTATGCCAACACTGACATAATCTGATCACGTGATCAGTAGCGAAGACGTGTTTTGTTATTTTATTACGGCACAAGGTGCACAATGTTGCTTGAAGACAACCTAGATATTTTGATAATTTGGTAAAGCGGCCAGCCATTTACGATAAGGCACTAAAAGAATATGCCGATATAATTTTTTTTTTAATTAAGGGAAATTTTTGTAGGATATTGCCAGCCTCATTAAGCGTAATAATTCATTGAATGCATGCACTTCACTTTCATTTGAAAATATGAAAAAAAAAAAACTATTTGTTCCGTACAGGAAACAAGAAATGTAGACAGGAGTGGTTCAACTCTCCTCTCAACTGGCGATGATGATGATGAGATCAGAAGAATTGAAACACAAAAGATGTTCAATCTAGGGGCATTCCTGCGAGAGAATCGAGAATACGTTCCCGCCCGCAGAATACCTCATTTTATTTCACATACAAACAATATATGTATTCAATTCATTAATATATTTTTCAATATTTTTTCACAATTTTGACTAAATGCTAAACCAGCTCCAGCAAGACGAATTTTATCACAAAATGACAGTCATTGTTTACTAAAATATATCTCATGTTTTTCTAGCGCCCCGCCGATGATTATGTTTTTTAATTACTGCCTCGTGTCCTTCATTGTGTTAGCATATCAATTAATTGGCATCACTTCGGCGACCTATCAATCCTGTGCGATATACATTTCTTTTATTAATCTCTAACTGTATAAAAGATGCACCCAACATGGCCTTCTTCTTTTCTCTCTTGACTGTGTGATCAGAGCACATGCTGCAGACCAAATACAAATTACTGTCGTAAAACTAACACCAGTGCGTGGGCATTGCGACATAACTGTTCTGTCATATACCCAACCCGACAATGACCAAACTGTGGTACAACTGTTCTGTCCTCAGTGTGCGCTAGAGAGTGATAACCAAAATTGATATTGAATATGATATATCTAGCCAACTATATACAGTAAAACTCCTTTAATTCGTAACTCACGGGACCAAAATTTAAAAAAAATATATAAATTACGAATAATGAGAACAATTTTTTTGAAGGCAACATTAGAAAGACATTTTTAAAAATGCGGGGTCAGTTTACGCGTTTGCTTTTTTGCGAGCACCGCCGCTGTCAATATAAAGACTATTATTTCAGTTTTTTATGTGTTTATTAAATATATTAAAAACAGGCTTCTTCGAACGATTCACCAGTGCTTGACGCAACAAAATTATAGACATTTTGATTTGGTTAGCGGTCGAACTCCCAAAAAGCCCATGAAAAACTTTTAAATCTTCATAGTTCATTCATATTTTTCTGTAATTTTTCAAGTTTGAAGTCAGAAAGGTATTTGGGATTGAAATTATCCCACTAATTTTATCTTTGAGATCAATTTTTGTCAGTTTTTAAAATAAGTTCCATATTTTCAAATAGTCAAGGATTTACACGAATTACAAGATGTTAGTGCCATTTTAGAAAACGAAATACAAAACAATAATAATTATAAAATAGGTTGTGTATTTAAATACAAAGGTTTCAGTTTCTTTATTGCATTAAACAAATCGCAACATTTCATAAACAAAAAACTGGATATAAAAGCAAGAGAACTGATGCACACAATTAAGGGCGAGCTTTCATTTGTCGTGGTCTATCTTATAATACCTGTGAAAAAAAACGTAGATCCCACGCCAATATGGGATCTAGGGAATGAATTAAGTGATCTCCGAGTCACGCGTCCCGCGGATTGGATTGCGACAATTACTGTCGTAAATTGGAATCGCCGAAGAAGGAGCAGTAAAGGAAGGGACTTGGATTAATGGGGATAAGGATCGATGATGGAAGGGAATCCAGTCGAAGGACCAGGGGATCTCGGGGAAACGGGAATCTGAAAGACTGCTCACCTTACCTCGCGTATGACGCCTCCGTTACTCCTACAGTCGCAGCCGAGAACACACAAACAGCACACGGGCGGGCAGATCTCCACTTCCAAATGAAGACGGCGATATCACTCACTTCACCTGCGGCTCACACAATAATCACTGTGCACAAATCACAGAATCACAATACAGTACTGGTGCACCGGAATTGAACAAATTCACACCATTAATGCAATCGCGGTGTCGCAACCGAACAAGTATCGCGTCGCGTTAACGTCTGCTGACATCAAGGTTACTATTCACGCTAAAGACAAACGGTAGGGAAAAAGGATGGGTGGGAATTTGAATGTGGAAAGATGTCAATAATATAAGTCGCGACCGATTCTCAAGATTCAGCCCCAAAAATGTGTTCTATGAACTTGTATTGTCTTAATTATGGCAAATAACATTCAGTTTATTAGTTTTATATTAGTGTAAAGGTCCAATCTAAGTATGTAATACTAAAAAGTCAAATCTAGTATATTACTTCCGATATAAATGAATAATAAAAACCCACATTTCCAAAAAAAAACCACGAAAATATGAATTACAGTAAAACCCCGTTTATTCGAAATTCGCCGCAAGTCGAAGTTTTAGAGCAGAATGTGGTCCCTCTGAAAAGTTTTAATACTAAATTATACTTATAAATCGAATATTGTTATTCAAAGCTATTTTTGAACCCTATCAGATGAATTTGTCGATTTATTTTTCGCCTAATTTGATTTTTTTTTGTCAGATGTCAGCAATCTGGAAAATACACATGCACTATGCGATGTGCCTGTCCAAAATCCAAGACCATACAAATGTGTTATTCCACCCCTATACCGATTCACGATGCATAAAGTTAGTTCTCATTGTTTGTTCTCTCACTCACTCTCAGTATACTAGAAAAGATGACAAATATATCTTGTGCGTCCTCGATTTGAAATATATATTTTCTACAGCGATGCTTTTTTTGTACATTAGAAAAAGATAGCAAATATTATCTTTGCGCCCTTATAGGTAACGCAGTTCTCTAGTTCTCCCAGCTGCAGCTGCAAATGTCTGTGCTTGCCAATCTTCTGTTCCGTATTATTACCATCATTATTTTTGTTTACGTAGCGTTTGTATAATTCGTTGTACGAACGTTAGTACGCGGATAAGTTCCTCAGACTTTTCCGTGTTTTATAAATTATTTAATTTGTATTAATTTTAATAGACATTTCTCTTTCTAATTAAAGAATGTGTAGTTAGCGTTTCTCAGATTTTCTCGTATCTTGTTAATTATTTTATTGCCATTGTTTTATATGTAAAAAAACATTATTTGTTTTTCTCTAATATTTACGTGTTAGACATTTTGAAATTTGTGAATGCATGGTTTGCGTTCCTTAGACTTTTCCGTATTTCATTAAATTTAAATTAAAACATTTTTATAAATTTGACAGATAATTTTATATTCTCGATAATAGCATTAATGTGAAACTCGTACAAAACGCCGACAGTTGCTAAAAATTGAATTAATACAAGAGATTGACAAAAAATATTATCCAAAACAAAATTAACAGAAAAATACGCGACCCCATTAATGAGGTTGTCGACAATATTTAACATGATGACAAAAAGAACTATAACGTTGAAAGGCGAGTGCCAAATGTCACCGCGACCACCACAAAACAAATGTTTTAAAAGCGCTGGAAACTTTTGTCGTTAACTTCAGCGGAGAAATGGCGGGTTGATAAGTTCGACTATTATGTCGTTATTAAAAATGGCGCACGAAAAGATAGTCCATTGTAATAGTGTTTTTTAAAAAAAAAAATATTGTAATTTGTTTACACTATATTTTGACAACTTGTTTGTTAATTTTAAATGTGTGGATATAGGTGTATATAATTACTTCGAGTTGCTATGAAAAAAGTTAGTATGTAAAAAAGAATCGAAATTTTGAAATTTTTATATTCATTATCCTAAATCGTTATTCAAACATTTTTCTTAATTTTCGGTCCCCTCAACTTCGAATAAACGGGATTTTACTGTATTATTAAATTACGAAATACAAATTGTTCAAATTATTTTAATTAGGGGTTACAAGGGTAACAGGTTATAAGGGTAATGTGCAACGCGCCAACAATCATTGTCGAAATAACAACAAACTTATAAAATGCATGGCAGAATTTGGTATACATATGATATCGGCTCAGTTCGGCTGTGGTTTTGCGAGCTCTAACCACGCCGATCTATTACGTTAAGGAACAGCGCCGTTATTGGCTAGGGGGTGGAGCTAGCTATAGATGTGTACGAAAGGATGATGAATGTGTAGTTGCGTGAGTCACGTGAACAAATTATTTATTTTGGGTATAAAAAATTCATACGAACTACGAATAATAAGGTTTTGCGAATTATCGGTAGAAATTGGTACGAAATGTTACTTTTGGGGCTAAAATTTTTGAAAAAAGTGTGAATTACGTGAAAATACGAAATATGAGTACACGAATTAACAGAGTTTTACTGTATATGGTTGACTAGTGCTACAATGAATTAGAATTGAAGGGAGAAGTACTGAAAGTGACCTATGTTGAGGTGAGCGCCCTCCACCAGGCCCGGCAGGTCGGCCACGGTTATATGGCGCAAGTCAGGGTACTGCATGACGCCGATGTTGGGACGAATCGTTGTGACTAAAACAGACAAAACTCGTTACTATCAAATATAAAAGTTATGTGTCACCAGTCAGATGATATGAATATGAATGTCAGTCTCGATATGAAGACTTTAAAGACGCAGCAATGAAAGCAATAACATCTTGCACGTACATATGCATTATTCATACTACGTAATAACTATATAAATAAACGTTTCTGGATCAAACTAAGACATTGTTTTAATTTGTATCTGAATAGACTTCAGAATGTTTTAAACTAATTATGAATTTCTTACTGAATTATTTACACCAAATTAATGAAATAAATATGTAGTCGGATCAGAGAAGAAATTTAGAATGGACACTGTTAAATTAGTTATATAGAGAACAGAAAAATAAAAATACACTATAGAAAACACGGGACTCACAGGGGTAGCTGGCAACTCTGGGCTTGGCTCGAGACACTGCTCGTAATAGGGTACTCTTGCCAGCATTGGGGAAGCCCAGGAGGCCAACATCGGCTATGAGACGAAGCTCCAGCTGGAGGGTATATTCCTGCCCTTCACCCCCGATCCAGCCGTTATGAGAACTCCCGCCTGGACCTCCTCGAGCCAGGATCATCTTTGTGCCCACTTCGTTTATCTCACCTGAAATACGATACAACTCGTTAATGTAATACTAATTCCACTCTAACACATTATTACAGTTGTATTGACATATTTTTGTGTGGAAAGAGAGATGTTTTCAATAAACTAAGAAACATTAATATGTCTAGGTACAATTTACTGATATAGCTTTCTATCTACCAAGGTTATTTAAATTTATACCAGTTAAGTAGTTAATATCAATTTTCACTAAATGATAACTTTATGTGACGCATACGTGTATACCATATATTCACATCTCCATATGGAGAGCTCAATCAAATTGATTCAGAAAAATCAGATCGTAATAAGGTGTACCCACAACGTACTCATTAACATCTGGCCAAGGCAAACATTCCTGTGTGATTTTTCAAGTCAAATCAAGAACACATCACATGAGCAGTTATATTATTTTTGTGTTTCCGGTAACTTTGTAGAACTCCATGATGACATATGTGAAAATGAACCACTTTCTACTTGTTTAATTTACTATTAGATTAATAATGTCCTTAAAAGGCAAAACACGTCTCAAACTAATTACACAAGTAGAATAAAGTGTTTAATTTTCACAATTGTGAAGTTCTATTATCTTGAAAAACCTTGTAGTAAGCATATTATTATATTAACGAAATTTGCTGTTTAGTAAAAAGCGTTAGCTTCCAAAAGACTCTTATGAAGTAATACTCGCCTAAAATAGTAGAATCGCGTATGAGTGTCAGTCCTACGGGCACCTGTAGAACCTCGTCTAACCCCGGAGGACCGAGTATCATGTTATTTTTGCTATTCTCCCCGTGACCGGCCCTGACACACTTCTCGTGATACCTGCACAAAGTACAATATAATGTTTTTCACACGGCCATTGATTTATTTATTATAATAATAAAATATAATATTAGCAGGGGCATGCAGTGCATTCAAGCAAAACAGCTGCGCATTACTGAAAATTCTGGGAAACAAATATAAATTAAATAATTCATGTTTTAAATGAAAGATTAATTATTATTACACTAGCGCCAGCCGTGTACCAGTAGAATCTTTAAAAACTACCATGACTATCCCGCCACCTTAGCCATAATGTTGTAGTTGTCTTATGCTGCTTTTTGTCCTATTAAAATTGCTATCTTCTGTTTTAAAGCTATCGTTCTACTCAAGCCATGCAATTGGCTGCCTACTGAATAGAAAATTCCTTTCGCCTGGTCAGTTTTGTACGGAGTCCTTAGATATCGTTACAAATCATTTAGGCCAGATATTAACAAAATATAATATTATATTTTCAGGGATGCACCATGAAGATACAGGCATTCAATGGTGGATCGTACAGAACACAAGTGATTCAGATCAACTTTGCATACAACCAGCACACTAGATCCAAATATATTATTTATGACGAAGCAATATAGTATTGTGACATGCAGAGAAAATCAACAGCACGCCATTGAATGTACACAGAATGGACAGTACTTACTTTCTTTCGAGGCTAGCTAGGGTGGCATCAGCAGTGCCCACACAGAAAACGCAGCCACCCTGTCCTCCTCGGCCTCCGTAGCGTGGCAACCCGCATCCCCCCGAACCACCTACCACGCGCAGCCGCAGAGAATCCATAAACCCGGAGCGCATGTAGTTGCGCATCTGCGGACGGACGTGAAGCATTCAAATTATTTAAATCCTGCACCCTAAACTTGTCCATTATAAGAAACAATAATAGAGAAATTAATACATCCATCCCATTACACAATTGCTGAGTAACTTGATGTGGAGTTTTGAAAAATAATTTATTGTTGAAATTAGGAAATAGACAGGAAACAGAAAATCTTTGAAGTATAAAGTGAGGACTATTAGATCTGTCTGCCAAATGGCACAATCCAATTGGATTTCAAGTGAATCGGCTTAATAATTATATTCTGAGATATTTTAAGTCTGTGAAATATTATTTAAGTGAATTATCTGAACAATTTAGTGACCTATTCCACCGTGATGTTCATAATTAAAATCAAATAATTTAATTATTCGATATTAGGACGTTTCATAATATTAATTCATTCATAATGTTAAGCATTCTAAACTTAAAGCAATTTATTCTAGAAAATATTTTCTAAAATGCTTAAATTTAATCGAATCGAAGAAAATTAAAATGAGTCTAGAATAACCTGCTTGGTTTGTTAAAATATATTAACATTTACCTTTTTCCCCGCCCATAGTGCTCTACTCAGGAACACCATTGTTTTCGGCAAATACGTTGTCTTAACGAAAGTAATCAATTATACTTTATACTTTAGAGATCAATAGATACCAGTATATTTTTTTAAATTCTGCCGGTAACCTCGCATTATTTATTTAAACTTTAAAAAATAACATTTTGAATTGCGTAGCGGCGAGGACTGAATTCTAGGTTATGTTTCTGTGCATTTTATTTATGTGTCAGTTGCAAAACAAAAATCTATGGTTGTCTATGGACCTCTAAAATCAAAACAATGATTATTATATGGCTATCATTTAAACGGTCAGCACATAGATAAGGTCAGCATAATATTAAGGTTTTAGTTAGCTCTAAAATGTTTTCTGCCGGCAAATGTATTCAGTTGAGCTCATAGAATAAAGATAGAGCCGCCTCTTGTGGTTGGCAAGCAGAACGAGATTGATCAGCGAATAATGTCATATTAGGCAGCTCTAAAGTTATTTCTATAGCTAATTAAATACATTTGCAGCAATATAAGAAATAAAGAGACAAATCGTAAGCATGGATAATCGTAAGACAGTTTTTATAAAATGTTGGCAAGCTGTAAAAATAACATTCATAACCTAACCTTATGGACATTGTTTCGTTGCTGATCAATTTTATAATCCTGCTAACCAAGTAATAATGTTATTTCATGACTATTTATTTTGAATACGCATAAATATTAAACTGACTAAAGATGTGTTTACTTGTTTATAAAATTTTGTTTGTTTGTTTACAAAGTATTGAACCTGATATTTTTTTACTGCTTGTGTTGTACAAAACCTAATATTTAAATGGCGAATCATTTAATTACGTCTCATATTATATGCTAATTAAATATAAAACTTATTGCAATTAATTACATGTTATTTTGCATGTAACGTTTTCAGTTCAAAAATCTATATATTATACTTTGAAGTTAGGAAATTTACTATTGAAGGAATTTATATTATTTTTTTACGTACTTTTGTTGGATATATTATTGTTTTATGCAATTTATTGCTCAAATAAATATCATTTGGTAAATGCAATATTTTGGATATAAAGAATTAGAATAATAAGAATGGTCGTCAACAAGATCAAGAACAATTTAAGGGTAAGAGAAATAATCATAGTGCTGCTGTGTTCCATCATAATTTATGTAAATCTGTTAATATTCAGTCATTAATATTTACTGATTTTGCTTTCTTGAGATAAACTCTAATTCTAATTATACAATATGTTATTAAGAGAACGCATTCTTATTGTGAAGTTGTAATTATTCAGAACATAGATCTGTGATATTTTAAATACAAATTAAATCAATTAATTTGAAAGATATACATATTAAATCAATTTTATCGAAAATATCATTGTTGATGGTTCTTTCACATTTTTAAACGATTTACATGTATTAATTTAAAAAGGCAACATATATGTTCGAAAATTTGTTGTCATTAAATATGTCGCTGTAACATATTTGGATAATGCACCTTCCCCGGTTTAGAAAGAGATCGAGGTTCGAATCCCGGTGACGCAACAACAATTTTTTCGATCAAATTGATTTTATATGTATATCTTTCTAATTAATACATTTTTTTTTTTTTCCAATTCCTTAGAGTCTACGATACTCTGAGTACTCTACATGCGGCTAGACCGCCTAATCTACAAGCTACAAGTGCATCAGCGCTAGTCACTTTGACACTTTTACAAACTACCTTATTATTATAAACATCTGAGTGTTTTATATTAATACATGAATTGGAAGGGTAAAAAATTACTGATAAAAAACCCTCTAAACAATTTACTGGAAGTTAAGTATTTCAAATTATCTAGGCGCGACACTTTATGTACAGTGCCGCCTTATTCTAACATAATCCTTAAATATTTAAACTAAAATAAATACTACTAGACTTAAAAATATATTGTTTTTATTATTTTTACAAATCATCATTTGGATTAATACATTTAATGAGTATTTATACAATATATACCTGTACATTTCGCAAAATATCCTAAATAACAATAAGCTTCTGCTCATTTTCCCTAGATGTCGCTTGAAAAATGTTACTCTTATTCGACATTTAATTAAAAACTTATTTTAACTATCGACAGATGTCTCTAAAAGTAATATATTTCAGAGTATTAGAGAATAGAAGCTATGTAACATAAGTGCCGAATTATCCCAGGGCAGAAAGAAGCATCGCCGTTTTTGCAGTGACCGCTTCGCGGCCATAATAATTTTAGGCCTCCCCTATCGAAGTCACCGTTTTTCCCACCTCACCACGTCCTGAATGAATCCCTAAATACTACTAAACCGCCGTAAGTTGAATTTAATCCTGCATATCAGATATCTAGGTTCAGGGTGTAAATTATATTGCAGGCCGATGTTGTTTTTGAATAACTAGGAAATGAAAGATAATTTTTTAATTTGGTCTTTATTTATAGATTATTTGGTTCATTACAATTATGTATGGAATATGTTATCGGACAGTGGCCGCCTCTGGCAGCTATACAAATGCGTGCTCTTTTAACCATATTTTTCACTTCGCGTGTTTTTCATTTCGAATATTGTCCTGTAGCATCGAACTTGTCGTTGGCTTATTGGCGTAGACCTTTCCTTTCAAGTACCCCCACAGAAAACAGTCGGGAGTCATCAAGTCAGGTGATCGAGGAGACCAGTCGATATCACCAGTTTTTGACATTACGCGGCCGGGAAAAATTCAAGCTCAGCTCGGGCTGTGTATGAGGTGGCACCGTCCTGTTGAAACTTCACGTTTTGCAGGCCCAATCGACCCAATTCTACCACCAAGAAGTTATTCAACATGTGCGATAGCAATCACCATTAATGGTTGCAGCGTTGTCATTATTATTTAGATAAAATGTTTTAATGACTTCAACACGTCGTTAAGGCGCTAAACCATCCAAAATAAATTGTAATCAACTATTCTCTACAACTATTACATGCGAACTGTCAAATGTGTGCCAAACCAAAATGGCGGCCAAACAAAATCGACCTGGAACATAATAATCACCCTATATATATATATGCAGGTTAATGGTAGTGTAGCGGCAGGGGAGCAAGTTTGTTAGGAAAGGTGCTGCAGGGAAATAACCACAAAACATACTCACATTACGGTCAGTAATGAAAGTGAGAAGTACATTGACCCGCGGTGAACGGTCGTGCATTGTGCTCAGGACCGGAGCGAGGAATATTTCGCCCAGTCTTACAGCTCGTAGCTTACAATGTCTATTCTGTTCTCAAACAAAAATAAGAAGCGTTTTTAAAACAGCGGAAGCGAGTTACGAACGTCGAGTTATCTGTTAGGTCACGCTATCCATTTCATAAAATGCTTCAATTTATGTTGACAATTCCAACTTCCAAACGAAATTTGGAAAAGACAAAATCACTAACATAAATGTTCTACACATTGAAAATAAAAAATATAAGCCTGGTATAATAGTTATTACCTAATTATGCGTAGCTAATAACCACTATACTGTGTATGCATAATATATTACATCCATACAGACTGACTTTGAATTAAATCTAAGAAAAAATTATTAAAAGATTTTTCTGTCGACTAGATTTATTGTCCAATGTGCCAAATATTAAATTCTTAATGCCAAAATTTTGACAGTTCAAATATCCGATCGATGATTTTGATATTATTTTAATTGTTTATGATGTATGAAGATATCTTCCGATACAATAATATTAACGTACACACGGAGTCCATGGATCATCCCATAAATAATAAAGAAATGAATTTGATGAAAACACGCGGTGACGTTTATTAATAATTGCGTCACACAACATTCCCTGACTTTAGCAGCAGCCGCAATGTCCAATGAGGCCCCGGTAACACCTAACGAACAAATGAAACAATTGCATTAATCAAAATCAGGATCTGGCGGGCCCTCGGACTCTCTCCGGTGGGATTATCGAGCGACCGCCGGCTGATCTGGGAGGACTCGAGAAAATAAATCTAGACTGAATGAATGCCTTCAGCAAAAGGTTACGATCTGTGGCGCGGTGAACTTTTCTGTTCTGAACTTCTTTGTAACAAGACGTTGGTCGTCAAAAATTGGCTCGGTAGCTGTTTTATCCGCACTCTATTAACCTACTTACCAGTGGACAGCCCGGGCCCGGAATTACTAAACAATTACAGCATTTGTAATATATACAAATCTCAGTGACGTATGAATGAGTCCTTCTATTTTAAATTTAAACATAAAATAATTTCGTGGCAACGTGGAAAAGTGTTAAATAAATAAACCCGTTTTAGGACGCCCAGTAGAAGTGACAGCTGTATAAGCTTTGCATTAACTATATATGTACGTACCTATATGTTCATACCTAATAGTAAATAGGTTAGAAATTAAAATATAAATAAATGTGTGAAAATAATTTTCAATTTAAAAGTGAAACCCGGGGGTGGCGGAGGATAGAAGGCCGCTATCTGTCGCTACATAATGTATTTAAAATACATGTTTTTGTTATCGTAATTATATTTTCATTTTAATATATATTTTTTAAGGAAAACGCATTTTTGTCGTGAAGTTGTATTTTTCAGAACACAGTTCGCTGGATAGCAAGAGGTCCAGGTTCGAATCCCTGTAGCGACTAAATAATTTGTCAGTATATCTTTCTACTTGGTTCATTTCATTTGTATTAAAAATAATTTTAATTGTTTATTGTTTTTGTTCCTATTTTCAATAGATAAATTGCAAAGATAAGGAATTTATATTGAATTGAATTGACGCGTTTTGAGCATCTGCGGGGGAGAAGGCGTCATAAAGCTGAGAAAATACGTCAGAACCGATTATTGTACCGATTCAGCTCAATTTTGTTTGTGCATAATCATTGTCTTTATCGTACGATGAGATATTATTCGCGAGGTCGAACAAACATGTTTATCTGGAGACGGTTGAGCTAGGTTAAGAAAGGTTGTGAGCTGAGTTAAGAAAGGTTGTGAGCTGGGTTAAGAAAGACTGATGAAATTTATTTCGCTATTGTTGGCGTTACGTTCAGTGATGTACATGAATTACCAGTAACGGTACCAAAATCCACCCACAGCCAGATTTTATTATTATTATATTTACAATAACTACTCTTTTCGCACCGGTGAGAGATTTCATTTAAACATCATATATTAAAAATAATACTGCTTTTAAAAATCATCCGCATGCACGAGCCCGCTCCCGAGCCGCAACCAGATTATGACGTAGCACAAACATATTTAGAATTTTTTATGCTTGTAAAAGTTCTTCAGTATTAATTGAAATTCATAAAATAAATTGTAGACAACATTCTATTTTCAAGATAAATACATTTTGTTTCTTCTTCCACGCCGTGGATCGTGAACTTCGTGATCCTCCCCTTTTGTCTACAGCTTTTCGGTCCACCGGGTAGATCTTCCTCTCGTTCTCCGTCCTCCGACGTGGCCCGCCGCAACCGGCTTCGTCCTTTCTCTCGAGATGTCCAAAACTTGAAGGATTCGCCTCGGGCAACCGGTCGAGTGTATCGATAATGTGTAGTTCGTAGATCTAATAAGCTAAAAAACCTTTCAAGGCTTATTAGATCTTTGGCAAAGAGAGATTTTACAATCTACAAGGATCCGCATCAGTTGTAACTTGTGAGACACGGCAACAGTTCACTTCCTGACATCGTTCAGAACTGTATCGGACTAAATGTCAATCTATATATAATTAATTACTTGTATAATACGAATATTGTGCAAAGGAAAGAAACATTTTTTATGTCGAACTTTTCGTTGTTTTAATTTATTTGTTACTTATTTATATTGTGCGTTTCAAGTTCGCGGGTAAATATTAAAAAGTGTAAAATGTATGCACGGGCATAGCCCAGTGAGCCTGACAATGTGAATACGTCTATGTATAAATAAATAAATATAAATGAGGAGGAGAAAAGCGCTAGGCGCTTGCGCGTGTCGAACGAAACTTTGTTTAAAGAAAAATACCATTTCAATTTCACAAGTGCATACGTTCGCGAGTGTCCGACCAAATAGAATACATTCTAAAGATATGATTACAGATTAGAAAAAGCAAGTTTTCCATGACCTCACGGACACCAATCTGCGGCTGGAGTTTAGAGAGAAGTGGCGGCCGGACTCGAAACCCGCGAGTGCCGGTACCGTCGTCGCAAGGTCGGCGACGGTCGGCGCAACCGGGGCGAGGTCGGCCCGGGACCTCGCTCCTCGCTCCTCGCCCCCTCGGGACTGGGAGAGACGCAATACTTGCAGACAGAGGGCTGCGGCGGCGTATTTGATCGTTGAGCGAAATTTTTATTATCCTCTGTAGAATATAGATTGATGCCACGAATTGTGTTATCGTGTTTAGGGTCCACGGACATCCAGGAACACGGTTCACAACAACATTACAATAATGATGCTATACTTATTCAACTACGGACTACCTCTTAAATGTAAACAAAATTCACAAGTTTCCTATCTCTGTGACCCCGAATCGCAGTCACCCTCTGCCCAAGTAGAGAGTTACGGGGGCCCTTTGACATTAAAATCAAATGAAACATTTTTTTAAACACTCGCACTTTAAAAACGTGCAATACTGATATACCATTTGAAAATATATTGGCAGCTAAGAGGCTTCAGGCCAGAACTACATTTATAAGAGTGACGGTGGAAAGAACAACCGGTTTAGGACCATCTTAAACCTACATCTGTCGACAGCGAGAGTCATTAAGTGTTGTTTATTTCAATATTGAACTTTTGGTCTCCTGTATATAACTATAACTTTAAGTCAACCGATACCTTTAGAATTGATATTGCGGTAGCGCGTCCGTGATCATTTTTTAACTCGCTATTAATTTATAAATCCAAAACTGTTTCCTTCTGCGCGACTCTGCCCAGTGGCGTGCACTAGGCGTGGATTTAGATTATGCTGCTAATATCGATGCTGCAAAAGTACTGGCTCTAAGATGCTAGTTAAGATGCAGGCTATACAGTACTATACTGTGACTGTGAAGGTTGTGTTCATCTGGAAGAAGTGCACACTTTTGGAAGTCTTTTGTAAAAAGCGTGATTTAATTTACGTTTTTTTATATGTATAATGAAGAGCGCGTTACCCGGCGAATAGAGTGTTATTGCCGACCACTAGTCAAGCTCAACAGGGCAGATCCAGACAGATGAATCCGGCGATGAGGATTTATCTATTCGGACCAACTCAATACTTGAAACATTAATATTCTTCAAAGGTTAAAAATATTATAAATAATAACAATTGTAATTCAAGACCCTTCAAGTGTGTAAACACGCCGGCTCAAGCGAAGGCGCCTAACCGGGACACCGCTGAGCGCGAGAAACTGAAGCGGCGTTTAGTTCGCGCACGTTTTGGGCAGACTTCGTGAAAAATTATGCTAAGCTCATGCCTAGCTTTATTTCTTATTTCTTAATCTTCCCCTTTAATTTAGATTTATTTTAAATATGAATTAAATATATTAATTATAAAGATATACATATAAAATCAATTCTATCGAAAAACATTGTTGTTGCGCCACCGGGATTCGAACCTGGATCTCTTTCTTAACCGGGGAAGGTGCTTTATCCAACTAAGCTACAGCGACAATATTTTTAGCGACAATTTTCGAACCTATATGTTACCTTTTTGATATTAATACATTTAATCGTTCCATCATTTGACAGAGCCATCTACCTTATTTTTACAGAATCTCAAATACCTTTGAGTAAACTGATAGCAGGCGCCAGAATTATCAATTCATAAATAAATTCATGATAAAGTTGTATCAATGTGTCCAAAATTTAATAAAAATATATCTAGATATCTTTATAATTAATATATTTAATTAATATTTAAAATATCACAGACCGTCTGTTCTGAATAATTATAACTTCACAATAAGAATGTGTTCTCCTAAATAGATTTATTTCGCTGAAATTATACTTATGCACAGCTTTTTTGGTCGAATAGACAGTTTACAAATGAACGGGTGGATAAAAATAAGTATCACATCGGTGAGAGCAAGGCAGTATGAAGGATCGGTTTTAAAAGCAACCCAGAAGGCCGACAGAGGACCAGCAAACTGCTGAAAGTCCTGACGGCTCCCGAGGCTATATATCCATTTAGGTAATTATTATTTTTTAACTAGTCATGCCTAGATAACGTTTTATTGCCTTGAAGAAAAATGTCACATTTATGTATTCAAGGATTTTATTTCTGAAAAGTTCGAATTATTTATTGTCTGAGAAATGTGCCAAATTAGATATGACAGGGTTAGCAGTGGTGATGGCGCGACTTCTTCATTTTACTCCAATGTTTATTATCCTATAACACTTACTGCCGGGTCATTTTAGACCCACCTCAAGTTTTCGGTTTTTCAACCGTTTTGTGGGAGATGTTTTATAGATATTTCATTTTAAATATGATTTAATTAAACTACACGATGTGCCGTAATGTTTCTGCTAAAAAAATTAAAAAAATCTTACGAATAATGTACGTATCTCACGCATCAACAGACGCTCTACACAGCCAAAATACAAACATCTACTGATAATTAGCAACAACAATATTGAAAACCCGAGGGTAGGGTCATAAAACTTATAGATAGGCGCAACGCCCCTCAAATAGTTATATTACTGGCATTGTATAGGGGCCGTTAGACAAAAATAAGTTGAAACAAATAACAATATAAATCTGTATAATAATTGAACTGGCTAACAATAAATGTACGCATACAATCCCGTAAAAGTAACTGTCTTAGGTCAGTTTTTGAGCTTTTTTCACATTTTTATCAATAACTCATTTGAATTTAGTCAGATAACATTTATTTGTATCTCAAATTATTTGTAAATATTTAATAAAATCCCCTAGAAGGAAAACAACATTAAACGAATATTTGTAGCGTAATTCATATTTTTACTAACACCCGGGTCAGACATGACCCACCACCATAGAGGATGTGCTAAGAGCTATCGATGTCTCACGGTAACAACGTAAAACAAATGAGATCTGCTGTCGATTATTTTACGTAAAATTGTGCGGTTATTGCATCAAACTGAGGAAACTTTTAATATTGTACCTACCTATATATTAGGCTCGAAAGGACCCACCCTTTACCGGAACCTTTATATAAGTTTGAACTCATGTATCGGTTCCGCTCAACATTGAAATTTTTCGCACCTTTGTACTACACCTTTCGACACCCTTATGTGCAATCTTTATTATCAAAAAGGAATATTGTAAAGTTACACAAATTATTAATTAACCGTCATTCTTGACGAGCTACTTCTAGTTTAGATAATAATTGTACCCATTTAAATATTTATGTAATGTACACGAGTACTCATTTTGAATTAAATGAGTAAAAACCGCAAACGCGGGGCCACCACGCGCTCGGCGCCGAGCGGGACAAGGATGTCCGCTGGTAGCATTCGCGGTTGGAAATCTGGTCCTGCAGTTTGTCTCCGGTCGGCTAAGGAGGAAGCAATATTGTACAGAGCAGAATAGATACTCTTCCAGACCTTTAAGTCGTCAAGGATTTCAATTATCTTCAAAATTACTGACGCGGTAGCTGCGAGACAGAAATTCAACATAGCATAGGTATGGCGAAAAGTTCTATGTCCAGACTTGACAAAATATGGAAAGACCGCAGTATTTCCAAGACAACGAAGGTCAATCTTGAACAGTCTCTGGTGTAGTTTATATTTTTATATAATGTGGAATCATGGATCCTGATGGCAAGATAGAAAATAAGGGTTGATGCCTTTGAGATGTGGTGCTGGAGACATATATTGCGCATGCCATTGACGGTTAGATGCACGAATGTCTTCATTCTTCAGGAATTAAACATCGAAGACAGACTCTCAACCGTTGACCTGGGACGAATATTTTATTTTTTTGAGCATTTTGCAAGAAGGGAAGATAGCTCGGAGAAGTTAGTTGCGGCGGGCGAAGAGGAAGAGGAATATTTCCTACCCGTCGGACCGACCAAGTGGAAAGGGCAAGATGCACTTCTCTGGTGACAGTCCTGAGGTCTGCACTCAACCGAGAAAAGTGGAGAGTTCATGGAGATTACAATCATCACTCACTCACGACCATAGTGGATGATCGCAACAACAATTTTTTTTTGGTAGTACAAATAGTACATATGAAAAAATAAACTTAATTACTTTACGTTCTAAAGCAATTATCTGTACAGTTTTTAAAAGTTGTAATTGTTTAGAAGTAAGTAAGTAAGTTATAATAAATTATGTGAAAAAAGTACAATCTGAAGTTATAAAATATTATTGAAAAAAAGTTATAAAAATATTATTGTCTGTAATATACAATAGTTGGAGACAAAAATGTGTAGGTAGTTAGGTTAGCACAAATGACAAATTAGATTCATTTTGCTTTCTACCCATATGAAGCGACCACTTTTTTATTATTGGTTAATCACTTTGGACCCTTTAAGGTCTAGTAGCAATTTGTTAAATATTCGCGGAGTACAAAATAAGAAAGTCCGTTAAAGACGAGGACAACATGAATCGGATATTTGAAAAGAGCCGTAACTCCATCAGAGCCATCCCCGTCGATTTGACATGACTGAGGATCGCTATCTCCTTGGACTCCAGTCTTCTTAGCTATGCTCTTCGTGTTTATCTCAAACTTGTTTATGGAATATATTTTTATTTAAATTTTAGGTAGAATATTTGGACTATTTATAATTAAATTTCAGATCAAAAGCGGAAACTCTGTAAAGTCCCCTTTTTAATTTAATTTATAAATTTTTTAAACATTTTCAATGTTTATATGATAATAACGATTGTTATGAAGACAGTTTTTTATTAATTTACTGTAATGAACATGCATTTTTATTAATACATTTATTATTAATTAATTAGTTCAGTAACTTCTCGGTCGCACGTGGGCCGAGTGGATATTTTATGATAAAAAATAATTACGTTTTCTGTTTTTGGCTGGTCATGTATCGCCACCCATCCGTCTGTGATCGGTTACTTTGCTCACAAGGCAGGTATTTCATTTGATGATTCCAGACTTGCAGCACCGTAATCCTGTAATGCACTTTCTTTATTTCTTGTAAATTTTGCATCATTGAATTAGTAATAATTTCTCTGTGATGTAAGCATTATTTAGACCTTATTCGATAAAATGACATTACTACATTGTTTAGCGGAAGAGTTGGAATTGTACCCCTTCTGAAATAGGGCTCGCGGTCACCCGACCCGCGGCAGCTTTCTAGCTGCTGAGTATGCCGCGCGCCTCCCCGACTCGTGTCCGTGAATACAGACTGCGCCGACGTTGCGCAACCGCCGTCACCCCCGTCACGCGCCGTCACCGCCGTCACCGCCGTCACCGCCGTCACCGCCGTCACCGCCGCCACGACGCGTGACGGCGGACGGGGAAGCGCTGCCGAGTACCAGACCAAACACCAAATATACATAACGTGACATTTCCTTATCAATGCGGCGCGGTGTTCACAAAGCAGGTCCTCACCAGGCGGCACGTCTCCGACACCTTGTTATCTACCGCCGCGTATTTTCTTCCTACTTCCTACTTCTTCAGCGTGCTCGCAGACTACACAGTGTCTTCAGACAGTAAAAAGGCTATACTTTTAAAATCAGCAATATTAACTTTGTGGTTAAAAATAGATTCTTGTAAAGAAACAATAATATATGTTTTAGTTAGTTATGACATCCTGAAGAAGAAAATGGTATTTTTCGAAACCGGTAGATGTATTTAAACTCAATTAAGTGGTTATGTTAGTAAAATACTCGTGCTGTCTCGTCTCGTATATTTGGCTGTAAAGGTCGTTATCAGTCAGCCATTCTGTTCTGCGTACAAAATAGAATAAACAACTAGCGACAGGTTGTCGTCATCGACTGCTCAAATTTCTGATTTAAATTATCAACAAATTGGAACTATTCATATTAATCCAATACACGGCTAAATTAATGATCTTTCCCACTCAGTATCGCCGGCTTAGTCGACATAGAAGAGTTCCATGCAGATATTCGCACTATTCTAAATTAGGTCCAAAATAAGAGTTTTGTCTTTTTGATATATTCCATTGTTTCTGATTTTTTTTTCTACATCCGATACTGTCGCCGTTCAAACTCTTTTTACTACGTTGTTTATCTTGAAAAAAAAGGTAATTGTCAGTATAAGTGTTCTCATTCGACTGACGAGATATCTGTTGAGGAAATATTCATCTCATCGGCCGGAAAAAAGAGATTGATTTTAGCTAACATTGAGAGGTGGCAGATTTTCACCCTGCCTCTTAAACCATTGCCACTGCCATTACACGCGCGCAGTTCACGACTGGTGAATCTGCCTGGGCTCATCCCGCTCGACCTACCGTCGCTTCGGGGACATCTGGCCAGTGAATAACACAGGGGAAGTAAATATCAAATCTAATCAGGGATAATCGCCTATAGCAGTAGCCGGTGTGGGAGCGAGAAATGCTCCAGTGAACTCTCTAGTAAGTACTCCGATCTACGCTGAGCGAAAATGGCAAATCTTGAATCTCCGTTGTAAATTGAAAGCTTACATTAAGATGCGCCTGCACGAGGATGGAGCTACAAACAAATTCAACTGACCTTCAATTTATTTTTATGAAATTTAAAATTTTAATAAATATTATTATTGAGATCTACTAGTTTGTGTAAAGCATTATTTAAATGTTACAGCTTTGCTGTTTCGGCGGTTAAGGTTTTAATAATAGAGTTGTACAAACTGAACACAATAACAATAAATAAAATACGTATTTACGAAATTTAAAAAATAATAAACCTGATGGGCTGGAAATGTGAAAAAGACTGGCCAGTTTATGGAAGTTTGTACTGGTTCATCATCCACATCGGTCCTTCATGACTGAGAATCGCAATCTTTATAAACTCTCGCCCTTTTGACTATGCTCCTCCACTTTTCTCGGCATCCCGCAGACCTTAAGGGCTGTCACCGGAGAAGTGCCAGTTGCCCTTTTCCACTTGGTCGGTCCAGTGAGTGGGGAATCTTCCACTTTTTTTCCGTCCTTCTACGCTATCTTCCCTTTTTGCGAGATGTTAAGAAAATTGAAGGATTCGTCTCAGGCAAACGATTGAGAGTCTGTCTTTGATCTTCAGTTTCTACAGAATGGAGACATTCGTGCGTCTCGCCGTCCACGGTATGCGCAACATGTGTCTCCAGTACCACATCTCAAAGGCATCAACCCTCGCCTTCAGGGTCAATGATTCCACACCATATGAAAATATAGAATGCACCAGAGACTGTACAAGCCTGACCGTTGTCTTGGAAATACCGCAGTCTTTCCACACTTCTTCAAGTCTGGACATAGAACTTTTCGCCATACCTGTGTAATGTTTAATTTCTGGCTCGCAGCTACCGTCGTTGTGGACCCGAGATAGTTGAATTCCTTGACAATTTCAAGGTCTGGAAGGGTATCTGTTCGTGAAAGCTGCTTACGGTTATGTTACTGGAACACGAGCTGCACGCGCAGTTTGCGTTTGTTCCCCGCTTTCTTGCGCATGGCAATTTACCAAGCTGTCAACATTTCCCTTCGCAGTCTGTTATGTATTACTTTATGTAATCTCATACTTAACGAACTCGTCATTTTTGCCGTCTCTATCTGAGCGTCGCTTTTTCTGAACCGGATCATCTTTCGTATCACAAACTAAATACTAAACACTTTTTAATATCATCATAAAGAAATTATTACAATTATTACCTACATAAAATATTAATTAGGTACCTAATTATTTTTAATCCATAAAAGATATTTTACAGCAGCATTGTAATGTTCAATTTTTTTTAAATATATGGGGGGTAGATTTCTTTGGTTACTATTTAGAAAAAAATACACCTTCAGAACAAGAAAGTCTTATATACATTTGATATCTCTTCGATGAAATGTATGAATTTCTAATTTGATGTTTTTTGTAACGAACGGACAAGGTTGTAAAGTCCAATGTGATAGAATAATGAGTTTTATAATACGTGTAATTGTTGATTAGAGATAATAATTTAGGGGTAAACCGAATATTGAACTGAACATATTCCGAGTATGAGTACTCTCTGCTGCGGGCCGTGTTGCGCCATCCGCCCCAGATGGCAGATACTACCGCGGGTTGTTTTCCCTGAGAATGCTCTCACGGTTCAGCAGCAATGCCACCGTCCCCGCCGGGACCGGGACTCACTCATTTAAAAACTGTATATTTCGTTACTACTCGAAATTTGTTATATATGTATGTATATTTTGTTAGGAGAATTGCGGTTTTGTTTTTTGTATTTTTTTCTATTAAAGTATCATTTCATCTTGATATCATATCATTAATATAATTCGAAAGTGGATTTTCGGTCTGAATGAACAGTAGAAACAGATCGTAAGCTAAACGGGGCTTTGTGTGACTGAATTGGACACCACTCCATTCAATACATTTGTAATTAATTCACCAAAGCGGTGTCGATTGTAATGCTATTTAATTAGAATAATACATTTAACTGTCTCATAATCTTGTGATGTAATTGATTAACATTGTAATATTTATGTTTATCGGAATACTTACTTACTTACTTACCATCACGCCGTTTCCCCGCGAGGGTAGGCAGAGAAGATAGGGCTAAGATAAAGATTCTGCCCTGACACACAATTCTCGCCTCATCCACATTTACACATCTTCTCATACAAGCTCGACGATTATTGAGGCTTCTAACAGGACCGTCCTCCAGTATCTGGTTTAACTGGTTGTGCCAAGTCTTCCGCGGACGTCCTCTACTTCTGGTGCCATCAACACTTGCGTCATATATATTTCTTACCATTCTCTCTTTATTATTATTATATTACTCACTTTACTAAGATCCGCTTTACATTCTTTCCTTATTTCTTCATTCTTTACTCTGTGATAAATGGATCTGTCACATATACGCCTAAATGATCTCATTTTCACTGTATTCAGTCTACTTTCGTTCCTCTTCTGTCACTTCCATACATCAGTATCAGTACCAGGACTCTATTGTGAATCACTAGTCTTGCCTCAGTTGACAAGTTCCCATTAGCTATAATTCCATTCAAAGCGACGTTCAATTTATTTCCTGCAGTCACTTTTCTTTCGATAACTTTCTGTGTCTTTCTGTTTCTATCGAACATACTTCCCAAATATACAGACTCATCTACTTATTTCAAACATTCACTCACTATTTTGCACTCTGTCTTGCTTCCTTCTCGAATACCATAACTTTCGACTTGTTGACATTCATAATTCGCTTTCCTTGCATACATCGAACATTCTAGTCACTAGTCTCTGCAATTCCTATTCACTATTCGCCATTAATACTGCATCATCGGCGTACAATAAACAGCATACAATCAAATCGCCCATTTTCGCTCCTACATTCATATATTCCAGCTCTTTCACACAATTATCCATATACAAGTTGAACAGCCATGGAGACATTACACAACCCTGCTTGACACCCTTCGTAATGTCAAACCATGGTGTGAATGATCCATTGATTCTTACACACGCAAAACTTTCTTCATATAGGGATTCGATTGCTTGTATAAGTTTGCTATTCACCTGTAATCGAAGAGTATCTTCCATAACCTTTCTCTTATAACTCTATCATACGTCTTTTACAGATCTACAAAGGCAAAAAAAGATTTTTGTTTTTCGCTAAAAACTTTTCCGACATCACCCGTAGAGAAAAAAATCTAATCCATGCATCCTCTTCCATCCACAAAGGCCTTACGCACGTCCCATACTCTTTCTTTCGTCACCGTTCTTACTCTTTCTATTAAAATTCTTCCATGTAGCTTGCCCACCGAACTTAGTAGACTAATTGCCCTATAGTTACCGCATTACATACGTGACCCTTTACCTTTGCAGAGAGGCATAATAACTTCTCTCCTCCAATCTAACGGAGTGTGGCTCTCCTCTAAATACTGATTGAAGAGCGCATGAAGCCACGAGACAACTAATGGGTCACAAGCCTTGATACATTCAGTAGCAACGTTATCACGCCCCACAGCCTGACCATTCTTCATATGCTTTATTACACTTTATTTCTTCCATACTTATTCCATTCACATCGTTTTCGACATTCATACTTACCCCGGAGAGCCTCTCATTTGTATTCTCTTCACTCTCATACGATTCCTAGAAATATTTTATCCATTTATCGGAATAAATCGATAAAATTCGTTTACCTGGTGTATCGAGCTGATTGCTACGATACAAATGTCACCTTGCCAAGTGTTTACGGCGATAGAGGAAGATGGCGAATGGTTGAGTCAATTAAAATCTGACCCAATTGAATGCAAGTGTCGAAGGACGTCTCACACCTAATATTCGACTGCACGTCGGGCGCCTCTTGCGAGCTTTTCGGCAAGCCGTGACGTCACCGGCACAAATGTCACTCTCGCTAGAATGTCAAAAAATCCGCTCCCGCATAATCTGGTTGCGGCCGCGGAGTGACGCAACCATGTGACCGCACATGTGACACAGCCCCGGCTGTTCTAACAATGCCGTCGCCCGCAGCGGCGACATTAGAATGCGCCTCGTATTTTGTCCGATTTTTAATCGAATGTTCTAGATTTTGAAATAAGTCGATGCGGATTACTGGTCGGGATCCTGTTTCGTAATATCGCGCTAACGCGTATCCCATTAGCACACCTTGTCGAATCGTGTCGGCCGCTCGGAGAGCATCGGCATCGGATTTCTTCAAAAGCAGAATGAACAATTCGGACAAGGAAGTTATTGAACCTTAATGCCACGCCATACTTCTGAGTGTGTTTGTGTTGCTGATTTCAAAAATGGAATTAAATTTTCTGTATCAACCCGTAGTTATTTTATCAGAGATATTAAAATACCTATTTGAAAACATGAAAAATGGAAAAAAATTATATTGAAATGCAGTTTTACTGGGATAAAATGATACTTGCGATTAGTTTATATACTTTTCTATAAATAATAATAATACATATAAGTAATAGAAAAAACAAAAAGAAGTTTAAGTTTCGTGTCAAAATCCTCTATATTTGAGTATTTAATTTCCGAACGGCTCAACAATGAGATCGACCAATAGTCTTTAGTTTTAGTGGTCTGTATGCCACTGGCTTGTACCAAAAAATATCAAATCATATGAGTGACTAACGCCTCTTTTTTTTGCATTTCCTGTAGTATTGACGTATCTTAAAACTATGTATTGAAGCATTTAGATGAATATTACATTTTTTAATGTTTTTCTTTATTTCTGGGTCTTGTTCAAAATCTCTTATGGAAGGGTTTGGAAATAAACGACTCGTATATCACACGCCTTTTATGCTAATTCCTCTGCTAAAAACACCTTTTCAGTTCTTAAAATACTGGCTGATCCGATTGTGCTCGGCTGCCATCGGGTATTCACGACTTGGTGTACGCTCGGTCTTAGTCGACGCGGAAACTCCGAGTGTGTTATTATCGGCAGTTTGAGTTAAATCGTCTCTACATCATCTGTGTGTTATAATAATATTGGCATCTTGTCTCAGGACGAGGGGAGACAGTGAGACAGTGAGACAGGCCTATTTGAAAGGTAATTTTAAAATATACATATATCGTAGTCTCCAAATAGCTATTAACAGTATCGGTTTAACATGATCAACACGGCGCGCGCGCGTGTGTGTGTGTGTGTGTGTGTGTGCGTGTGTGTGCGTGTGTGGCAGTGTGCACACAGCCGCTCGCCTCGCGACGGGCCCCGGGGGTAGTGTTGCACAATGCGTACATAATATTGTTTTCTGAACGGCTCCAATTATAAATGGCTGTAAAGTGAGAGGGAAAAGTCCTATTCACATCCATTTTTATTTGTCGGCCGAGACTAATCTCTGCGATTGTCCCGAGGAGCAGTTTTCTTCGTGTCTTGTTAATTATTGTAGATATCTTATTAAGGTATAAAATAAATAGTAGATTTAAAATAAAAATATCTAAAAACACAATTCCAATACAGTAAAATTCGATTTGCGCCAAAATCAATTAGCGCGAGCGAGCAGCTGACTAGTTCGCTGAGAAGAGGGATCACTTCACACGTGTTGTTATTGAATGCAGACCCGAATACGGATTGAAGCTATGGAAAAATTATTCAAAACTTAAGCTCTTTAAGTAATATAACCTATATGTAGTGTATTTTATGTGAACTGACAAATAATATAGTATTTGTGTATTCGATTTCGCTTAGCGTGAGGTAATTACAGACTCAATTAATCGCGTTAAACGTGGTTTTCCTGAACATTGATAAAAATGGCACCTCTTGTAGTACTGTTCTTTCACTCTGCGGCAGCGCCCACTGCCCACTGCCCACTGCCCTCTGCACGCGGGTATTCAGAAGCTAATGACTCAACGATGCTCTGAAATGAAGTCAGGCGACGCTACAGTCTCCCGTGATTTCCGGGCCACTTCCTTGTTCCGCTGATCCAATTAAAGGATTACGGGCATCCGTCATCGACTGCTGCCGCCGGTTTCAGGATTTAGTCACGATGACGCGTCGGCTACTCAGGTACTGGAAAAAAGACAATTAGTATTATATAGGTGTGATTTTTAATATTCTAAATGTAGTTTTTTTTATAATTCGGTACATTAATTAGATGACGCAAGATTCTCGCGATGAGACAACTGCCGGATAGAAGTAATTAATTCCATCTGTGTAAAATGTTTGTAAATAATGTCGGAGGATCCAGATCCTCCGCGCGGCGTGCTGGTGGACTGGCGGGCTGGCGGGCTGGCGGCCCGGTGGGCAGAAGCAGGTTTAAGAACTCGTATTTTTGGCGGTTGCCCTTTCGTGAGGATTGCGTCAGCCGCGTGTTTTCTCAATACTATCTCCGCTGTTTGGGTCGAAAATAAAATAATTTGAAATAAACATTGTCTAATAATGGAAGGAGCCTTTTGAAATTATGCTTGCATTTCTTTTTCTCAAATTTATTCTTAGCGTTATCACACGAGCGATGTTCGCCCGCGGGTTCGCACCGGTTCGCACGATCCGGTTGTTAAAAATCGCCAAACCGTTTATTGCTGAATCTTTGCAACAAAGTCGAGCATTGAGGTACTACGTCATGTTTCACGACATTGAGAATCTATGTTCATTTTGATACGTCTTGCACCGTACCATTTAAATAGTACAATTATTTTGACGTCCTCATTAAATAGTATATTTACGGCGAGGAGGAGGGGGGTAGAGCGGTTACCGAAACTAATCATTCGGAGGACATAATTGATCGGAAACCGTTTTCAATAATCCTAACCGTAATATTTGAGAAGGTAATTTAGTATACACTTTAACAAGTAAACTTTGCATTTACTTATTAAAGTAAAACCATTATTTGGTTAGTCAACATTTTTAGAAGTATGAGCACGTTTAAAAAATGAAACACAACACTTAATTGAGCCCGACTGAACGTTTCTCGAAGTAGTTCTTTATTTAATTTAACATTCACAAACAGAAATGTTTTAATTTCATCGCTCGTGAATACATTTGTTTATCAAGTTAGAATGTGTGAACGTTGACTGAATTAACACACTTCCAGCAATACGGTCGTAATAGATAATATTCCAGGCCGGTTGCTAATTTTTGTATATGAATAAATTGGAATACATTGCTACATAAATAATTATTTTTAGAGAATAATTGATACTTTCATTATCACATAATATATTTTAGTGTTTAGATTTTATAAATAGGTATTTATTTTATTATTGCTACTTTTATCTACCAGTACATTTTTTTATTAACCACTAAGTTGAGTTTAAATACATCTACCGGTTTCGAAAAATAATATTTTCTTCTTCAGGATGTCATAACTAACTAAATTAGTTTTACACGCTTTATTTATCTCCAACGATTCCAAATTATTTAATTTGTGACCAACACCGTTTATATACAAAATTGACAATCCCATTTTTTTATCAAAACCATGACCATTTTCTATCAAATGATTAGAAAATTCTGAAAACCCACTATTGTTCAAACATCAAAAAATTATAAACAACCAACCAAATTTAACTACGAGTCCCATTTTTCCTAAAAATTATTCGAGTAAATTTGTATTAAGTAATGATTTGAGTTAGGTACTAAAAAAAAAACGATTTTTTTTTAAAAAAGATATTTTAAAAATAGATTCTGTCAAAGAAACAATAATATATGTTTTAGTTAGTTATGACATCCTCTGAAGAAGAAAATGGTATTTTTCGAAACCGGTAGATGTATTTAAACTCAATTTAGTGGTTAATAAAACAAAGATAATAAATAAAAATATGAATTTTAACCACAAAGATAATATCGCTAATTTTAAAAGTACCAGCAGTACATTTCACTACTCCTGTCTCCGTACGTCTCCAACCTTTCTGAAGGGATAAAGGAAGATGGCACTTTTGAATGAAACACTTTTCTCTGACTCGAGATGATCGCCGCCGAGCCAGTATGAAGATTTGGATGTGAAGCTGCATCCTGAGTTCATCCGGAGTTCTATCAGTTTGTTATTATTATTAGGAGGGATAAATAGAAGCGAGTAATATTATCACGAGCCGCGTACCGGCAGGTCTCAGTGGCGTGACCGCGGGGCCGGCGGGCCAGGGGGCCGGACCCCCGCGCTTGTGCGGCTTCCCGCTCGGCTAATCCCACCTGCCGTGATGCAACACTCCACTCCACTTTTCCCTTATTCGCAGGTCTGCCGCCGTGTTTCATCACGTTACATCATCAATCTTTTAGGGGTCTTTGATTCTTAGATGGTCAACTGTAATTTGAAGTGGATTTGTGGACAAGTACGGCTTTGGGAAGTCAGCCAGTAAAACGTCATCATCGTCACCTCACCCGAGGATCGCTAAATTTCACTGTCTCTGGCACTCTTCCTATATTTGAGCTACATCCCTTCATCTAGCGCAGTCTGCAACTGAACCTAATTCGCATTCATCTTTATATTACTTTACTTGTCTTGTACTTTAATTTGTCTGGGCTTGAATTAATTATCTATCGGACATGTCTACGATTAAAGGGAATTTTAATTACGTGTTTGGATTACCAAATATTAATTTGGATAGGCTAGTCTTGTAGACATTAATTTGCACACAAAAAGTGACACTTAGCTTACAATAGTCTTGAAAATAATTCGTCAAGATCATAAAGGTGTTAAAATATTAACATCCAAATGGGCCAACCGCAAATGGATGTTTACCAGTAAGCCATCCAATTATTGTCACGTGATAAATGTTAATAAAATATTATTGCGTATTTTAATTTAATCGATAATAGCTGAAAAGAAATCCCTAAAAAGATTATTCTTTCAGTGTTCATTTAACTCGCGGTAGTGATTTGCAATTTAACATTTCACATAGCTGCTTTTAAAGACAATAAGAAATTCCTGCTTCGTGGAGGCTTCGCTGGTGTTTATATTATGTACTTAAATAAAATATATCGTATTCTCTATAGTGGGGTTGAACCTTGGACTGTGAGAAAAAATACAAATATGCTCGATGCCTTCGAAATGTACTGTTGGTGTTTCATGACTCGAGTCCCTGGATCGCACCGTACTGGGACTGCGACACTTTTCCTGACGGAACGGTCGCGGCCACAATCATATCCTCGTCTGAGGTACATTCCCCAACGACACTTGGAAAGACCTCGGCTTCTCTTTTGTCGGTATCGCAGGTTCATTGGCTACTGGACCATGACATTTTGAGCTCATCTATGGTCCATCAGATTTTGCGATACTTCAGTATTGCCGCACTGTGTCCTTCGTCTTCAAATTTAGTTTGACTACATTTGCACTCATCTGTCCTTAATGCCAACAGAAAACTGAAGAGGGGACAGTATCAACAAGAAAAGAGACGTATCGCGATGTTGCAACATTATTTCTGATGTGATCTCTGTGAGAGTTAGTAAAGGTACGTAAGTACTAGATACATCATTCTAATGCAAAATTCAACGGACGCTTCTTGTTGAATTCTGCTGACGAGATCTGGTTATTGCTTGCTGCTCCTGTCAATATCCACTAAGTTCACAAATGACCGGAACCTCGGCTAGCTGGCTAGCTCCCAACATCGTAAGGAATGATCGTGGTCAATGTTCCCTGTAAGGGAGCACACCAAAAATCAGCACGCGCACGTTCTTAAAAAGACTTCTTCATGTGCCGCCTGTACAAGATCACCAACATGTTGGACATTGGACTACTTTCTCAGGTTACAATCTCTCTCTACCTGCAGTACTAGCTCTGCTTCATTCTATCTTCCCTTGCATAATGAGCTATAAAATATCATATTCAGCTGTCTTTGATAGTTTTTATTAGTTCTCTTGACTTATTACTTAATAGCATTGCTCCTGAAAATTGTATAAAATATTTTTTATGCGCACATCGTGATCCTAACTTGGAGAGAACATTGGGCGTGGTAGCGGTGCTTAGTGATTGGAAAATCACCATGGGAGAAATTGTAAACTGTTTGTTGAACTGAAAATGAAATATCTTGAGAAAACAAGGTGATTGTCACGGGTCACGGGTTACTTTCATTTAGACTGCTAGTGCAAGCTCCCTATAAAGTGGCTGTAGACCAAGATTGGACAAGTGCTTCCCGTCCACGTTCATTTTTATATTGTATTATTATAGATATATATATATTTTATCTTTTTTCATTTGTTGTAAATATATTCTTACATCTAGTTTATATTGATCTTGTATTATACACATAAATGTTGAAACCCACCCCCATAATTTAAGATCTTTCTTATTTGGAGGTGCATAACTATACTATTGTTTTTTTTATTGTATTATTTTTATCGAATATTTAAATAAATAAATTAAAAAGTTCTCGCCAAAGTTCGGCATATTTAACGAACCGGAACGATCGATAATATCTGAAAATAAACATAATTAATTATCATGGCTATACTTATATTTGTGCTGCAACATGACTATTTTGGGTTATTTATATATGGGTTATTTCGTCACTTCTATATTTTTGAGATGTGCAGTTCCTCTCTTCATCACCTGATAATTAAACAAAATACTAAATTAAATATGAATTAAATATATTAATTATAAAGATATACATATAAAATCAATTTTATCGAAAAATATTGTTGTTGCGCCACCGGGATTAGAACCTGGATCTCTTTCCTAACCGGGGAAGGTGCTTTATCCAACTAAGCTACAGCGACATTATTTTTAGCGACAATTTTCGACCCTATATGTTACCTTTTTGATATTAATACATTTAATCGTTCCATCATTTGACAGAGCCATCTACCTTATTTTTACAGAATCTCAAATACCTTTGAGTAAACTGATAGCAGACGCCAGAATTATCAATTCATTTTTATTAAATTTTGAACACATTGATACAACTTTATTATTTAGGAGAACACATTCTTATTGTGAAGTTGTAATTATTCAGAACATAGGTCTGTGATATATGTGATAATGTCGCTGTAGTTTAGTTGGATAAAGCACCTTCCCCGGTTAGGAAAGAGATCCAGGTTCGAATCCCGGTGGCGCAACAACAATATTTTTCGATAAAATTGATTTTATATGTATATCTTTATAATTAATATATTTAATTAATATTTAAAATATCACATACCTATGTTCTGAATAATTACAACTTCACAATAAGAATGTGTTCTCCTAAAAAATACTAAATTGCTAATCACATTTAGTCCATTTTTACATGTATTTGAACAAGGGGTGGGAAAAACGGGATGTAGGAAGGGTGGAAGGAATTTGGTACAGATACAGGACAGTAAGGGCTCAAGTACCAACCAGACACTGGGTAGAAATACGACCTATCTTCTTCCACTGGAGTCACAAGTCGTTCCGCACGAAGCATTCTCGAACTCACACTTCGTTGATGGTGCGAAGTGTGGCACAACAAGCACAATAGCAAGATTTACAGGTTTAGGCACACACAGCGAGAAACCGAACACATAAACAGTATACTATCAGTTCCATACGGCAGGACGATAATTCACAAAGCAACAATTTGTTCCCATTCGGCAGGAAGATCTTGGCGGCAGTCGACGCACCCAATCAATTCCAACTAAACTGGTACAAAAACCACAGAAAAGTTCGTGCTCTGGATGTAGGGAAGGGGATAATGGATATGTAATGGACAGATACCATTCTGTATGTCATATTCACGCGCGCGCAAGACGGCGATCGGCGATCCATAAATGGTAAAGATCGAATAGCATGTTTATATAATAACACTTTCCACGATTATTCTTAAATCTACATTTAAAGATTTTCTCATAATATGATTTTTATGTTACTTTGGACAGTTAACATCTTGTTAATTGTAAAAACACGTTCGATATAATATGCACCTACATGCTCGATGCTCACAATACATTACACGCACTGCCGGCGGGGAAAATAATTCACATTATTAGACATTCCATTCAATTTGATAAAAAGAAACGCTACCTCGGTGTTTCTTTTACTAGCAATAAAGACATGCACATTCTTATGATGGGATCCCGCATTCGTAGCGCATTCAAGTAAATAGATTTTGACGAATAAAATTACAGTTTTGTTATGTAGTTCAATGCTAACATTACAAGAATTTCATCCTGGCGGCCTTACACTAGAACGAATGAATTTAAAATGAAACTGAATGAATATGTAAAAGATAAGTTTTATTAAAGAAAATCCTTTAATCTTGTTATATTAGAGCATATGTAGGAGTGCTCGAGTATGAATTAAATAAATAAATCCCTTTTGATGATCAGCTCGGGACAATATTAAACTCCCGAAGCTGCGCACATCTGAGGAATCCGACTGCTTATCACCTTATACGAGATGTAGGTACTCGTGTTAGGACCTCTCCGCAATCAGCGGCCGGGCCCGGGGCGAGTCTTCGGTCATCTCGCGCGTCGGTCATGTGAATACAGACATTATGTCATTAATACCGTAAATGGTCAGTTGTTTGTATGGAGTCACTTCATTTAGTATCCACGTTACGGACCACTCACCATATCGAGGTCTATTCATAAATTAAAATCATATTTACATTTTTTAATGAGCTTTCTTAATTAAACTGACTCGCCGTGCAGAGTGACTGAGCTATTTATAATTTTTATTGAAAATGGTAAATCGCAAGTCCTCGAATTGACTGAATTGATTTCGTACCGTGTTCCTACACGAAGTAGTAGGTCGTTGGCGTTGTTTTATGTAAATGTAAACAAATAATTATTGTGACACACCTAAACATACATACTTTTCTGCCTCGGGAACGATTTTATCCTTGACAATAAATATCAATGTTCAATGTTTAAAAATTAGTGTAATGGTTTCGATGCTGCATTGAGACAGTTCTATAATTTATTAAATTATTATTTATTTTTTGCTTAATTTGTCGGTTGTAATTGAATGCCTCTCGGTGACCGCGCTGTGGCCGTCGAGTGGCATATTATTATGGTATCCACCATGAAGGCATTTGAAATTACAAACAGAAAGAAGAGCAACTTGAACAATTTGCGAGGCAACTTCTAACAAAGGTATGCAGTTTGCTGATTGTTGGACGCAGAGGAACTTTTTTAGGTTCGCAGCATTTGATAACTTTCATCTTTCTATGTATCACATATCACAAGGCGTGCGGGTTTGCGCGTGCACACGATTTTTCATTGCACTGTACATCACCGATTTTGAAGATTTAGCCTTGGCAGTCTCAGTCTGTTCCTACCTCTTGTATGATGTCCGTGCTTATGTTGATTTGCATTAGTTTTTATTATAAATTCTGCTAAATACCACAACATTCACTTCTATTGTCACGCAAACAATTTCTTACTAAAATAATCCATCCGTTAATATTCCCGGATAGTCACAATTAATCCAATATTATGAAATACGCGGAAAATGTATTGAAATTGAATATAGAAATGGAAAAAAACTTTTAATTACTTTCAATCAATTATTCCGTCAGATAGTTCTAGTTGGCACATTAGCATGTGAACTTTGAATTATTTGCATTCGAATGTTAATCTATATACATACATAATATGTCAAATAAATAATATATATATCAGATTTATTTCGCTGAATAAGAATGATAGTTTTTTACATATTTCTATGAATATGCATACGGAATGCACGTTCCTGCTGTGGCTAGAGTAGAAGCATCGAAGTGCACGAACGCTTGCATCATTACAATCCACGAATCGAAGAAAAGCTCCTTCGAGGGCAAGTAAACAATGATTGACGAATGCATGATTCAACTCTGAAATCTCTCATTGTTATCCAGCAACTGTAGTCGCCAGCTATTGTTCCCTCATGCTGCGGCGCCGAATGTATACTAATGGTGACAGTAGTGCAGGGAAGGGGATCGATGGCGAATGATTCAGATCTTTTCTCCGAGTGTTTGAATACAAAAGACTTTCGGGTCTAGAGCCGGGGGCGACCGCCTCGGCTCGCCCTTAAGGGACCCTGACTCGAGAGCGAGCGGCGGCTTCAGGGCTGAAGCTCGACGGAATAAGGTCGCGGCCGCACCGCCGTATGCGACGGGCAAGGTGCCGAGACAATCTTCACTTCAGACCGAAAAGGCAATGGGTTTGGCTGGCTCGTGTGGCGCGGGTGCACCTCCCGGAGCGCGCGTGGACACCGTCGGCCATTAAATGAACTCGCGTTCGTCAGCAGAAGTCACAGCGCGAAGTTAAACTTCAGAAGGCTTCGTGGTATCGAGGGTTACATTACAGCCCGCACGACGCGCAAGTAAGAGAAGAGAACTTTTGGTTGATAACTCATCACTTGTTCCTTCCATACTATAGAAATCGGGCAAAATGAATCTTTTAACTACACCAAGTATCGAGATGATTAGGCTGAGTTGGAATGGGGTGTCATGCGATAGCGGTGTTTGCGGTTTGATAGGGAATTATAAAAATAAATTGTAAGTACATATATTACTACAAAAGTTATTCAAAACTCCTAGTACGGCCACGAAAGACATATTTATAACTATATATAATGGTTTCTGTAAAAAAATGAATTAATTTTAATAATTACCTAATGATCTAATTTTGAAATATTTGACAATGAAAAGTGTGTTTGCTATTTTGAAAAAAATGTACCTTCAGAACAAAAAGGTCCAATATGAAAGGAAATGAACACTTCAGTCCGATGAAATGTATCATTGTGTGGGACGCAGAAAGACATCGGGATAGATATCCTTATGGATGTATAAAATTCAAACTATTCGTAGACCTTGCAGTAGGAGTCCGATCCAGCTACCGAGCGAAGTACTCGGATTTATCATTCCGAGAGAGTGCTCGAGTTACATCGGGTGTTACGCGGGGTGTTGCGTCCTCCGCGATGATGGAGAACCGTTTGGTTATTCCTGTCCCGTTCCGTGAGGTAAGAGAGCCGGCTGAAGTGGAGCATACCGCATGGAGATCACGTCCTCGCGCATGCAGCTCATCTGATATGGAAAGTCTTCGTGCAGGCGCTCCCACATTTTGGCGTTTCCACGATTCGACATTTCGGAGAGGCGAAATCAATGTCCTCAGCAGGTGTCCGCCGTGCGTTATGTTACTGGTGCGTCAACACTCCTGCGCTCTGTTGGGGCAATTTAATCATATCATTGCGGTGTTTTAAGTAAATATGTATTATCTAACTTTGTCTAAGGGCCGGTTGTGTGATTAGTAATCTTTGACCATGGTAAATATTTACGACAGTAAATTTCAAGCGTAGCTCGGGTTGTGTGTGAGGTGGCACCGTTCTTTTGAAATCGCATGTGTTACAGGATTGCCATTATTATTTAGATAAAATATACTTCATAATAAATTGTAATCAACTATTCTGTATGACTACTAAATACCGACTGACAAATGTTTGCCAAACCAAAATGGTGGTCAAACTAAATCGGCCTGGAACATAACATTCACCCAATAATGGATGTCAAGGCGAATAATTATCAAATATATACCTGCGATTATTACAAAAATGATTTATTTTAAATATCCACCATTGGCAATACATACATTTTATGCACGACCTGCATACATCATGATATTTTATGGCAAATCTGTTACTTTGCTGGCGAAAAATCTTCGGTAATATAAAATAAACAGCGAGATCATCATCGGACCTATTTTCATCACTCGTCACTTAGCGGGATATTGAATAATTCATTATCGTATGCTGCAATTTTTAAAATTATTATGTGTCAGATGACTTTAAAACAGCTGTAAGGAATCCGCCATTTTTAACTAACTTTTTTTTAATATGATTATTCGCTTTACCATCGGATATCGGAGAGTAACATTCATTTACTACCGAATGTAATTTGGATGAGTAAATATTTTTACTAAAATAATATTTTTTCCCACAGTGAAAAGTTTTTGTTTCTCCGACATTTTCGCTCCCTAGATAATAGTCCCGCCAAGTACAACCTATGTTTAGTCGTTGCAAAACGTCAGGGACACCGGATTCCTACTGATGAATATGAAAGGCACGCTCGGTCTGAGCCTGAGCGTTCCTTCGGTATCTGCAAAACATGTTCTAGCTTATGTGTAATGTTACCCCCTGTTCTCGGAGATTTGACGCTAAAGGTCGGCACGCATCATTCGGCCAGTCTGCTCTTCGTGTAAATCAATACAATAGACAATGCGTGGACATTGATTCTGAACTGCCTTTTACTTGAATTTCAAAAGCAAACTTTCAATAATTTACACCCACCCTAGCAACCTATAGAATCATCTACAACTTTTTAAATCGCTCGTACAATTTTCTCAATCCTGGGCGAAAATTGTTATCAGATGTAACCCGATAACAAATAAAAATTAATATTTTGTAAATTGAGTTAAAACACTGTTTTACTCCACTATATTTTATCGTATTCAAACGTTAGAACATTTTCGAGAACATCTTCACATTATCAATAATATAATTTAACTAAAATTTAAAACACTTTCAGACAGTAATTACGGGTGTATTTGGAGTTAACGGAGGTGGGCGTGGGGGTGGAGTTAAAGTGGATGAGAGAGTTTAGTAATAAATGAAAGAAGAAGTAAAATAAAAAGTAGAAGTAAAGATAAAAGAAGAGTTGGATAAGAGAATAAAACCGTGTTTTAACTAAATTTACAAAATAATCATGGAATTCCACAATGGTTCACCAAAAACCTTTCAACAGTTACAAATGTATGTTATTTCAGATTAAAATAATTAGTAATAAGGTTACACGTAATTTAGAAAACAAGCTGAATGATTATCTCGTGGATTTATTCGCCAATAGGTTCATACAAATGAGTTTTACGTAAAGCTGCATAAATTACATTATATTTATATTACATCTATTATGTCCCGCATCCACGATGATCCCTCAATGAGACTTTGGTCTCCGGGAGTTAGTAAAGGTACTGGATGCGTCACCCTAATCGCGCTTTTGCGAATTGTTCATAAATCGATTATTGCCCATTATTATCAAATCTCCGAGAGAAATCCCACTCGTGGGCACTGGCCGTTTAGTATGGAAGAACTGAAAGCTTCCCAGGAGCTAGAAGGCGACGAGGGTCAGCTCCTCAGGTATCTCTGCAGCAGATATTCAGACTTTCACTCTTCCACTCAATCATGCCGTACTCTCGAATGTTCAGTTAGGATTTAGCTCCATCAACTTAACCCTCCAGACTTCACTCTTCACAAAACACCGACAATACTTTTAACACAACATAGTTATATTAGAACGTTTCTGCTGATTGTTTATTATTGCGGAGTATTTTTGAAGCTGTGTTAGAATCAAAGTTAATGGCTGTCGCAGATGAACACATTTTTTAAACCGAGGCTGAATTTTAAATACTTACCTTTTACGCGCAGAGCCGACTGTTCCCTGCATTGGCCATATTCTCACACACACACTCGCGTGTCGGTGTGTAATGACTGCAAAGTAGTTGTTTTTCACCAGCCCAAGTGGGTCAAGTGCAACCGCATTGTCCGTATGCGTACACGGCGCGCACACACTCGCGCACATGTTCGCACACACTCGCGCACATGCTCGCACACGCTCGCGCACACAACTCACACCGGTCCGCCCCATCTCACGATGGCGCGCCGCTGCTCAAAGTTTGGACCGCGAGCAGAATCACCGATCGCGAGAAATGAAATATACTCCATCATTACGAGTCTTTATCGTTGCACCAGCTCACCAGTTCCCCAAAACAAAACGTGTCTCCTGACGCGGCTACGGTGTGATTGTGAAAATCACGTTATTGTGTCAATGGGGTTGTTGCGCTTGGGGTAACACCTGCTCAGGTTCACGACGCCGAACTTACAATTTTATCGGACTTAACAATTTGTGTAAAACATGTATAATTTTGAGTATTACTATGACTTCAAATCTCGACAAGATTCTCAATATAATGGCCACGGAATGACACACGATGATACATATCTCAGAGATTTAGTAGTACCGTGTACGCGTGTTGAGATTTGGATCTGCAGATAAGTTTGGATATCAGTTGAAGATTATTAGAAAGACTCAAACCCGTGTACCTTCGATTTGACATCGATTGATAAACAGAAGGCATTCAATTACAAATATTTATTCCGTTTTAACTGCTGATGGGGAGATTTAAGTTCACCCAACTGTCGAACGGAACATCAGTTGACTAAAATTTAACATTACATGTGTGTGTTTATGATTTTCTAATTTGGAGCGAGTTTTTAAGGACTTTTCCTTATCTACCCGGATTTAAAATCAATCAATAAAATGTTAATTATTCAAGATATATTATTAGTTGGAGTTTCCATTTTCTAACCAGATTTCGAATAATGATGCAAATCACGCGGCGCAACTTTCAACTTCCTTTTAAAATGAGATATTTGTATCCCCTCGTTCTACCAGACTTCTCCGTCAACTCCATCCAGGGTGTCTGGAGCGCCAGCAGCTCCACTATTCGCCGTTTCTCTAAAAGCACATCTCAAAAGCTTGAATCGTTTTCCTTTCATAAGCTCTGATGGTCCATGTTTGTACCTTAGAGTGGAATATTGGAAGCGCTAGGGCTAGCGAGATCTTCGTTATGCTTCTCGTCCTCCATTTGCAGCTTATGCAACAGATACATCTCAAGCCATAGCGAGCTGTATTTGTGTGAATACAATGATGTCCATTTTGACTCCACCAGCCTCAAATTGAACAAGGTTGCCTTCTTTAAAAACATTAAACAAGAATCAGTCCACTTAATATGATTGTGCAAACGACTAATTGAATAATATTATTGATTAGACATAACACGGAGTACACAACAAGCCGATTGAAAACAATAATCACAGGCATCTGCGCAGATACGAAAACGGCAAAACCCATAATTGGTAAATATAAAGTAAAACCGCGCGGGGCTGACAGCAGCCACCCGTCAGCAGACAGGTTAGTCCGGGCGGTCCGCACGCCGCAGGCCGCACGCCCCCAGCCGCAGGCCGCACGCCGCACGCCGCACGCCGCACATCACGCACGCGCTGTACCTCCGAACTCGCTTTGAATATTTATGAACGAAAATAAGAAAAAACAGCCGAAGGTCCCCTTTCAGTTTGCGCTTTTGTCTTTTTGTTTCGGATTCGCCTTATGATGTAGGTCAGCAACTCGTCAAGCTCCGCTGAGGAGATATTTACCACATCTGCTCTTCCATTAAGCGATCGATCGGTTTGGAATATTACCAAACTCTATCGTGTGGAACGATCCAGCTTTTTCAAGAGTCTTAACAAATGAATGATCTAATAATACGATCGCAGTTCATCGCTACTAAAAATACCAAAATAGCGGCGAATATATCAAACGTATTTTTAATACAATTTCAAATGAAGTGCACATTGTCTTCATTGCGAGTATGAAAATACATATAGTAGCGAAATAGCATGATTTTTTCCGACTGCCAAGTATATTGACCATCTGTCAATCGCGTAGTCTAAGTCTAATCTGTCAAATATATGTTCGTAATGTTTACGTTTGTTCAGTAATTATTTATTGCAAACATGATTTCAGTTTTTCAAGAATGTTTTTAAGTAAAATGATGAAGAATAGTTAATTAGATATATAATTAAAAGATTACAATTCCAGGGGGGGGGGGAGAAATATAGAATGCACTAGCAGAAAAGCAAGCAATCGGCGATAGCGATAACTTTACTTTTCTGCTAGTTATGTCCTACTGCGCAAATATTCTAATTTTGAAATATATTGAGATTAAATGATTTGCTGTCATTCGCATTTAGAGTGCACGTAAGTACACACTAAAAATATATATTTTTTCAAATATTTAGTTGTTTTTCACGTTCTTTTTTGTTTTTTCCAGTCAGTCATAATATGGCTGCATCTAACCATATTTAACTATGATTTGCATTCTATTATTAGGTACATCGTAAAATGTTCTATTGCATCCGAGATTTAAAAGATTTTTGTAATTTATATATTTATTATGTACATGAAATGACAGCTAACAAAGTCTAAAGTGATGATAGTATAAATGTTCTTAGGTTCAGAATTCCCTCTGCCGTATATATCAGCCCTGACGATGGACCCAGATGACAATCGTCCATATTACGTAACAGTTGAAGCAAGACCGGTACTGAAATAGAATAATGAAGTGTTACGGTGACATCCGGCTCCGTGTGAGCACATCAAACGGTAGTCATCGTGACATTCATCAATACGCATCGTACACACAAAAGGAAAGGAAACCATTTAGCGGCCACACGCGCCACTAACGGTCGGCGTCTGAAGGGTTAACCGATTATTACGAGTTGCTCACTCGAGGTCGACATATCGTGTCTATAGAAATAATCATAATGTTACGACCGTAGATAATTCGGATACACAATATTATTGCGCTTTTGCAAATTGCGAAATGGCTCTTTTCTCACCGCTGGAGCAGAGGAGAAGAATACTCGGCGCACTAATGATGCGATCCTGGCTACTCCGAGGACCGACACGGATACCATTTAGAAAGTGTAACATCCAAAGGAGGTCCACGGAAGACTAGGCACGACTAGAGGATGGCCCTGTTAGAAGCCTCAACAATCGGCAAGCTCGTATGAGAAGATATATAAATGTGGATGAGGCGAGAATTGTGTGTCAGGACAGAATAGTGTGGCGCTCTATCTAATCTGCCTACCCCCGCGGGGAAACGGCGTGATGGTAAGTTAGTTAGTTAACATCTAAAGTCTATCAATAAAAATGTTCTCAGGCTTTCGGAATCTTCGGCGTAGAGTTTTCTAGAATATTTTAATAATAATTCTATTTAAGGACATTTATCCAAAACATCAACCAGAGATATCGGAGACGCGCGGCATTTTTACTCTCATCGGGAACCGAGTCCGCGACCCTAGAAGCGGTTAACAAATATCATTGTCGGCTACTTCGCTCCATCTTGCGTGACAAGATGTGACATTTGGAAGCAGGTGTCATCCATTTCATTCAGTAACACGCGATACTTATTCGAATGAGAGAAGTTTTTAAACGATTCGAAAACAACTAACTTTTCAAACTAATTTCCGAAATAAAATACGTACGCGATATCTGAAAACAGCCTTCTGATCAATAAGTGCAGCTTTTTTTGACAAAGACCCACGTAAGTAATTGCTACTTACCACAAAAAGTGATCGATTTGATTACTTGATACAAGTACTTGATAGTTGTCAAACACCAGGAGATGACGAAATAATATTATGGGTGTGTCGCGTGGAACTCTTAGCCCAGTTTTCAGCATCCAAGGATGTCTGCAAGGCAGGTACCGCATATTTATGAATATCAGTGTCTGATGTGGGCATGTGTAGTGTGGTGTGTAGTGCATGGAGTGCTGCGTGGGCGAGACTTATCAGTGATTACTCTGATATTATATACAAAACTCGAATATAAATTTAAGTTTCCTATTAAACAATCAAACGTATTCCTTACCTTTGACCTATAAGTTTCCACCTCCACTTTAGATTAGTATAGACTTGTAGGATTCCTGGATATGCAGCTTCGTCAACACATCTTGGTAGGGATCCTATGGCATTCTCGAGAGGTGTCCGAGACGCCTTAATTGAAATCTTTCTATATGTACACGGGACACAGCGGAAAAATTTCAAGATTAATTGTAATTGCTCGTAAACCATCAGGGTGAGGTAAGCGAAAGAGATATTGCCGAATGATCGACGAGTTTTTGGTTCCGCAACTGCAGCTGTTTCCCGGGTTTAACGATATAGTACAATTTAAGCAAGACGAGGCCACTTATATACAGCTAAAGTTTCAATGGAGAAGCTGAGGGGAATTTTTCCCAATAAATTAATCAGCAAGTACGGAGACATACCCTGAGCACCTCGTTCACCAGACCTGCGACTTTTTTTGTGGGGTTACCTTAAGTCGAGAGTTTACAGCAATAATCCTCGAACAATTCAGGCCCTACAAGAAAATTTCCGCCGTGAAGTTGCTGCCATTAAACCGACGCTTTGCTCTCGCGTGTTCGCAAATTTAAGAGTCCGATTGCAAAAGTGTCTTGAGAGAAATGGACGGCATTTAGACGATATTGTTTATAAAACGTAAACTGCATTTTGTATAAATATAATATATATAGAATGTTATTGTAGTTTTTTAAAAAATTCAATAATAAATTTGAAATTCTCCGCTGAATACGCTTTAGAAATATGTGCTCCATGCCGAGTATCTCCCTTATCCGGTACTTCTCAATCAGTCCATGCCAGTCATGTTACTCCTGCTACTCCCCTAAGATAAGGCATTTCGGCTGTGTGGATGCTTGACCCCATTCTCTTCCTGAGGATTCGTGTTTGGTGAATATGGACAGTCACACATCACTATTAATCGATTGCATACTGACATTAATATTTCTAATGTAGGGACAAATAAGTTTTCCTGATATTTTACCGTAACGCTTAGTTTTAACATAGAATTGGTGCAAACAGCGGCGGAATGTGACGTGTGTAATAATTACATCAGCTAATCGCATTTAGTCTTGTTATAGATTTTAAAATTAAATAAATATGAAGCATATTCTACCTCGTACGCCGTAAGTCTAATTCAATTGGCCCGGGCAAAGACCGTTTCTTCAAGAGTCGCCTTGTAAGGCCCTCCCTGGGAAACCATAGGTTTGGCTGATTGCAGGGGCGGATTGGTAAACTAAGACCGGGCCAAGAATTTTTCGAGACTGTAATTCTTTACAATTTTTTCAATATGTATTTTATTTATCTTATTGTAAAAAAACACATAATGTGGAATAAAAACATTTTATGTAAAAGTAAATATATTAATATTATATATAGCTATGTAAACAATCTATTGGCGGGTATTCACTTTACTACGTACTCAGATCGATAATGACGTCAGTATCATTCTCGTTCCATATGTATTTTTGTTGATATCAACAAAACAGTTGTAGTCTTCTGTCACGAATGTCTATTTTTCTATTGTCTATTTTTTACCCAGCCTGACATAATTAACATTCTCCGCACGCACAATAAAGATGTATAAAAATTAATTACGTATTGCAAAATGCAATAAAAGTCAGTGATGATTGCCGACCGCTGGGTCTCTCTCGGTACCCGCTGTGCCTATCCGCCCCTGGCTGGTGGCTACGGCCCTCGATGAGGTGCGTCGTTCCAACTAAAACATTCATTTAAAATGTTAATAAGTATGAAGATAAAAGTTCATCTTGAATGTGATTATCCAACGGCCTTCGCGAGTGTCGCGCGTTTGAAAGGAAACTGAAACGCTTGTTTTATTATTCTACTCGTTTAATTTACTCGAGACGCGTTTCGCCTTGTAAGGTCATTATCAATCTAACAATTTAACTCGACAACTTGTATTTATATCTATATTGGGGGACAGCTGTACCATTATACTTGCATGAGATGAAAAGGGACAACATTGTACATTGGCATTCTGAGGATTTCCATAAAGTTTTTGATTATTCTAAGTAATCATTCTGTTTCAACACTAATTAAATGTGAATGTCATAGCTAGAGTAGAATCAAAAACATGTGTTTTATTTTCACATGTGTGATTATGGAGTACAAATTCACCTCGGATTCAGGAAACTGATACATTACATCGGATTTTGTCTGAGTCTAACATTATGCTTAATATAGAGCACAGCGCAGGTTGGTAAATCATAACATTGTATTGTTTCTTGTTAATAATAGAAAACGTTAATTGCGGGGTATAGAAACAAACCCGCTATTGCCCAATTAACGAAATTGAGATAAACAGATTTTAAAATTGATATGTTTTGATCAAATGCATCCAAAAGATACAAACCTGTTTTGAAGACAGTTATCGTGAGAACTGTCACTTTTGAAATGTATGTGTGAGTCATGAAAGTGAGTAGATGAGCGGTGGAAGGCGAGCCTTATAAGAGGCCGTCTCTGGGGAAGAGCTCTCTTCCACCACAGCTTCTTCTGAATAACAAGTCTATCTCTGAAGTGTATAATTATTATTGACTGTAATAACGTGTTTTAATAAACTTAATATTGTTACCTGGAAAAGACTGAGTTTCACCCGATAAACTAAACAGTAATCAGAGAGAATCTGTGACGAATTAAAGATTTATCACAGTTATCAACTGTAAATTAATCAATTTGAAACACATCACCCTATATTTATGTCAATTGGACAGTGACGATTTTTTGATATATTTTTTAGACGCAGAATTGCATATTGCAATATCGTAGTTAAACGATCGCGATAACTATAAACTCATATTATTCTATTATTGTAGATCCCAATAGTAAACACTGTACCGAGATCAGATCAAAAGTACTCATCTTGTACAGACTGGCGCCGTCGAGCGAGAGGCCCGCGGCCCGCGACGGTCGATCGGGTCACTTCGAAGACTCGAATTGAACTTTAGATTTGCAACAATAAATGAATTCCTCAACAATCGCGAGCCGCAAGGCCGTGACACACTTCCTGCTAATCGGCGTTACTTCCTGCCAGGAAAAGCATTCTGTACTTGGCATTGGAACTTCCTATTCTATTACATTGGCTAATTATTAATTATTATCGTTATCTGCATTTTATTACAAACATGTTTTCCCTCGTCGGTCAATACTCGTTATTCTCTCGGAATCCGAGAACTAAAGCAGCGGAGATGAAATGTTCTAGTCGTGACCTCTTTTCTTGTCGGTTCCCTCATTACCGACGATCGTGACCCGCGGGTTGTGACCTGTCGATGTCCTTCTCTGCTCGTAGCTCTGTTCGTTCTTTATCCGAGTCGATCTTTGAGGGAGCTGTGGATGCGTGTCATGCAGATCGCGGTCCATCTATCTCGAATCTTTGTTGACGATTCGCAGTGTCGAGGATGATTTTCTCGAGTCTAGTCTGAAATGTTTCCGAGTCGTGATGGCGATCAATGCAGCAATCGAAATCCCATCATCAGTTGCGTATTGCGTATTGCGTATTGCCTATTTAAAGCCACCGCTGTTTCTTGTTATAATTAATTATAAGAAAAAAAAATATTGTATACCTACGTATATATATCCATTCGCATCGCATCAAGCAAGGACTGTTTTATTTTTAGAAACTAAAAGATGTCCAGCGGAAATATTTAAGATTCAATTGTAATTGCTCGTAAACCATCGGAGTGAGATAAGCGGGAGGGGTATTCTTCGACACTCGTGATTTGCGGATTTGCCAGTCGCAATGAATGAGTCACTGGTCGGGAGCGCACCGCGCATTCGCGGTTGAGCAATATTTTAAGTGCGGTGATTCATTAGTTCGTGCGCGTCGCGCTTTTTGTACTCACTTTAATGTTCGACGAGTAAGTGACGGGCCGAGCGCGCAACTTACCGGTGTTGGGTTCAAAAGTTCAGACAAGAAGAAACAATGGTTTACCGAACTCCTCCGGGACCATCAGCGTCTGCAGTGACGCCGGAACATGTGGCTCAAGTTCGACGTGAAAATGACTATTCTTTACGTGAAACCTTAGCGAGAACGATGCTGAAACGTTTTGGAAAAGCACGAACGCTTGGAAACATATTGTTTACTGACCAAGCACATTTTCATATCGATGGCAATATTAATAAACAGAACCTGAGATACTGATGCCCCAAGAACCCGAAGGAACGCCATCAAAAACGTTTGCATTGTCCAAAAACGACAGTGTGGTGTGCACTTTCTGCCCGAGGGATAATTGGCCCTTATTTTTTAACCAGCGAGAGAAACTGCTGACCTGTATTGCCGAATGATCGACGAGTTTTTGGTACCGTAACTGCAGCTGTTTCCCGGGTTCATCAACAGAATATAATTTCAGCAAGACGGGGCCACTCCACACGCAGCTAGAGTTTCAATGGAGAAGCTGAGAGGAATGTTTCCCAATAAATGAATCAGCAAGTACGGAGTCATACCCTGGGCACCTCGGTCACCGGACCTTACACCGTGCGACTATTTTTATGGGGATACCTTAAGTCGAGAGTTTACATTCACAATCCTCGAACAATATCCGCCGTGACGTCGCTGCCATTGAACGCTTTGCTCTCGCGTGTTCGCAAATTTAAGAGTCGGATTGCATGAGTGTCTAGAGAAATGGACGATACTGTTTATAAAACGTAAAATCCGCATCATAAAACTCCTCTATTTTGTATAAATAAAATATGAGAATAACATTGTAGTTTTTTTTAATTATTTAATATTAAACTTGAAAATTTTCCGCTGGACACCTTTATATAAAAGATATGTATAATATTTTTGGACTATGCCCGTCTCACTAGAAAATTCGGTTTTGAAGCAGGCATAGTTTACAATTAATTGTGCAATAAATTAGTTTACAAGTATCATATCGGAATTAACATTTACCTTTTAAACATACATCTTATATATCACACATATGTTGTATGTATAAAAAGCAATTACAAAGTAGACTTTCAATATATTAATTTAGGAAATTTGTCACAATAATTATTATAGGTTTGGGTGAGTACACCAATACTAGCTCTACCCACATTACCAATCCAAGTTTTTACTTTCAGTTTCATGTTACCGGGACAATTCAATTGAGTTATATTTTGCAGCATCCTATTAAATACTTTAGGTCCAAAATATTTCTAGTAACCGACTCGCGTTCTTGATCAGTTATGACGATGTTCGGACTTGAAACATTGTTCGGTATTAAGAATGAATGATTTTAAACAATAATAGATATTATGAAGGTCGAGACCTTTGCTTCCGTAATAGGGTTCCGATAAAAATATTATATTCATTTGATAATCCATCGTTTTCATACACATTATGGAAATGCTATTTATTTCAACACGTACATAATGATTTAAACTGAGTTTAAATCATAATAGATAGTTTAAAAAAATGCAACAAGGAGACAAAAAACATGCCCCGGGTGAGGCTCGAACTCACGACCTTAAGATTATGAGACTTACGCGCTGCCAACTGCGCCACCGAGGCGATAGAGAATAATGCCGATATTTGTTACAAGTATTACGTAACAGGTTTACTACTCGCTAGCGCCGCGCGTAACGACCGTCCATGGAACTAACTTGTTTTAGAATCGAGTGGTACATCGGTAGATAATAATTCGCGTTTATAATAAAAAGTAGACTAAATTAAAGAGAACATTATTGAGAGTTCATAAAGGGGAGAAAATATTTGAAGTATTAATAGCAACGTTTGGTTAGACATTAATATAATGTTAATTAATACAATTAGACAGTAAAGTTACGAGTTACTGATGAAGTATATTTTGTGTTATAGAATTAATTTAAAATATATTACTATTATTTTATTCTCGGAAATATACATACTAATTAAGTATGATATATTATATTTAAAATGAATATAAATGACACGGGAATGTGCTGAATGTGGTATGGTACACAGAACCCGAGTTAGCAGATAGCAAATTTCCAAGACGTTTGAGGGGACATTTTTTTGGGAATATAATTGTTTAGTTTGACGAAATAAAAATCAATTGATCAAAATCGGTTCTCAAGAACTGGAAATGTTAACGCGTCACGCACACAGTCGGTACTGTACGGGACAAGCTCCAGGCAGTGGCTAATCTGAATGACAAAAAATTCCATGACGTAAAAAAGAAAATATAAATATATATTGGCTATTTTAGAAAACTACAACAATTGGACTATTTAAAGAATTGTGTGCAGTGCGATGCACGCTATCGTTTGTTGCATTTCCTGTAAACAATCCGGCAGTCAGGTCCGGCGGTCCGGCGGTCAGGCGTGGACGAATGGGATCGTGGTCAGGCATGGCCATAACAATGTAGACATTCAGACCTATTCTCAAAATTGCAATATTGAAATGGAGGTGATTGTTACACCAACCCTCAAAAATAGACAGTATGTAAATTAACGTCCGTGTTATATTTGAATGAGAAAGAGTGAGGGAGTGAGGGAGATAAACGTACCATAATCTGTCAAAACATAAAAATGGCAACAAGATTGACCGTGATTCTTCACTACGACGCTGCGGATGAAGAAATGAAGTTTGAAAATGAGGTTTGCGTGATTTGTGCGGTATAGTTGTACCTTATCAAGGCGGTATAGTTGTAAAAATTGCCCATTTGGAATTTCCATCGGGTTGCACAAATCACGCAAACGACGTCTTTCCATTCTCGAGTTTCGACTAAAAATATAAGTTTTTGGTTAAAATAAGTACTAATACAGTATTCAAAGTTCACAGAAAAAGGTTTGTTCATAAGTTACCTATTGATTTCCTCATCCGCAGCGTCGTAGTGAAGAATCACGGCCAATCCTGTTGCCATTTTTATGTTTTGACAGATTATGGTACGTTTATCTCCCTCACTCTCTCTCATTCAAATATAACACGGACGTTAATTTACATACTGTCTATTTTTGAGGGTTGGTGTAACAATCACCGCTATTTCAATATTGCAATTTTGAGAATAGGCCTGAATAGCTGTCAAAGTATGGAAATCACTTTTATCAAATAAGTGCTCACTTATTTTCCGATTGTAATTCAAATATAATCGGTATAATTCATACGGGCTTATAGTGTCATATTATATATTTAAATACAAACCTATGGAGAAATACAGAAAAACCCCGATATGCGTCCTGGTAATTTTTACCTGATTAAAAATACCTTCATCGATGTGATGTCATGAATGTGATGAAAATGAAACACTCTTCATTTACTAATGAGTCAGAGAGAGAGAGAGAGAGATAGGTAGGTAGAATACCTAATATTGAAGCGGAGAAAAGAAGGCGTAATACTGGAGTCTATTATAATAATTAGTAATCTGTTTCTCGGTCTGCAAATTCAATATGACCGGGCCAACAGTTCTGTACATATAATTAATCATTCAAGGTGTGTAGAAAGACAAATTGTAAAGTTTGGTGCGTGATTTAGTGTCTACCAGATATAATTAAAGATATAACATGAGAATATGGAAATGTCAACACGCGGATTTAGATTTCAGGTTTGCAGATTGGGTATTTATGGTGTGAATTTTGTTTTATTATATACATATAGGATACTAGCGCGTGATGCAACAATAAACATATCAAATTATTAGCACAAAATGCAGTAGCAGAGTTTAATGCAGTATATAATGGATAGAATAAAACAGAGAATCACTAGTACATAACGCACTAACAGATAGATAGAGAATGACTAATATCTACTGTACATGTCTACGTTACTATCGATCATATACTGTATACTATCATGTTGTTCAAAATATTTAAATGTATCGTAAATTTTTCAGGTTAACTCAAATTATGTAGACGATTACCTTGATCATAGATTCACAGGAGGCAGAGAGGATAGAACGTCACACTAGTCTGTCTTGACATACCCGCTCGTTATCATTTGATTGTTTAATATTGTGTCCCACACGGCAGCCCAACCAGTAACCAGTAAGCATACCTGTGCCCAGGTGACAATATTAAATTTTACGATTTTTATAGGATAATATATATTTTTTTTGAATACCTGTATTAAAATAATATAATTACAATCAACACCATATGTGTGTCGTTTTATATGACATAAGGTACGTTCTATAAATAAGAAAACCTTCAAACGTATGATTTGATTGGAATGATTATGATTTATAGTCCTCCAGATTCAACTGAATATAACTCAAAACCTACCAGTTTCCTGTAAGTGTGCTGTTTCTAGTCTAGAATAGATTAAAGTTGTATGAGCAACAAAATGTTATTCTCGTTCTTAGTAATAAGTTACATTATTCAATATTTCATTTGTAGTCTAAAATTAGAAATGTTCTAGTGGCTGCGGAGCAGAGCAGGGAAGGGACTCTCAGCAAAAGAGACATCTAAAAATTTAGAATAACACAAAGAGGCAAGGAAAGATTTGTGTTAGGCATCACACGAAGAGACAAGAAAACAAACACAGAAACACGAATAGTTGATATAATCGAATATCCCAAGAAAATGAAATGGCAATAGGCAGGCCATCATCATATTTTCGGAATAATTAGAGTATGGACAATCGTCGGACGTTAGAATCGAAAATCGAAACCCGCTAGACTGACGAAGTAATCAAATTCTGCGAAAATATGTAGCAGCGAATAATAATAGACAGAGAATAAAACAATAAATATTTGATAGTATAAACATATCAGTTTACAGTTTAAATATAGTAGAAGATGAGCAAAGTAAGTATGGGTGTTTAGTTTTAGTCAGGAAGCTGAGGGAAAGAAAACAACACGCCCCCAAGAAAAGGAAAAGAACAAAACATAAAAAAAAATATTTTGACCAGTCATCAGAGCACCACTGCCGGCCGCAGTTTTTTTAAAAATGCTGTTTTCTAGGTATTTAGTTATTTTGTAACAAAAAATGACATCCTATTCGATATGTTACCGTTTTCTGAATATTATAATTTTAGACTTCAATAATGGAGAGTACAGTTGAGAACATTTTCGACACCAGTCACACCACATCCTGGAATTCAACTGGAAAATTCTGCTGCATTCACCCGACAGTCCCACTGTCAGATTATCATCACTTTCGGTCGCTCTCCAATCAAATGCACGGCGTTACTTTCAACAACAACGATGACCTCAGAAATTGGCTCGATAACTATTTCGATACCAGTTAAGCTGATTTTTATAGGAAAGGCATCGACAGTTGATTGAAAGATGGGATGAAGTCCTGAACAGTAATGGAGAACATTAGACAATAATCATACTCTAATCTAAACCGAATTTTGGACAGTCGCTCTTTAGGTCCCTGCGGAAAACATATGCATTCTCCCTCTGGCCTGACTAAGTGGACTATTATCCGTTGTCCGTATCTGATATAAGCGTACGCTATATAATACGTGTCCTCTCACGTGTTCAGTTGTACTCCAGGGCCCTGAGGAATATATACGCAAAGCCTAGCATGGAGATCTGATGTGTATATGTATAAGCGAAGTCTACGCCCTTTCACTCAGTGAGATGTATTTTTAAGTACTTTTCCCCAAATCACACCACGCCCGCGACACAAATCTAGAAGCACGCATTAAGAACCTTGTGCAAAGCGACAAGCCAATAGTTGGGGTCTCAGAGATGATGGAGGTCTTAAAAATGTAGTAGCAATGTAAAGAATTGCGATGCCGGCCGGACCGGCTTTGACTTTCGACCAGGTTCGACAACTGGTTTTTGTAAATGAAATTACTCGCGTAATCAGAACTGGACTATATCGGTTTTGTCTCGAGATTGTGTAACTGGCGACTTTGTTACGATCATTATTACTGTCATGTACGTATCTCACGATTGGGCAATTCGTTTTTGGCCTTCGACTTGGATAGACGTGGCCCACTATCATACATACCTCGAGAGATTACCGCCTCGCGACCCGCAGGGTAGTCGGGTGGTCCCCCGGCCCACCCCGCCGACGCCGAATACTCCGCTCACCCTAAACCCTCTTGGATCGCATTCTTCCTCACCTTATTATGTTACATCAGGGGCTTCTCGCCGTATATTACACACATTATGACCGTTGCGTAATGTCGTTACCAAATATGAGGTGACACATAGCGCCATGTCAAATACCTCGAAAGATCCTCATTTAAGAGTCAGATATGACGTGTTAAGTAAATAAAAGTGTTAATTTGAACTAAAACATAAAGTATTTATCACACATTACGCGTCAAAGTGACGACCTAGAAAATAAGATTAAGCCGGGCACAACTTTGGGCCGAAGAAGACCTGGAAGAGTCCCGTCACAATGGTCGCTGGATGCGTTGCATATGGCTGGAAGTCAGCTGTTGAGGCGATCCAGGACCGGGACCGGAACTTGTCGAGATGCACTGGGCACTGCGCGCTGGGCACTGCGCGCTGGGCACTGCGCGCTGGGCACTGCGCACTGGGCACATGTTAGTCTTCTCGTTTCAGGCTTTTGCGAAATAAAGATATTACATATTATATAGTATTTTTTCCTTTAGTATAAAGAAATCAATGTTGACATTATTTAAGCTATTCTCTACTTCAAATTTGTATCATCCAATTAAACGCCGGTGAGATTGTGTCATAGAAGCTGTCTGTGTATTTCTGTTATTTAGTAATTAACATTTAATGAAATCTAGACCTACCGCATTTTTTATTTTATTTTGTGTAATACAAAACACGCATAATTAAATTGGTTCTGTTTGCAATTGTAAATTTACAATGTCGTGAACCAACTTATAAAAAACATTACATCATAACCTAGTATCATAATATCTATAGTAAAAGGTGTTATTTTTTTGAGGTATAGAGCTATAAAATAAAATAAAACACTTAAAAATCGTGGTATTGGCTTTGTTGTAAAGATAATTTGATGCCATTAGTTTTTAAATATGATTTTGGGCATATGGGCGCTGCGGCTGGCTGGAATAAAGCAAGATCTGGAAATCCAATTTTCGACCACTTTTTGGAGCAGGTTTTGTGTTTAGGCAATAACTCGATGAATAATGGCTTCCGAGTCGTCTGGTCGTCTATCGTCTCTGGTTTATCGGCATAAACTAGTCACTTCACATATCCCCACGGAAAATTATCCAAAGGTGTTAAATCACTTATGCGCTCATCGAATGTTTCCTTTAATAAATAGATTATAATTAATTGTCTTGTTGTAGCTGCAGCTCTTCCATATTAGTGCCATTCAATTGGGTAACAAAAAAGTCGGTATCATGGATCTATTACTGTGTACGATGGCGAATGGACTCATTCGGTTCCTCCTCAATACTACGCTCCGGTGCAGCAACAGCTTCTTCGGTGCGCACTGTGTGACGTCTCTGCGGATGCGAATTATCAATTATAGTATGCGTGGTGCGAAAACGATTCATGGATATTCGAATTACTTGCTCGGATGGATGATTATTACGAGTGTTATTCTGGAGTGAAATGGCAAACCAAACTGAGCACAGATCAGCTGTCAAATTGGCTGTCGCTGGAAAAAGTGTTGCCAATTCGAAAAACAAACCTAGACAGAGATAACCTATTATGTGACAGTGTGTAGTTTAACGAAATGATGCAGATTGTACTAACTACATATTGTTCAATTAAATAACTAAATTGAAAAAGCTTCACTAAAGGTCGGATGCACGCCGGAGCACACGAGAGGTAACATTAGAGGACTCTGGCCTTGCTTGGATCGCTTTAACATTTTGTATTTTCGTTAATGTGGTTTGCAATTGCTAAGATGCACATTTTTTGCTAAAAACTAATTATATAAAGGACACATCATTCAGGGTTCGGCTAATCTTGTCCTTCGTAGGATTATAAATAAATGTTTTACACTTTGTTACTTGATACTCTTGAAATATTTCCATTAAATATAAAATGTACTAAATATTATAGAAGATACTGATATCAAAAGTATGCATTTCTTCACATTCTTATGTATATTTATGAGCTTGAAAGAAACTAATCATAACTTATCTTTTTATTTATATAAATAAACTATTAAACACTATTAAAAATATCGATCCGGCTTAGAATTCCTACAATTAAATGTAAAGAATAACTATCCTTATTAGGAGAACACATTATTTTTGTGAAGTTGTAATTATTCAGAACAGACGGTCTGTGATATTTTAATTATGAATTAAATATATTAATTTGAAAGATATACATATAAAGTTGTGTCAATGTGTTCAAAATTTAATAAAAATGATTTGATAATTCTGGCGTCTGCTAACAGATTACTCAAAGGTATTTGAGATTCTGTAAAAATAAGGTAGACGACTCTTTCAAATGATGGAACGATTAAATATATTAATATCAAAAAGGTAACATATAGGTTCGAAAATTTGTCGCTAAAAATATCGTCGCTGTAGCATAGTTGGATAATGCACCTTCCCCGGTTTGGAAAGATATCCAGGTTCGAATCCCGGTGGTACAACAACAATATTTTTCGATAAAATTGATTTTATATGTATATATTTCTAATTAATATATTTAATTCATATTTAAAATAAATATCAGATATCTCAGAGGCGAAGCTATTTTATAATATTTTTTAAAGTAATGATTACATATAAAATATGTCCGCAGTAAACAAGGTGATGATAGCCAACATGACAGGATTAGGGCTCAACAAGAAGACGATACGTCTGTAGAAATAAATAAATTGCTATATTAATAAAAATAAAGTGATTCCAAAATAATTGTCTAAAACCAAATAGCGACGTGGTCCACCAGAAAGAATTAAAGATATTGACCAACGACATAACCTCAAAACTATATTAGGTGAATCGTGATAAGTGCGACATATAAATCATCGACAGAATTTAAACTGTTCTCAAACTTCATAAGTTCATGGTGCTGCAACTTCATACGTGATAGAACTTTGATACATGGATCATTACCATATCCTAATTTAACTAGGTCATTCAAAATCGGAATGTATCTTTATTGGATACTTGACATTGAAATCATTTTATGAAAATTGGACTAGTAGACGCACTTACCCCAAATTTGGGGTAAGTGCATCAAATTCTGACAAATTGTTAAAGTAATGATTTTCTTAATGATGATATGAATTAGTTGTTTTGATCCTTAATGACGGTTAAAAAAGTGCTGAGTTCCAAAAAAATGTAGTAAAATTGCCAAGACGTGAAAAGTGCGACACATTATAGTGATTGTTTTTGAAATTGGTTATTAATTTTTAAAAAATAATTTAAGTGTCGTTGAGAAAACTTCTATACAAAAATATATGGAATACCGTGCCAACCACCGAGTAGATGCATTCTCCCCACGGGTATGTGTATCTGGTCTTACAAATCTTAATCTGCGGAAGTAATCAAAAAAATTAATATATACATCACAAACCACAACTCAAAATAAAGGCACTTACATAATATCAGCGTCCAGGCACAAAAGATTATCAAGATATAGGAAATATTGAAAAGGCATACACGATTCGTAAGTTGACGACAAACAACTGTCATCATTTGAAATGGTGTTACAAGCTAACTAATGTTCAGCATCTCTGGACCGTTGCTTGAAATATTGATTTGTAACATTTCTTAGTGGACTGCGGCACTGGAATTCAATTTCTAACGTAATTAGGAGACTTACCCCAACTCACTTTACTAAATGGTGTCCAGCGGAAAATTTTCAAGTTTAATATTAAAAAAAAAAACTACAATGTTATTCTCATATTTTATTTATGCAAAATGGAGTTTGATGATGCGGATTTTACATGTTATAAACAATTCGTCTAAATTCCATCCATGTCTCTCAAGACACTTGCAATCGGACTCTTAAATTTGCGGACACCAGTATCTCATGTTCTATTTATTAACATAGCCATCGATATGAAAATTTGTGCTTCGTCAGTAAACAATATGTTTCCAAGCATTCGTGCTATTCCCAAACGTTTCAGCATCGTTCTCGTTAAGGTTTCACGTAAATAATAGTAATTTTCGTTGAGAAACTGCACGATTTGCAGTTTGTATGGGTGAAACTGTAGTTTCTTTTTCAAAATAACGTGCACTGTTGATTTTTTTATTCCAGTACAGGCTGCAATCTTCCTTATCGATTTACGCGGATTGCGCATAATTTCACGTCGAACTTGAGCCACATGTTCTGGCGTCACTGCTGATGTTGATAGTCCCGGAGGAGTTCGGTAAACCATTGTTTCTTCTTGTCTGAACTTTTGAACCCATCACCGGATAAGTTGCGCGCTCGGCCCATCACTTACTCGTCGCATATTAAAGTGAGTTCAAAACACGCGACGCGCACGAACAAATGAATCACCTCACTTTAAATATTACTCAGTGACCAGTGACTCATTGCGACTGGCAAATCCGCAAATCACGCGCGTCTTCCACTCGCCTCATCCTGAAGGTTTACGAGCAATTACAATTTAATCTTTGCGCTGTACACCCTATACTTACAGAACATAAAAACTATTGAGTAATGCGTTATAAGACGTTCACAAGATACATTTTTATTGCTACTTTTCAAATAGATCGATAAGATCGTCGTCTTAAAATCAAAGTAATCATAATTTATTTTTTCCTGTTTTAAATAACCAATTGTTGGTAAAATATTCAGATGCAAGAATTTATTTACTTTAAGGATAATAATGATCAGTAAGTTCTTCGAGCTGAGTTATGTGTCGTATTGTATTGTACTAGAGCCGCCCATCATCTGTGCCGCTGTCTGCTCTCCTGGAGTCTTAAATGAAGTAAGTTCCCGTGCGGTGAACCGCGCTGGTGGAGTAGCGGGCGTCACCCACGCCGCGAAATTCCTCCCGCGATACGAGACTCCATCGAATAATATTCGAGTGGAAGAATTCGAAGCATTCGGCGGAACTTTCACCCGCTTCCTCTCTCCCGACCGTTCGCTCGCCGAAGTGACTAGAAACAATAATAGTATTAGCACGGCGCGGTAAAGTTCTTCTTGCCGACCTCGAGGTGCGCGGCTCTAAGGGTGCGGGGTTCTTTCACTTTTTCGTATTCGCATCGATACTAATGTCAATGTCTTGTGGCCGTTAAAATTGAAACAGTCAATTTCAAAAGTATTATGATGGTTAATTATCTGTTGCCGAATTGATCGTTAACGAAACGAACCCAGTTCATTCAACCGAGATTATAATAAAGAACCATAGAGCCGTGACTCACGGCGGCTGCCATTTCTACAATATATTCAACAATTTGCGCAACCGAACATGATGGCCCGTTTTGTCAGATGCGGTTTAAAAAAACTCTAATCAGCGCCATAAAATGTATTTGATATTCTACAATAACCTTGATTCTGCACCGCGATTGGGGCGTGAATATTTTTAATCGCTCGCGCAGAAATATCTCTTCAGCTATAATATAATATTAATAATTCGGTGCGCGTTCGTCGTTCGTTCAATCAAACTTGATGATAATTGTAAAATGTTCGCAAAATAGAGTGGTTCAGAAACGCGAATCCCAATTAGCTGCGACCGACGCGGTTCCGCCTGCGCACCCTCCGAGCCGGCGACGAGCGGGTCCGGCTCGCCCGCGCCGCGCCATCTCGCGACAGCTGGGAGAAAATAAAGAAATCAACTGTCATCTTGGCGATATGATATATTGAACCAATTAAGTAACGCAAGAAAATATTTGATCGGCCGCTCGGAACTCTTCGGGTGTTCGTCTGTTTTCCGAGATATTGATCTATTTATTCGATTGAGAAAACTTAATCGTAAGAAAGCGCACCGAATATGCTTTAATTTGTGCGTGAGTATTGGCCGTTCATTTTGAGTGAACGAATGCTTGCGATTTTCTTTTACCCAACTTCTGAATCATGGTTGGACCTACTTCCAAAAAATTGTGCCGCCCTCGGGCAAGCTACAAAAGGCCGCCCCTATTTTTCTATTATACTACGATTCTTTCATATTTCACAATTTTTGAAAACACGTATATGACAAGTAATTTTCGACCATTGTCATTGTTTAAATTCATTTCTTTAAAATCGCATTTTATGCTTTGTTCAGTAAACCCTGTTGGGCGATGGTAATACGACGCTTTTGGTATTGGTTGCATTATTTGAACTAATGATAATTTAGTTTAATAAAAAAAACAAAAACTTCATATTTTGTTTGATAAAATTGTTATCGTTGACTTTGCCGTACTTATCTATCGGTTAGGGACGATCTTGTTCCGTGAGGACACGCTATGCGCTAATTTGAACATTACTGCTCAAGAATGAGCATCTAAGAAAATGAAGCACAGTGCTTCATGTTCAATTTTATCGATATCATCGTGGTGGAACTTACTATTTCGAAATAACGAAAAAAAAAAAAAGTATAAATATGAAATAACAAATCACTCACATTACTCCATATGCTCGCGACTCCACTCGATGCCCACACACACTTTCATCGCACAATGTAGAAAAGTGGGAGATTTCTGAACAAGGTGTCCGCGGCTGCACCTCCGGGCTCGCTCGCAAGTAGCGGTACACCCCCGAGGATGTGTAAAGAACAAAGAATTGGCAGGAAGTGAAAGTTTTATAATGCGATCACAATATCAGGCCTATAATTAATAAGAAGCGGCTGTAAGAGAAGGTAACGTTCACTAAGTTTGTACTAATTATTCAATGTGTATAATACGTAAAAGAATGTACAGGGACTCGGCAAAAACGTATACTTACGTAATTTTACTTTCAATATCTGTTCTCCTTATTGTCGTTTTCTGAAAGTTAAATTTTCAATCAATCTGTGACGGTCTTCTCGCGTTACTTTCCATGACTGTCGGGGTATATCCACTGCCAATACGTTAACAAGGGGCTCGTTTAATCTCGGATCTATTCGCGGTGTTCCGGGGAAGGGACGGATTTTTTATAGGGACTCTTATACAATTGTACGCAATGACTAGTCAATCTATCAAAACTGGTTGACTGAGCTGATTGAGCAAACGACAGAACGCAGAACGCAGAACACTGGATTGAAACTGAGGTTCTCCTCACTACATGACGGTACAAAGGTAAAGGAAAAAATATGTGCACGTGTGAAGTATGAAGGATAATCTGGAAGCAATATGTATATTCGTATTTAAGCATTGTTAGGTTATAGACAAAAAAATGGCTAGGTATTTTTATATTATGCACCCGAAATAATCGTATTTTACGAGAAACTTCAAAAGGCTTATGTTTCATAATACATTTAAACCATCTACAGAGATTTGATCTGAGGATGTTGTTTTTTCTTAAAGTAATTAGCAAGGGACTCGTCCGAGCTCCTCCGGGTCCTCTCCAGCCCACCCCTGGTGCGGGATTCGTCATTGTATCGCGGGTCGCCCGGCTAAACTCGAGGAAAGTTCGGTACGCAAAGCGAGAGCAACAATCTCCGTCTCGGCCGAAAGCCAACACTTGAAAAGGGCGATATAATTGCGGGCGAGCGATGAATGAGCGCCGTAAAGTACTGCAGGCAGTCGTCAGTGCTCAGTCACTCGGCCGCTCGGCGCTCGCCCGCTCGGCGGCCACCCCCTCCCGGCGCGGCGGCACCTTTCTAAAGTAAGCAGTGCCATTGAACTTTCCCGCGCCGAGCGGCCTTGCTTTACTTTGCCGAGCTCGGAGATTCTGAGCCGCGGGGCCGGAGCGCGGACTCGCGACACTTCTCTTCTTTACTAACTCTGCCCAATTTATAATATTCTATACTTTTAAAATTAGCAATATTAATTTTGTGGTTAAAATTCATATTTTTATTTATTATCTTTGTTTTATTAACCACTTAATTGATTTTAAATACATCTACCGGTTTCGAAAAATAACATTTTCTTCTTCAGGATGTCATAACTAACTATAACATATATTATTGTTTCTTTACCAGAATCTATTTAAAAAAAAAAATTTTAGTACCTAACTCAAATCTTAATACAAATTTACTCGAATAATTTTTAGGAAAAAAATTTAGAATGGGACTCGTAGTTAAATTTAGTTGGTTGTTTATAATTTTTTGATTAGTTTTACACGCTTTATTTATCTCCAACGATTCCAAATTATTTAATTTGTGACCAACACCGTTTATATGCAAAATTGACAATCCCAATTTTTTATCAAAATCATGACCATTTTCTATCAAATGATTAGAAAATTCTGAAAACCCACTATTGTTCAAACATCTCAAATGCTCCCTTACTCTTATATTTAATTTCTACCCGTTTTACCAATATAAAATGCAGCACAATCCTTGCAACTAAGTTTATAGACACCAGAATTGTTAAATTTATCATCTTTGTCTTTAGAATTTATGAGTAAATTTCCTATACTATTATTTGTATAAAATGCCGGTCTAATGTTTCGTGGTAGGTGTTTAGATATTTGATTCGAAAAATTATTTATGTATAAAATTCTACGCCAATAATCATTATTATCATTATGTTTTGTCTGTGATTTATATAAAAATTGATTATTATATTCTTTTAATTTATTTTTTTAAATAGTGTCTATCAAACCTGTATTATACCCGTTATTAACTGCTATTTTTTAATTGTATTCGATTCAATATTGAAATTGGATGTTGACATAGGAATATTGACTAAACGATGTATCATGGAGTGGAACCCTGAATGTTTGTGTGATAATGGATGATTAGATTCAATGTGTATGATAGTATCTGTAAAAGTTGGTTTTATAAAAATTTTGAATTCAATTTTATTATTATTTTTAATCAATGTTAGATCCAAAAAATTTAGGGTCGAATTATTTTCCATTTCTAATGTAAATTGTATTTTATTATTAAATGAATTAATGAAATTTAAAAATGTAGTTAGTTGACGTTGTGAACCTGACCAAATACATAATATATCATCCGCATACCTTTTCCACAACAAAACATTTTTTAACAAAAGAGAATCACAATAAAAAATATTCCTGTCCAAATTATCTACAAAAATATCTGTAGATGTATTTGAACTCAATTCAGGTTAATAAAACAAAGATAATAAATAAAAATATATAATATTCTACACTTTGTTCACTTTACCCTTCCACCTTCCGCCGGAAAAACGAGACGTGTGAAGTGTCTTCAATTAGAATATCATATACTTATTTTAAGAGTGTTATTTATTAGATTTTTGAATATTGGTAATTAAACAGAAAATATATCAATGTCAGTGAAGGAATCATTATAAGCTCCGTAGATCCACACTATAAGAGAGCGCAATCCAGAATTGGTGCTACTTGTAGGAATGCTGAAGAGAGATTGCGATGGTTATTTATTACTGACAAAAGGGGTGGACAATTTAACTAGTTTCGACAGGTTTTATACAAGTTTAAAATATTACATTTGTTCAGTGAATCTACATACACAGTGCTGCCGGGTGATTGGAATGTATGGTTTAGAGTCTGCGTGAACTTCTTATGATGAGGATTCCAGATGCTAGATGCGTATTCAAGTTGTGGTCGGATATATGTTTGGAACAATAGAAGATATGTTTGACGGTTTCAAAAATGTTTGGTAATGAGTATCTGTTATTTTGTGTAGGTGAAAGCGAAGATGAAGACAAAAATAATACTCTGGTCAACGGCTTAGAGCCCATTGTCATCAATGAGATACTGAGATTCATATTTATGGTGATTTTTTGTAAAACTTATGGAGAAACCGCGAATTAGTCTACTCATAAAATCTGTTCAAGTCACTTTGAAAGTTATAGCAGTCTGAAGGCTTGGAAATTTTGATGTAAAACTTTAAATCGTGAGCAAATACTAAGACTGATGAATAATGGTCCTAGAATGGATCCTTCAGGTACACCAGAATAAACTCGATCAACTCTGAACGATAACGATCTTATGGATATACGATTTTATTTGGTTTTGAGAATAATGTGGCTTTACGTGAATTAGAATGTTTCGTCCCACGCCTTCCAGACTGTAAACAAATCCACAAAAATGTGTAGTTGTAAATAAAGTAAAAATACTAACGATACCGGTATATTTAAGGAAAACAAAGCTATAACAATTTAATACCATAACTAATATGTAAATATGCTGTTGAGTGAAAGATGATTTTTAATTATCATAGTATAAATAACACTAATTGTATTCAATAACGTAAGTAACAGGTTTAACCTTTTAACTGTGCAAGCGGGAGAATGGTTTCAAATTTATAGTATTAAAAATGTGTTTAATTCGGTCTTTGCAAGTTCTAAAAGTGAACGTTTAGCGTTTAAAAGGTTACAGTTTAAATAATCCGTTTAAAAGGTTTACCATGTCTGACGAGAAGAAATGCAAGTGATGATTAAATGAATATGTCCAACAATTATTCGTATCTCTTCGGCTGCTCGCAAGATATTATATATTTGTACAAATATTCCACCATAGGCATATGAATCGTGACGTCACAGATGTGTAATATGTTAATTAACGAAAAGAGGTGTCGCGTCAGGTCAAGCGCGTGGATGTACCCCAGCTTCTTTCTTGGCGTCCTCAACAGGGGTCAGATTGATGACCTCGAACATCTTAAAATGCAATGATCGATTGATCATTACGTCTGTTTAGCATTAAACATATGTTATTTGTTCGCTATATTATGTTACCGCCAGCAAAAATATACAGTATGTTGGTTAAGGAGCAACAATCCATTCACACAGAGAAAGATCATCAGGTCGAGTACCTCGGGTGGCAGGACGAGAGAACGTGTTGTGCCACGAATATTTAGTAAAATCAATTAACACTTATTAAACATTATGCAAGCTAATGAGACCCTAACCCCGAGAGGGCTAACATTAATAATTACCTATGATGTAATAAAGTTGAAATAAAGTGAGAAAATAAAGATAATTTGGGTGGTTTGGTTGTATGGAACGAATGAGGAGAGAATGGTAAGATATATGGCGCGAGTGCAGAGAACTCGGCGCGACCAGACTAACCAGATATTGGTAGATAGGCGAGTATTGTGCGTCAGGACAGAAGAGTTTGGCGCGATGGTAAGTCAGCCAGTCGAGTCCGACAGAAGTGAAATGAGCCCTGTTTCGTACTGCAGCATTTATTTAATATTTTATTGAACAACGATGCCCGATTGTCCGCAAACGCGCACCCAATTACAATAATTGCGAACGTAAATGTTTGTATTGATCGCAACCCTGAGTGGAATATAAATATTACAAAACATCACGAACACATAACTCGAATCGGTATTTTAATAAATGCCATGCATGCGCGCGCATTGCTCCCAAGGATTTCAATGTTTTATAATAAGCGGGCACATGTGGTACAACACATCAGGCCGGGTACTCGCTGTGTGTCAATGTCGTTTTATTGAAAATGGGTTATTAATCGACTCTTCAAAGTCAAGTTAGGCACCGTCGTCAGACGCTGCCCGTTTGCACTTGCGAGGCGCCGCCGGCTTTTTACGTTTCATTTAGTCTTTATTGCGAACGATACGATTACTAGAGGGCGCGAGGGCCGATAATTTTGAAATGCTGTCAAGCCAAAGCGATTGCCAAGTTTAATTATATCTGTACATACTAATATTGAATGGGGTATGGACGGTAACTCCTCCCCTAGACCGACGTTTCGTGTCGTTAGTTTTCCTAAAACTAATTATGAACATTTTAACATTTCCTAAGACGTAATAAAAGAAGAGGATGCGGTGGAATATAAACTACCACCGCAATATTGTAAATAGTGATGAGAAAAAATACTACTCTTGACTCACTGGTGTGATTGTGATTGATATTCGATAATACCAGTGATTGAAGACTGTGCCTGTGATCGCAGTTTCATTACTAATACACGTGCGCCTCACGATATCACCAACATTTTATTATATTATTCAATCTTCATTTGCGTAAAAAACGCATATATAATTAATATATGTATAATTTAATATCATCACAAAGACAGTTCCTTAAAAAAATGACGGTTTATTTTTGTTAAGTTTTGGCAGAATCTACTAGATGGCGCTTATCACGAATTATAACGTCATTCCTTCATGAATACTTTTGTTTTATATGTACATGCGTCGAATCACGGTTCACAACCAAATATAAATAATACAAAAAATGAATCACGAATCACTATATTCTCAGGTATTCAATCACTGGCAGTGAGTGTGACTCAAAGATATCAGTGATTGACTCACGGTTCGTGATTTTAAGCTCATCACTAATTGTGAATGATAAAAAGCAGATACTGTAGTTTTAAAAAAATTTAATTTTGGATTTTATAAAATAAATTGAAAACATCTAAGAAACCGTTTACATTTGGATAGATCAATATGGGGCTAAATCGATTACTTACGACCTTTACTATTACGTCTATAAAGGAATTAGGTTAGGAAGGTTAAAAACTTACGATATAAAATATAAGTTAATTTAAATACATATTAATATAAATAAGAATCTTTTTAAAATTTGAAGGAATGTAAACAAACTCAGGTATAGAAAACCAAGATATCGATAATTTTGATATCATACCATTTATAAAATTGTAATACACCTACGTATTTGGCTGGCTTATCCGAGTTTTAAGAAAGTCATGCAGCTGCATGAATTAAGAATGTATTTTCCGATATAATTAATATACATTTTAAAAAGCGAGGGTAGCGAGCCTCGAGGGACTCCAAAATGAAGTCAGAATTAAAATACTGTATTCTGTTAGGAATTTATTAATAGCTTTAATTATTGACTTAACACGCGAATCTTCATATATTGTATTGTGTCCGCTTTATACTGGTGTCATGTTTTTTCCAATCAGAAAATAGAACGCAATAGTTACGCTTTTTATGATTTTCCTGAGAATAATGTATAATCTAATATAAGAAGAATTACCAAAGGGCGGAATATTTCGCGAGTGATTCCTATAATTTAGTTGACATTTGAGGTAATGTTAAGCCCCGATAAAGTGGTATTATTTTGCAACAATCCACACGACATTTAGTAGCTTGGTGTCGCCCAGAGCGCGCCCCACATGCGACTGAATGTCAGCTCAGTAAATACGCGGATCAAGAAACGATTACGCAGTTGACTTTGACGTGCGAATGGACGCGCATAATTGTGTCTTAATAATGTGTGACTGTCTAAGGCTTGGAAAAATAACCCGTACCGGGGTTCTGTTTGCTCTACTCTTGCGTCTGATTGATTATTCTTTACTTCCCAGGCCTAAGATTTGCTCAATCACGTGAGAAATGCCGGGTAAGAGAAATATAAATAATAGATGTTTCTAGAATAAGGAATCGCCATTTAAACTAAAATGTTAAGCAATGTTTTGATATTGCTGATGCATCATCTTATGGGGAGATAATTGATAATGCAGGGAAAGATTAGTGGAAATCGGGGCCCTAAGAGAAGGGAACATCGCGGCTGAACAACCCGAGACAATGGTTCGTTTAGTTAAACTACTGCGGATCTTTTCCTTGTAAACAATGATAATATCCAAAGTCCGATGAACGGATACGGTAAAATTATAATCTATTCCTACTCCAATGCGAATACACCTCGATGGTAACTACTCTAAGCGTTTGTGCTATTCAAATATGAAGGAAACCCCGAGAGTTGTGTACTCCTACTTCGATTCCACTCAACAAAGCAACACATGCATTAACACAATCTTCAAAGTTAATTTTGATTAGTTCGGTTCCGGCACTTAGTTAACTAATACCTTGCGGCTTTCCTTATAGCGCAATTAGCAAACATTATAGTCATTTACTGATATAGATTGGCTCCGGTATCATCGCACTAAAGCCATACCTGTCCAAAATTCATCGCTCGTGTTTATATTGATTCCTATAGAAGCTATAGAAGTTATTCATACCCAAAAGAGAAGGGTAAACATCACATATATGTGTTCAAGTCACGGAACTCAACTACAGTCTTGCAGAAATTTACCCTGTTCAGGTCGCAAGAGGTTGCAAGGGAGAGCCAGTGCTATGCTCAGTTAGGTCTCCCTAGCTACCGCTCTTCCCGCTGTCGTCCATCCCAGCAACTCCCGGCGGGAGACTCGCACCCTACTAAATCCTCGGGATTTCTTAATCTAATCCCTCGCTAATGCTTGAACATAAAATAAGCCAGCCTCTCTACTCGCGCATCTCAGCTAGACCAATAATTAATTGATAAACTCGGGGATGACTCTATATTTATTATTATGTTGTATTTAAAACAGCACTCGCACGATTTTTGGCCCGGTATTCGATCACATTCGCTTATTATGACTGAGACAAATCTGCTTCAATTACTCGCGACTGCAAAGTCGGGCTGCGCGTCCGCCAATTTGACAGAACGGGTTCGTTATCCAAATATTTGACGGGCGGGCGGTCGCCTATTACTCGTACATTATCGAATGTAGGTTAAAGCGCTCACGACCGTTTCTGGCCGGCGCCGGCATCGGCAGCTGCTTACGGTGCTCACGTCTCGCGGCTCGCGGCTCGGGTCCACCTTGGCGGCGAAGGGTCTCGGCGGGCAGAGTCCCACTCCGTTTGAGTACCAAATTAATAACCATTTTATTAGCTACATTAATGAGTGGGTCATAAAAGGGGGTCCAATTTGATGTGAACAATCTGTGGTTCAGTTTCAAGGCGATCCCACATGTTTTTGTTTACCAACGACGTGAAGGGCATTCATACAAATATTATGTTTGCGTTACCGTAATACGACTGTTGAGATAATTATGTTTAAAAACTAACAAACTCTGAATGAATCACTTTGATTTAATGCCGATATTACTATGTCTTCACGTCAGACGTGCAGTAACTGATCCATAAAATAATAAAATAAAATATTTTTAAAAATCGCTTAACACTAATCGAATAAACATAATTAAATTTAACGAATAACTCATTATTTAACATAATCCCTATTTCAATATCATTATTTCCACCTCCTACTCCCACTGCAACTGAGACCGCAGAGTTAATATCTGAACTTTGTATTTATTTAGTACTTTATCATATAAAACATTACTTCAACTCAACTATATTTTATTTTGAATTTAAAATATATATATATATTATATTTAAACATCGGTGTAAATCAAAAATTATATATTTAATAGATTTTAAATTAAGTCTTTCTGTAGGGGTCCCCATAAATTAATTTCTTTCAGATAGGCCATATTGAAGAAGTACAATTCCATTGATGCACACTGGTTTTGGAATGAAGAAAAAGGATTATTGACCGAGAGGAAAATATGGTGGTATTGTAATTCTTGGCACAAGCCTGCTCCAAAAATCTGGGATACCGCGAGTAAAACATTTTTTTCTTTGGAATTTAAAAATTAAACATCACTTGCTCCCCTTCTCGTTCATCTAAAGTCGGTCGATATGATACAGACTTCAAAACGCATACCGGGTGATCGTAAATCGCATTCTTCCAGAAGTTTTCAACCCGTGTTGAGTTGATGTACTAAAATATATGATACATCGTAAAAAGAAATCCTGCAGCTATTTTAGATAACAACCGATATAACTAACTAACTTACCATCACGCTGTTTCTCCGCAGGGGCAGGCAGAGAGAATGGAGCGTCGCACTCTTCTGTCCTGATACACAATTCTTGCCTTATCAACATTCTTACATCTCCTCACGTAAGCTCGTCGATTATTGAGGCTTCTAACAGGACCATCTTTCGATATCTGATTTACATGGTCGTGCCAGGCCTTCCGCGAACGTCCTCTATTTCTGGTGGCATCAACACTTATATATTTCTTACCATTCTCTTCTCATTCATCCGTTACATATGGCCAAACCACCTAAGTGATCCTTTCTTAATCTTACTCACTATATTAAGATCACCTTTACATTCTATCCCATCTTCTTCATACTTTACTCTATCATAAATAGATTAAGTGATCTTATTTCTACTACATTTTTTTCGTTCCTCTTCTGCCACCTCCATGCATCAGTATCATAATATCAGGATTCCATTGTGTATCTAGTTCCCGTTAGATATAATTCCATTCAAAATGCCGTTTTATTAGTTTTCTGCAGTCACCCTACTTTCGATATCATTTTCAGCCATTCGGTTTCTATCAAACATTCTTCTCAATTACACAAACTCATCCACTCATAAATCATTACTTTCAAGTATTTTGCTTTCCTCCTCTAATACCATCACTTTCGACAGATATAATGTATTTTTGATTTCGATTTGATAACCTGCATCAAAAACACATTTAATTCCAATACCATAAAAAATATGTTCGACCTTAGCAAGTCAGAATAACAATATTAGAAGAACACCTGGGCAGGCCGAGGACAAGGTACTGGGTACTGGGGACGTGCAGGTATACGTCGTACATGAAGTTCCTTCTGTGAAAACCATCATTTATATCCAAAAATGGTACAATAAACGGTTTTTCTTAGAAATCGCGTCATCATTCATCGTATAATCGGGTCAGTGCCAGAACATGATATGTCTTCTAAGTATATAATGCTTTTTTATTGCGCGGCCAGTAGATAGGCAATATCGTCGGTAAATTGTATCGGCAGATATTATTACCGCGAATGGACGGGTGCCCAGAAGTTCTCTAGCTGGTGCCGGCGACGGTTTCCACTATCGAGGAGGGCTCCAGGAAGTGAGGAAGCGTTCATTTCCGTCCATAATTTAGCTGACCACGCGGCACGCGGGTGTGAGTAATGCCCGAAGAAGCGCGAGCTTGCAGACTTACGGAAGTTAACGGGGAAAAAAAACAACTTATAAACGTATGAAAGTAAAAGCGATGTTCCTCGTAAACGAGAAGTGGATTAGTACTTTCGCAATGATATTATAATAATTACAATGCGAGAAACCGGTCAAATAATAGTCCAATATTTTCTTTACTTTCCAACACTGAATAGATACAACTTGTCTTTTTTATAACGTGTGATTCGTCTTACTGAGAAGATACTCTGCTGCATGTTTCCTTTAATACAACCTAGAAAGACTTCATTTAAATCTAGTTTGTGTATTAATAACATTAGCAACGCCACCTTTGGATGGATTATCAAATGTTGTCGATGTACATTTATGCAAATAGTTAAGGTTGTATAAATAATTCATTTATTATAAAAAAAATAACACGTGTGATAAAAACGCGGGCTAATTTGTTTATTTTCTAGCAGACACTGGTTAGCGCTTCAGAAACCGTCATATACCCACCATCTGTAAACGTCAGTGGCGTAACTATCGGGACCCACGTTAATACAGACCCAAAAAGATCGCGCCCTACAATCTATTTGAAATCGATATTTGTAGTTTTTAGTAACGTTAATAGTATTCCATTGCAAGAATGGAATTATACAAACTAAAAACACGAGAAAATATGATCAATGTATATGTATAGCATCGGTATTAAGTATATACATACAATATATGGCATCGCTGTAAAGTGACGCATCGTTTTTTTTGAATCGCAAATATTATATGAAACCAATTTTGTTCTTACTATTTAATGATTGAACCGAGCAGAACTAATATTCGTACAGGTCTTTTTTCCATTCTGCATTGGGGCCCAATGTGTGTCGTCCACCCGAAGTCTGGCGAGTAGTAAACCACGGCCCACTGTAGTGTAGTTTTGACCAATTGATGTATTCATGTTATGCAGGAGCTATAATTCAGAAACAAACAGAATATTCAGTCGGTATTCTGCGCGGAGGTCGCTCGCCGTGACAATGGACGCGTACCGACGACCGCGGGATGACGCGCCACTGGACCTTGGCGCTGTTACAGCACGCACTATTTCTGGATCCTCACAGATCAGCTGAGGTCGCGCTGATGCACTCGTGTCCATATATTGTCGTACGACGGTCGACGTTCTAAGGTCGATTGTTTTGTACGAAGCATTTCCAGAAGTCATATTTTGGGTGTTATTTATTGTGTTTGGAAGTGTTCTAGAGGTGGATAATAGCGGAGAAACGGTACCGAAGCGAAGTGTATTTGATAACACAAATATTATGGCGATGTTCCAAAATAGTTGACACAATAACGTCATCTACATATACAATGTTACTTCCAAACCAGTGGCATTGGGGATCACGTTAGATAGGGGCCCAAAAAGTCGTGCTCGACAACCCGTTTGCGAGTATTGATATCTTTCCCAGCCTGAATAGTGATCAACAGCAAGGAATGGAATGTAATAATCGTTTTTCACGTGTATTTCAAAAACGTGTAAAACATTATCGATGCTCATACTCACAAGCAGTACTCCGCTTACTAATATCATATACAATACTTATTTAGGGGGCCTTTTTTCCAATCTGCATTGAGGGCCAATTTTTGTAGTTACGCCACTGTTCCGAACATCCAGCTGATTGTTTGATAAATTACTTTACAATTGGAATCTTTTATAACTGGATTAGTCCGAGATTTGACGAGAGATCGGGTTTTGTTTTTAAATAGAGATTCGTATCAAAATTCTTACAGAAGTATCCCGAGACGGAAGTATGTTCGAATTCCCGCCCGCTTGATCACCGGGAGTGCAGCTTACAGTGGACCGAAGGATCTGTGAATATAATTACATTTTAAAGAACACCCGCTGTGTATGAACAACAAAAATATTTCAGTAGGGGCGACACCGATTTTAAAAATTGCGCTTGGGCTGGTTGTGCAAAAATTTCCCAGCTCAGCGATGTTCTTCTTGTGGACTACGACCGTTGCCTAAGGGCGGTCCATGTTGATCTCAATAGATTCAAACAATGCGTGTGATCGCCGCCATCGAATAATATACAAAATAACAAATTATGAAGGAAACCCATTCTTATTGCGAAGTTGTAATAACAGAACTGAACAGACGGTCTGTGATATTGTATATAAGATGCCTTTCAAAATAATGGAACGATAGATGTATCAATTTGAAAAGTGTAACATATAAGTGTAATTTGTAGCATAATCAGTTAATCCCTTTTCCCCGGATAGGAAGGGATCCAGGTTCGAATCCCAGCAGCAACGGCAGCATATATGTATATCTTTCTAATTAATACGTTTAATTTGTATTTGAAATAACAAATGCTTGTTATGTTCTATAAAATAGTAAATATTGTCAGATAATACATCTGCGAATATTTATATTAAAAGTGACGCAGGATGACTTTGACTTTCAGAGTGAAGTGGTGCAGCAGCTGTGAGCGTGTGTGTGTATCTGTGTGTGTGTGTGTAAGAGTTAACTTCAGATCTTGATATGTCACAATACGATTATCTGCCGCTGCTCTCTCGTGACTTCCTGGTCACCGGTCACCGGAACCGGTAGGAAGTATTTATCACCATCATTAACAGTCAGGGTCTCTTCGTATCTAGCGATTAAAAATTAAAATATAGTAGAAATAATAATGAAATATCGCAACTTCAGATGTGTAGATGTTTAAAAATAGCTTGTTGACGTACCCAGTATAGGGTGGGCAGAAAAATGTAACCACCTCAAAGTCCCCCGAGACCTCTACCCCTAGTTAGCTCTTTGCTGTGCTCTTAGAATGTTTCACCTCGCCAAGATCAGCTCGCGTACATATATAGATAGGTTTACAGGTATCTTAAAATCAGTGGCGTGCAGTAGGTATATATTTAGGTTATGCTGTTACCGATGATATTATAGTCATATATAATATATCCACTTTCGTTTAACCAACGTCTTTGGACAAAATATATCCGTCATTTATACGACCCTACCATGCATTTATTTATAATTTTAGAGTACTATTAATAGTGTTTTTAAAGTTTAAGTTTTAACGTAATATAATACTTTCTTACCCATATAAAAAATGTACGAACGTTTTTAAGAACACTTTCTATGACTGAACGTGATTCATTTATTGTTTGAAAATCCTTCACGTAATAACTAAATGAAATAATTATTTTTATTAAATGTTAACGTAGGAAATAGTTTTGACAAATGCTTTTTGTTTTTCTCAAATCAAAAACCAATCCATGCAACAAATTTAGAGAACAATCATGAAATCAACACGTTAAAAACAGTAAGATAGTAAAATTCGCGAATTAGTAAAAGAGGAAGTAGACACTTCAATGATTTGCACACAATTATAACCCTTCCTAATGTTATTCTGTTAAAAACAGCATTGGTAACGACTCCATTCAAAACGGATCAACCGAAAGGAATTTTCAATTCAGTAAATCGCCATTATTTCACTAGCTGAATAATAGAACTGAGTAATGTAAATAGCACGATGCGGCGAATAAAAAAAGAGCGCCACGATTGCAGCGGTGAGTTGTGATCGTTTTTAGAACTAAGCTATAAAAGTCGCTACTGGTACACGGATGGCGCTAATTACAAAATAGTGTTTTCGTTTATGTTAATCCAATTTTTTAATTTATATTTGTTTTCCAGAATTTTTGCTTGCAAACAAAATGTAAATAAACATGTATAGTACAAAACTTTGAAAAAAGGCTTACTCGTGTATATACAGCGCTCGTCTAGTCACTCACCTACAACCCATACAGTTATCAATATGCAAACAAGACGTGCTTACTGACCTAGCGGTAAGTTATTCATCTAGTGATTAAGAAGTCAGGAGTTTGTTCTACACGCGAGTGAAATGAATCACATAGTCTCGGAAATAGTAAAAATATGAATGTGACATGTATTCTGCTTAGCGTGTAAATTTATATTTTTAATAAAAGTTCTCTTTTGGTTTATTATATTTGAAGAAAACATTAAAGAATTACGTTTTCGGGATATGATTGCGGTAGTTCCAACACCTATAAAAAGATAAAAGATAGACCGACAAACCTGTATTATAAACAGGTGAGAATTTTTTGATACGGATTCTTTTTTTTTTTTTTAAATATTATCAAAATAATCAATATTTGAAACCATCCGCAAAAGAAAACTTGACGAGTTGCAAACGTTGCGTAGTAATATAAACTCGACTATTCAGCGACACTAATCTGTCGCGCGATGTGCACCGGATTCCGGAAATAAACACGGATGCGGACCTTGACAGTTGGAAGTAGGCACCGCTGACTGCGGCGCACTCGGCCCATTGTCTCGGGCGTCATTACGGGGGGCCTCGATCGGCGGTGACTCTTGCAGCACGACCGACGGTTCAGTTCACACCACTTTTCAGCATCTCACCGCTGATCATCCATCACATACAAATATATTGTTTTAACTGTAATTTTTCAACTTACTGACTTAATTACAGTTAAAATGGCAAATGGATCCTGGCTGTTCATCATCAGGACTTTGTGCAAGGATTAAACTCTACACTACTCCAACAGTGGCGATCTGCTGCAGTTAGGTGATAAGAACTTGCCAAAGTTGGCGTACACACTCGCGTAATAACTCTAAAAGATTTAGTTTAATCCAATTTATTAATCACATATTAGACAAGCGATATGTCGTCGCTGTGTAACAAAAATCGAAGTAACTTACGGCCGGTTGTGTGATCAGTAGTAATTTTTTTACTATAGTACATATTTACCATCGCCAGTATTAAAAAATGTCACAGCTAATCCTGTCTAATAGTGCGGCGAGGCAATCGTCAAAAATCTGAGAATGACGTTAAATTTTAATTATTCGCCTGGCAATACGTACACTTTGCACTTTATCTACGGCCTTATTCAACCCCGTGTCCGAAATATAGATTCAACAGCGAGATCATCATCGGACAAACTCTCATCACTAAAATAGCGGGATGTCGAATGAGCCACCGCGAACCAACAACGTGAAAGATGACTTTTGAAACAGCTGCGAGTCCGCCAATTTGAACTAACGATTTACGGTTTTCACCATCCGATATTAGAGTCAAATTAGTTTACTATTGAATGCACTTTCGAAAAGTAAACAAATGATCGAACAACCTGTTTTCGCATTTTTGTTTTACTGAAGAAAAATATATTTGTGTTTGACTATTTTAAACACTAAATATAATTAGATCAAAGGCTTTTTTATTACGAAAAATTGATGATATGTACTTTATATCATTTTATTTGACTAGGTACCTATGATGTTTGTAAAATATTCTAGTGGAGGTGTTTAAAGAACATCACTCTTCGTTTAATTTGTCATTAGTTACTTATTAAACATTACGCAGCATGTGTAATCTTAACTTAAACACAATTTATTTCACTCGCCATTATCCATCTTACATCGCGATACATCATTTATTGAGGGCACTTCCTGAACGGAAAACCTTTGTAGCGGCGTCCCCGCTAATCAATTTGAAGTAGAACGGCCCTACAGCGGCGGGGAGAGGGCCTTGCAGCCGACAATGGTCCAATGCCGCGAGCAGTGTTTACAGACCAAAGCCAATGTCAGAACAGTTACGGAGAATCCACCGCACGGCCGACGGTGACTCGGCTGACGAGAACAGCCGGTGCAGATGGGTATTCAAATTGAACAGCTGTTGTCGGTACCTATATGGGTTAATATACATTTGGATACATTTGCTTTCCTGCCGATTACGAAATTATGATATAAGCTCAAAATAGCCTAAATAATAATAATCTAAATATTTCAATTTGTTTTTAGCATAAGTATGTTCGTGCGAGGGGTATCTCGGTGAAGTTTATCTCGAAAATTGCATTAGGATTAGCCGGTCGATATCTGCACCTCTCACACGCTAAGCGAGCGCTCTACCATTTGACTGCGGTGTCAATTTGTCATATAAGTACTTCACGCAGTTTTTTTAGGATAAAATATATTACATATTTTCATATTTTTTATATACTTTATTATTTACGCATTATAAACCTCAAATTTCAACAAAATCTAATATTTAACTTTTTTTCCGATGTTTTTAAACGGCTATTTCACAGATTATTTGTATTTCTCTAGTGCTGTGGTAAGTATCTCGCCTGTCACGGTTCGACATTTTGTTCGGTTCCCCGTCAGGAAGATTTCATTATTCATTTTGTTTGAACCAGACAAACGTGTTCTATGCAGGGGTGGTATAAGACATGCGTGTGAGTAACACGAGACAAACCTAATTCACGAGGTAATCAACCTGGCATAAATGGATCGATGGAGGGAGCTACGACGAAAAGAAATGCCTTTAAGAAGTTTTGGGAAGTCGCCCAGTAAGTAAGGTAATTATTTTATTAGATGAGATTAATAATTGGTTCAGAACACAATATGATGAGCTGATAAGAGTTCAGTTCGGAAGAGCCGCTTCCTCGGCTCGGTGGCTCGGACCGCGGGACGGAGAGTTGCGTCATTATTTTAGTAGTCAGAGATGGGCCCGGCGCAAAGTGCAACCTGATCGGTGCCCTTCGACAATACGGCTGCCCGCTATCGGACGAGCGGATGAAGGTCAAGCTCGCGATTCATCAGCAAAGATAATGAATCGCCCGTTAAAAGACGCAACAAGTGTGTGCTGTGTAGATAGAAACGAGCTTATCTGACGCGGGAACGGCATTCTGGAAATTGCTTGCAACTCACATTCCTTGACCAAAGTCTTGTTTTTTAACGAAAACATTTTGATTTCGGTACGTTTTCGGTAAACGTATTTTTTTTACAGAATTACCTACTTAGTGTAGAAATAAAACTTTTAATCTGCGATAGTTCCGAACCTCTCCCACCTAGAGCTAGTATTAAAGCTCATGAACATTATATATTTTATTATAATATGTGGCGGTGTAATATGTTTACGGAAACCTCTAAAGATGGATTATGAACATTTAGCATATTTTTAGTTATTTCATGACAACTGCACACATACAGACAACTGCACGCAGTCGACACATTACTCTGCTGCTGTGGCATTGCATAAAATAGCCTACCTTAATGTAACTTATTGTAACCTATCTCAAAGGAATGTAAGTTATCTTGATGTAACTTTTATGTATCTACCACATGTTCTATTATTTTGTATGCAGTTGTCTATGCGTGCAATTGTTCTGATCTCGCTTTTCGACTATACTTCGAACCGCTGTGTGTCGGTGGCTAGACGAGTTGTCTAATCGCTTTGAAGCACGCGGTGACCATTGTTTAATTTATAATGCATTTTTGTTTTGTGTTGTAAATATAGTAAACAGGAGCTGATTTAGACACATTTAGAATGTTTGTAATGAAATAGTTAGCCTCCACGGGTTAATCGAAAACGATCGCGATTGTGTTCACTTCAAATTGTAACTTCTCTATTTTTTCACCTGTAATTAAAACGTCACTGGATATTCCTTCCGGAGAAAATCTACTCATTTCAAATATTGGCAATTTCGTGATCCGTCGGGAGCTGCTCATTGCGGAGACTGGGAGGCTCGTTTCGACTATACCTCGATGGGGCGGTCCAGTAAGGAAGCGGAGGTCCACCGGCCCGCACTCATCAACATTACGAGCTATTATCTCAGAGTGAAGGACGAGTTCCAGATCGAGTGGCCGCGACAACCTGTCGACTATTTTAAAGGATAGCGGGGTCAACTACAATATTTCATTATTTAATGTGGATGATAAATTTCATTTGATCATTTTTAAATAGTGTTTCAGACACACGAGTTATGTATTCAAGTGACGGTAAATTTTTTTTTTGACAATACAAAATACGATAGTCACGTCCATTCTAATAATGTTTATAGAGAAAAAAAAATCTTTATGTAAAATATATTTTTTTATACATTTATTGCAAGCACGTGTTCTGTACATATCATCAGTATGCACCATGTACTCGATATCTATATAAAGAAGAGGTTGTGTGGGTGTTTGCTTTTTATACAAATCTAGAGTTTTATTCCGAGCTTGATGAAATTTTGCACACTTCACCTTAAAAACAAGATGAAGGCCACTGTCTACATGATATTTCGTAAAACCATCCCAATCCTCCTTTCCCACTCCCCAAAGCAGAATTTTGGTGCTTCTTGATGAAATTTTGCATAAATGATGTTCAAAATAAGAGGAAAATTACTGTCTACATCTGATTTAGAAAAACAACTACCTACATCCCCCTACATGAAGTATTTTCACTCAGCTAGTTTTTAATAAAATGATATAGTCGCCTAGCACTTAGTCACCTGGTTGGATGAAACGGTAGCTCTCTGGACGTTGTATTTCTTGAGTTTTGCATATTTAATCTATGTCAGTAGGTACCGACAATCCATTCATTCAATAATACTTTTATTTTATATTATATTAACCTTCCAACATTCCGTGTAAATTTGAAATGATTTTTTGTCTGTCATTACTGACGGACTTTCACCAAGTATTTTTTTAAATTTAGAAAAATTATGTAAAGATAATTAGTTCATAGCGCCTACTTATATAATACAATTAAAAGTTTTCTAGAAGTTACTATAGCTGACGGTGTCGAAAGTTTAATAATTACCACTAATCATCTAAATAATATTTTATTCCTATAAAAACAGATACGAAGAGAAGATAAAAATGAAAAATTATAAAAGAATGACAATTGAAATGAATACAATGGAGATTGTAAGCAGCAGATTGTACTCCGGAAATTTTTGCTTTTATTTGGAAGAAAGCGAAAGTTGAAAAATATCATTAAGGATTATTATATCTTTCTAATTAATACATTTATTTAGAATTGAAAAATATCCTGAATTTTCTAAAAGGTAAAATGATGCAATACGCCACCAATGTGAATATTTGTCCGAGCCGTCAGGTGTAATGTGGTGTGACACACACTGTCTGCCTTAATTGGACTTGATCCGAAGTCCTAACAAATGATTATTAATCAACATTAGCAATAACTTTGCATATTGTATCACACCACTCCCGCGCAGAATTATAGCATTTCTGGTTCCAAAACAATACTCAGAAATTCAGTTCAATAAATTAAATAAAAATCTCACTGGCGGTGAACCCGATCCCGCGGGACAGGACGGGATGCGAACCATTGCACTGCCTAAAAATAAACGTTTACAAACCTATATTAATACTAGCTCGTTATAAAGTTCACCAGGGGTAATTATTTTTCAAATAAAATCGAATATCAGTATTAAAATTTTACATTGAGTATGTAGATACCTATCGTACCTAATCAGCAACACCATATATCTAAGAATTGTGTAATTTACAGGAGAGAGACATAACTAATTTTAAATGATTTTTGTAGAATTACTGAAGTATTACTTACTTTTATTGAGTTGTAAACTGAACTAAACTTAGGTACGATTCTCTTGACTTGTGCGCAGTTGACAGGGAGGTTACAAATGATATGTGGTGATTACATTTTTTTGTTTTGTGAAACTAGTGATATAGAACGATTCCCCGCGAAAATTCAAATCCAATGATATAAATATCTTAATCTGACAAAAAATTAAGATATGCTGACGGTAATGATATATTAATAATATGAATTAATGCACTAAATTCTATAAAAATTGGACTCTAATACATTTCACCACAGTCCATTAGGGCATTAGAATGCGAGGTACTGCGACGCGCCTGGTATCGAACCCGGTACCGGTAAAGGTGAAAGGAAAACACCAGGTAAAAGTGAAAGCATATTTTTATATATATTACGAAATTTTTCTAACTTACTATTTTTAACGAACAAACATATTGCTAGCAATCTTGTCAGCAAGAGAGGGCAGATGGTGGTTACTAATAAAATACAAAATATTAGACAAAACCTCAATAGTGATAGATGGGCATGTCGATGAGTAAAGTTAACAGGGCGACAAGTGAAGCGCCATCGCAATCGACCAACTATAATAGTTGCATGTCCACAAAGTGTTATTACCTCGAGAAGTTCCGAGCTTTTCTTGGAGGCGGAAGTGAGGCCTGAAATAGTTTGCATGAGATCACTACGCGGAACTGAATCTTGTACCCACAGTGCGGGCACACATTTATTATACTAGTACTTACTATTTTTAGCGTGAGGATAAGGTACCTGCATAGATAAGTAGTGTATTTAAAGAGTACGGTGTGAGCATCGATAGTCAATATTTACAAAGGTTCTGCCGATACATTTTAATGTATAACGGCCTTTAATGGTATATATTATATGACGTTACATCTGAGTATCTACGTTATATCTGAATATCTACGTTATATCTGAATATCTACGTTATATCTGAATATCTACGTTATACCTGAATATCTACGTTACATCTGAATATCTACGTTATATATGAATATCTACGTTATATATGAATATCTACGTTATATATGAATATCTACGTCATATCTGAATATCTACGTCATATCTGAATATCTACGTCATATCTGAATATCTACGTTATATCTGAATATCTACGTCACATCTGAATATATACGTCACATCTGAATATCTACGTTATATCTGAATATCTACGTTACATCTGAATATCTACGTTATATATGAATATCTACGTTATATATGAATATCTACGTTATATATGAATATCTACGTCATATCTGAATATCTACGTCATATCTGAATATCTACGTCATATCTGAATATCTACGTTATATCTGAATATCTACGTCACATCTGAATATATACGTCACATCTGAATATCTACGTTATATCTGAATATCTACGTTATATCTGAATATCTACGTTACATCTGAATATCTACGTTATATCTGAATATCTATGTTACATCTGAATATCTACGTTACATCTCAATATCTACGTTATATCTGAATATCTACGTTACATCTGAATATCTACGTTACATCTGAATATCTACATTACATCTGAATATCTACATTATATCTGAATATCTACGTTACATCTGAATATCTATGAGTAAACAGACTCAATACATCACTCTACAAAATATTTACATTCGAGTCTGATCGTCTTTTAAAACGCTAATATTTTACATGGAGCAGTAAGTGGTGTTTTACTAAGTAATTTTGTGAAAATAATAAAAATAGATGAATTATTCTCTACACATACATGTATCAAAACTGTTTTAATTTCATGTCAAAAGTAAGCGAAGCAATATATGAAAAAAATATAACTTGAATGATCCCACGTCTTGTCCAGTGACGATATCGTATGTCCGGCTGTCTGTAATAAGAAACCCGAATCGATCCAGGTTCCACTGTGTACCGTTATCGTGAGTAGCTCGAACGCAATAACAGATCGCGCGCCTACCGGGACCGGCACCGGGACCGTCCTCCGTCTTCCGTCCTCCGAGTATCCCAGATATCACTGGTGTTTCAAATAGATTCACTAATAATAGTTTCAAAACAAAATACATACGTATAATATAATGTGCAAGCGTTGCACAGCCCTGCAGCCGCTATCGGATGCGGAAGTGAACCAGGAAATATGTGTCAAGGCCGCGGTACTGAGCCAGCAACACTAGTACACACCGCTAATGCATGACACGCGTGCATCTTCTCGGCGATCATCTGTCGACTGCTCTAGGTTCTCTGGGTCGCAATGCTCGAGTGGCTCATCACAGAAAGGTTTCTATTGAAAAATCAGTAGACAGAAAAATATTGTTGATTTGTAAGAACGGTGCAAGATGCCTTAAAATCTTTAAATAAATATATATGTGAATCTGTGGATGCTGGAGAAAGGGCATTAGCAATATTCTTAGATCTTGCTAAGATACGATGTCGTATGCGACATACTTCTGAGGAAAATGTTTTTATTAGGTATACGCGGTATACCTCTTGGGTTCTTTAAGAGTTATTTGGATAGAAGAAACAATCTACCAAAATTGGTGAAAAGTGACAAAAAAGAGATCGAATATGGAGTCCCGCAGGGAAGTACACTGGGCCCATTGCTTTTTTTGATATTTATGTGATTTGAAAATTGAGGGAAAAATCATAATTTTTGCTGATGACACTGTATTACTATTTAAGGGATCAACGTGAGAACAACATGGGAAGATATTTATCATATTGCTGAAAAAACCTACATATTATCAATATTTGGTTGGATAAAAACCTATTAACGCTTAATGCAGCAAAAACAAAATTTATACCGTTCTCCATCACAGAGGAAGGACAAGCCAAATTTTTTAATAATATTAAATTACACTTAAGTACTCGTAAATATATAAATTGCTGGAATTGTCCTAGTATAGCAAATTGTAAATCAATAAAGAATTTGGGAATAATTATTGATAGGCACATGAGATGGGATGTTCATTTACATTAATATTGTATTGCATGTTGGTACATTTTTTTTTCTCTCTCTTTTATATATATATATATGTGTGTATTTTTTTTAAAAATATTTTCACCTTATATGTTACGTATTTTATTGTGTTTTGCTTTCAATGAGTTTTGGTTTTGTAAAATGTATTTGTTTATCAATTTGCCCTAAAACAGGTTTGCCTAGTTGGGTAATGCATTTTAAAATGTGTAAAATATATGTAATAAACTGTATTTTTTTTTGCAGCTGTACAAATGTTATATATGTCTAGATGAAAAAAAAAAAAAATTAAATATACGTAAAACTCACACTATCTAGTAGCTTTTCACAATCGTAATAATATAATTAATACTAATTACATTAATCAACTAGAAGAAAGAAAAAATCTATTTATCGAAAAAATATTTAGTGGCTACCGGTAAAAATGTATTTTGTGTTGATGGTTTTTGTAATTACATAATTACATCAGCTTCGATGGTCATTGCAATGTGACCAGAAACGGCGGCTATTACAAAAACAAACCCACAATGGAATAATCCATTGGATATTCGTTTATAACAAAAATAGTGCATTATTATGCACACACACGTAATTTTATCTTAACAAAAGTTTCCTTGGAAATTGGACCACAATATTCCACACGTCACCTTAAATGAAGCAACCTTGAAAGGCGGTCACAAAAGTCGATGTTTATAAAATAATGGGCCCGATGAGTGACCCATTTGTCAATGGTCAGGAAACGGTCTGGTGCTGACCACCGCGTGTATAAACTTTAGCCAAAAAAACTAGGAAACAGGGAATACACAGCCAACACACTGGAGTACATTGGAGTAATAAGTGTTGTTGTTATTATTCATATTTGCGGAGGTCGACTGACCTAGCGCACCGTCTGCCAGAAACTATTTTCATCTGCCTCGCCTCACTTTTATTCTGCGTAAGGTAACTCCTCTCGGAGCTATTCCGGTCCCAGTGATTAGTAAACAAGCAAATAATACATATCTCCTTAATAATATTAACTTCCGAGAAAAATGGCCACGTCCGGCCGGGAGTAGCTCCGCGGCCTCGCTCAGAAGGCGAACGTCTTTCTGTCCGCTGGCTGCTGAGAAGATGAAAAGTAACAATTTGGACACTTCGAGGGCACGATTGTAATGGAAAGTTAACGTGTCTGTGTATTACTTTAACTAACTATACAATCACACGAACACATCGCACTAGTCGACAATTTTATTCATATATAAGCCTTTATTATTTTTCAAGGCTGTCTGCGAAGGACTCTGCTATTTGAATGTTTTCAGGAGGTATTTGTATCTTTTTAGGGTCAAAATTAAGTCAGTAATGATTTCACTTCGTAAGAGAGACGGTTCATAAGAGCTCTATCCTTAGGTCGCCGAAAGTTTGTCAGTCTTACCTAATAGATCTTTGATCTCCTGAATGAATCCACTGGAGAGAAAAAGTATAATTGAGCTGTGGTCTGAGGACAGCTCCATAGTGGCTGAAGGGAATAATGGATGAACCAATCTATTAAACTGTCTTTACTATGTTGAGTGGGCAATATACCGTTCTTATCATTTGAGCTGCTGTGCCAGGAGCCGCGTTAGTGTTAAGGTCGCCTACTAGTAGCTTATCGATAACATCTTTTTCAGATGGATGATATCCCGTGATAAACTTGGTATGTTTACAACCTCGGTCGAGATACGATGCGCGCAATATGTCAGTGGGATATTAGTCTCTGCTCTTACCTCTACCTTTACCAGAAGAGCGCCGATACTAAATTGTTACTATTTTGGACAGCTATGGTCAGGTTGGTAAAACAGAACGATTACACAGAAATCTGGCGCAGCAACTACCGGCCTGTATAATTTATTGATTGTTTCCATCCCTTGCGGTGCTTCTATTGTTTGGGGTCGTACCCGGTGTACTTAAAAATATTGATGATTGAAGGGAAATTAAAAAAAATAAATGTAAACTCATCATTAGAAATGTATATTATTTTAAGATAACATTAATTAATATTAATTACCAATGACGCGAACCGGTTTTAACTCGATACATGTGATAAAATATTGATACAATCCTCAGAAGGGTAAATGATATTTTCCTGAATGCCAAAAGAGTAGACAACAACATGGGCAATAATTGCAGACAGGGGCATCAATACTCAAATAATCGAGTATAGATTTTCTATTTAGAACACCTGCCACGTGATATTTTTTAGGATTTAAATTTATCGATGACCTGTTTGTCTTTTTGGAGATTTCATTATTTTATTAAATAAAATAACAATAACTTTGTATGAAACCACGAAACTTATTATTCGTCAACCGGTTTCGCTTCATCAGGACGTATTTAAAACTTATCATAAATACAAAAAGAGTGCACAGAATACATATATGTATAGTTAAATAGAATATCATGGGAGACAGAATATAAAATTATATGCGAAAGAGAGAGACAGAACACATATACAGATAAACGGAACATTAAGGGATGGGAAAATACAATGTTCATGGATATTAAATCGATTATAAAGGAAACATACCTAATATGGGGCTAATGGATAAATTAATTTGGTTATTAAGAATTGGTGTACCACTATTTATTGCTTTTTTTTATTTCAAGGGCTTCTAAATTGTCCAACCGAGGTTTTATGGAGGATATTGACATTTTTATGGAAGGTTTCATACAAAGTTATTGTTATTTTATTTAATATTATATGTCAAACCACAAAGCTTTCTACGAAAATTTAATTATTTTCATGAGAAAATAATTTCAAAGCAGGGAGACCAAACGATATTTCGAGTTTTAATGTTAATGGTTCCAGAAATTAAGAATATGTTTCAAAAGGATAAAATTAATTTTAAAATACGTAAATTTACTAAAAGAAATAAAACACTAAAAATTATGTAATTGAAGCATTCTTAGTTCATAGTTTTTACATTTTGAATGTAGGTCGTTTAGTTAACGGAGCTCCCACCGCCCGTCACAATCGCGCGGAAGCCAACTGTACTTATTTTGGAAGTAGAATATATATTTTTCAACATGAATATATTTACGTAAGTTCTGAGATGTTTAATGCGTTTGATTAAATGGCAGTCTGGACCGACACCTGCATATAAATGTAGCCGTTCGCGTTCAGGTTGGCTTTTTACAAATATCTCGGGCAACGTCGATGATTTAATCATTTTGTCATCTGTCATCTGTCATCTGTCATCTACAAAAACAGAATCGACTCTCAAGGCACTTCTGGTGTTTTAGTATTCTAATATAAGCGTCCGATATGACGCACAATTGAATAGCTTTTCCTCGAATCGAGACAAAAACAACTAGGCTCATTTCGGTCGAAAACAATATTTCCCTCAGGTGTGTGCAGTATGCAGGTATGCCTAGACGGCGAGTTGTGTCTGTGTCGCGTGACACGCGCAACCGGACACCGTGATGTGTATTAAAATAGCTATTTTCATTTCCTGCAAATGATAACTGACCTTCCGCAATAACCGCTCGCATTATGGTAATCTCGCTGTTGGCAGCAGCTGAGCGTCTTCTGCAGGAAGCCCGCGAGTCCGGGCCGCGGGTGGCGCGGTGCCGGCGCTGGTGCCTGTGCCGGCAATGCCGGGGAAGTCCGCACTCTCCGAAGAGCTGGCGCGACGGAGGCAGTCGGAAGTGTGTCCGTAACACTTACAGAACGGACCGATCGCCGCTACATAAAGATGCGTAAGAAATAGTAGCTGTTGTTTATTTGCGCTGCTGTAGTGGATGAGACTCTCTCAGGCGAGACTTGTCGTTCAAATTCTTTTACATTTTGTGCACAGATCACAGCAACCGACTAATGATTACCAACCCTTGCCTTCAAATTGGGACGAGAGAAGAGAGACTCATTACGGTACGTGTTTACGAAAGAGATTTATCTCGGAAACAAGTGACAATACAAAGCTGAGCGCGGAGCGACCTACGATCCATTGCCGTATATATTTTGTACGCAGAATCGGGTAACATATCAGATACACACCGACCTTAACCGATAAATCTCTGAAACGAGAGAGAAAAGTCAAAAGTCTCATCCGTATACACCATTAGAGTTGCACGATGCAGATTGATGTGAAGTGGTCAGTTTGATGGCTGGCCACCTAAATATCTGATAACCTGGCCACAGCCCATCTTAATCACGGGTCACGGAAGATTCCTATTGAGTTCCGAAATGAAAAACCAAATTCCAAGATTAGTGAAAACCTTTTTTGACATATAAAATAAAATAATAAACTTTGAAAGAACCATTCTGAATAATTTAACGTCGAGCGTTTTAGATACTACTGTATCTTCATCAGGATCGACGCACATCTAGAATCGATGTTTTGCTTTTCTGAAGAGGCACGTTGGGAAATAAATTGACAACATCGAAAAACACTATTATATGCATTATTCGGAAGGAATCTTTTGGGCTATCGACAAAATTAAAGAGTTAGGACATTTAAACAATTGTAAATGTGCGGAATCTTTAAACAACGAAATAAATACAACAGAAATCAAAAGTTAACTAAAAATACAGTGATTATTGTGAAAGATAGTGACCACAACACTAAAATAGCCAAAATACTCTATATGTGTATATTTGATAGAATTAAAAAACAATTAATGATCCAAATTCTAATACTTTTAAGAAGAATTCTTTTCGTCTGGTCGTCACAAGAATATGTCAGAACACTGATGATATGTTATCACACAAAACTAATAAATCTCTCGCAGGGGTCGACAATTTTTCTACTGGGAAGAATATTTTATTTTTATTTGAAAACGAATACAATATTGGCTTCGATCGAAGGGGTGCAGCGACGAAAGATAATGTTTTAATTTACAGTTACAAACGGATCTGGAAATCGTTTCTCAAAGTCATTATTAGATTATGAAAAGCCGAAATCGCCATCAAGATGAGTGAAAATAAAATGAGATTAAAATTAACATTGAAAATGAAAAATATTAGTTACACATTTGTCTAACATACTGTGATGGTAATTGGCGCAAATTTGATAGATAAAAGCAAACTCGCAAATTACAGAAAACATCAACCCGGTCCAGAAAGTGTCATCGTGGACTTGTAATGCAACTGCGATTGAACGATAGCTCGCACCGGAACACTTTCACACGCGCGACGCGCTCCGATCATCTTCCGTCTCCGCCGGCTCCGCGCCGACGAGCGAGACGGGCTGCGCGGCATCAGCCGGTTTGAAAGCCGCACAGTTTTGGCATAGTGAAGAAAAGTCCTCGCCTATCTGTTACGACACGTCCTCACGAATAGACTCATCGTATGCAGTTTGATGGAAATCGTCGAGAATTAGAAGAAAATTCGTTTCATTCGCTGGTAACGAATTTCGATCGAGCAGCGCGAGTTGACGCATTTTGGAAAAGTCGTCGAAGGCTGCCGCTCGCGCCTCAACGCGGCCGTCGGGCCTTATACTTGACTTCGGTAAAGGCTAACCCCTGCGAGTTTCCCTCCTCCCCCCTTCCGCGGCCAGTTTTTCCCGAGGGAGGGCGGGTATATAAGACCGCGCCGACTGGCGCGCGCCAGTGGTCCACTGACCGACGGCTAGGTCACTTACGGGCTGTTGTGGCAGTAGCGCGATATCCCACGTGCGGAGAAACGTCAAACGGAAACTCGCGTCGAGTTCCGGACGGCCGATCGAATCAGACGATCCGGTGCCTTCGTCGAGACCAGCGAGCGCCTCCAGCGCCCTCGCTCCGCACACTCCGCCGAGCGTTCGCCGGTGAAAACGGAAAAGAACATCGCGACTCAGGGAACGGTGTTGTCGTTTCGACAGAAAATATTTGCAGAGATCGCGGCAATCGGCATTCGTCGCAACAGACGAGGCCGAGTCAAATTGCTAGATTTGGAAGTGTTTCGAGCTCAAACTCGGTGTGGACGAGTAGAGGTTCGCTTTCTCCTCGCCCGGCAGAGAGCCGAACGGAGAGCAGTCCCGTCCGCGGTCCTCGCCGTGAAAGGCAGACAGCCCTCGGGTGTTGCGCAACTCGCGCGGTGAACGTCCCCGGCCGGATCGCTGGAACCTCGCTACAGTACTGTCGATACTGTTTCTGCGTCGGCGCCGTAATACTATTTCATTGGAAAGCAGAACTTTCATCTCGGTGCAATTCGTTCGTGTGATATTAATTTACCATATATTAATCAAATAATAACTAGCTGATAGACGATTCTCAAAGTGCGAATAATAAGACTTAACGGATAACTCCTTCAGCCGCGCGCGTCTGATCGAAAAGTGATATAAAATTGTGATCATTAAACCTTATTAGTTAGTATAATTTCAAAACCAGACTTTATCAAAAGCGAAATGGCTGCGGTAGAAAACGTTCCGATGCAGGGAGAAGACTCTGCGAAGTCGGAGGAGGAAGCCGACACGGTCGGGAGCCTGGGCTTCCCCCGCGCGCCCATGAAGCACTCCGACACCAGGGACAGCATCTCCTCCGTAGACAGCGACGTGTCCATGTCGTTCGACAGGAGGAACTCGGAGGACAAGTCGGGAGACGAGCCCGAGGGCGGCGCCGGCGAGACGGCCGAGGATGAGGGCGCGCACATGGCGGACCTGTCCGACTCCGCCTCCGACGCCGGCTCGGCCGGAGGGGGCAAGGACTCCGGCTGCGAGGTCACGCTGGATCCTCAGGACGCGCAGGAGCCGCCCTACACGCCCCCCTCGGAAGAGCTGGCCGACAGGATCGTGGGCCAAGTGGAGTTTTACTTTTCCGACGTGAACATCACTAAAGACGCCTTCCTCCTCAAGCACGTGAAGAGAAATAAGGAGGGCTACGTGTCCCTGAAGCTCATCTCGAGCTTCAAGCGAGTCAAGCACCTGACGAAGGACTGGAGGGTGGTGGCCGCCTCCCTGAAACGGTCCACCAAGTTGGAGATAAACGAAGCGGGAACGAAGCTGCGCAGGCTGGACCCGCTTCCGCAGTACGACGAGACCACCCCCTCCAGGACGATCGTGGCGGTCAATTTACCGATGGAAAAACCGACAATCGAAAACGTATCCAGGTTGTTTTCCAAGTGCGGCGAGATAGCCCTCATCAGAGTGCTGCGGCCCGGGAACCCGGTCCCGGCTGACGTCAGACAATTTATCAATAAGAACCCTTCCTTGGGCGGGCTGGTGTGCGCGCTGGTGGAATTCACGGAGTCCGAGTCTGCCAGGAACGCCGTGGCCATGCAGCACGACGACTTCCCCGGCTACGGACAGACCCTGAAGGTGTTCGAACTGAACTGCGTGCCCAACCCCGACAAGAAGAAGCGCATCATGAGCGGAAAGAAGCCGAGCAGCAACCGCATGACTAACGAAATGGAGTACTCCCCCTGCTGCAGCGGTTCCGAAGCCGAGATGGAGTATTGGATTAGAGGAGATCCTCGCTACAGACTGAGACGAGGATCTTCGGGATTCATGCCTCGAGTTCCAGAACCGGCGTGGATCCCCCGCAGGATGTCGTCGTGCAGCCATTCTTCAGACTCCTCCGGATATTACTATTCTCCCAGGAGGCTGTCTTCCAGCAGCAGGGACTCGGGGTCCGACATGTACCTGGCGCGGAGAATCTCCAACTGCTCCGTGTCCAGCGCGGAGTACGACGGCGTGCGAAGATTCTCTAACTGCAGCCAGGTGTCGGGCTACCACAGCCCCCAGACCCGCTCCCGCTCCAACAGCTCGGGGCTGTGCCAGGAGCAGCTGGTGCGCCCCCCGGTGGGTCCCGACGGCACCAGGGGCTTCCACACGGGCACCCGCCAGAGGAGAATATCAGACCTGGCGCTCTACTCCCGCTGAGCTCGCTCCTCCGCCTCCGCACATCTTTATACATTTCAACCGCGGTACTGTTGGAATTGATCGTAATTTTAAGAGAAAACACATTTTTAGTTAGTTTTAATGACTGGAGAAATATCACCATTCGAACCTCTCTACTTCCTCACTTTTGTAAATAAACAATATTGTCTGATGTAAAACTATTTTGGACAAACCCGGTGGTTTACAATTCGTCAGCTCTCCGCGAGCGCTCTTTCGAATCCTTTCAAACCTCCGCGAGAAAATATTCGGCCGAACCGGTTCCCCGACTTGCCCTACATATCGTGCTCAAAGACAATGACGAAATTCTTGTAACACTCGCTTTAATAAGCGACTCGCGCTCGCGGGCCGCTACTCTCGCGGGCCGCTACTCTCGCTGGCCGCGCAGATCCGAGCATCTCTCACCAGCGGCCACTCGACGATTGAACACTCTCTGCTCACCGGCGTGGAGAATCCAGCAATTTTCTGATCAGTCATTAAAAATATCGTTCGGGCGTATTTTAATACTAATATTTATTACTCTTTTATCTTTCACTTCTTTTTATCGACGGTATTCTTACGGTAATTAAGTTTGCAATTTGTTTAGGAATACATTTTTTACCTATGTTTATGGATAGTATATATTTTTAAAATGTTTTGAATTAATAATTGTATCGTGTCATTGTAAATGCGAAATGCATTCTCCACAATCTAAATTATCGGCCGATAGTTTGAGAACAACCATTGGTGCAGTCCGCAGATAATTCATTTAATTAAATCACCGTAACACGTTCGCCTTCTCATTAATTTATTTTTGTATTTTCGCCCGACTCCACCCGATTACTCTTTCACTTTATGTAATGTTTCGTGTCATTCTCTAGCTCCTGGCGCTCCGGCCCGGCCGCGGTGTCCGACTGTCGCAAGGCGTCGGTGGCCGTTTAAAAATAAGCTAATTGTTTTGTGTTTTCATTTTGGATACACTTCTATATTACTTTGTAAAAGTTGTATTTATTTATTTATTGGTGCAGACCATGTCTTATTAGTAGGTAATATTATAGATAATATCGACGGGGTGGCTGAGGAGGAATGCGAGACGAGTGAACGAATAGATTAAAGATGATCGGAAAGTGAAATTGCGCAGAACTCGTAATAATTATTGTATAAAAGTGTATCGGATGAGTTTAACTATAATATTATATTCGATACTGGAGCTGGATGTCTCAAAAACCTTTTTTTATGTATAAACTAAGTTCCCAATTGCGAAATTCTTTTAAACTGTTATTTCTATTAATGTTCACAATTCCGACTAAGTCAGATTTTAGCTTTTAAATACATTTTTGAAAAAAGAAAGCGTTTTATTTCTCCAATTATGTGACTTCACAATTAATATGTTCACATTTGAAGCGCAACGTCATCCGAAGATCCAGCGACGGTCGATTTACTCAGCAGAAGTAAGTATATGAGTAACGAACAAGATAATTATTGTCGTTATTGGGGAAAGGCTGTCTCTTTTTTGCGTCTATTGCGGATCGCAACCTTTTTTCACAGCACATTTAATCTACTTACATAATATCAACATTTTTGATTTCCTATTCTATAATATAATATTATTGTAATTATTTTATACGATGCAGATCTAAAATAGATTAATAGCACAAATCACTCTTGAAAAGTGGATTGAAGAATTTTCAAAAATTAGCCGAGAACGTCGAGTTGCACGAAAAGTGAAATGTTAATGAAATTTCCTCTTCGTGACTAATATGCTTTTCTTTGATTTATGTTCTAATGTTTTAATGAAACGACGATTCAATCAGAAGCGCGGCGCTCTTTCGTTTCAGAGAAAGTTCGATGGAAAAGTATTTAGAAATAATTTTTAGAGGCTAACGTGTCACGTGGAAGAGTTCGAAGAAGAGGCTGAAACCTCCAAAAAGCGTATCACCTCGGCTTAATCAATTCGGCAGCAATCGCCGAAAGGTCAGGAATCGGCATTGAGCGCCGATGTTGCTTGACGAGCTCCACTGGCGCGCATATGGGCACGCGCTACATGCGCCCACACACGAGCGCGCCGGCAATTCTTTACGCGATATCTCGATGGAAGTAAAAGTGACAATCGATATTGCCCAACCATCGCTCCGCGAGGCTACGCAAGAGCTTGAGGATTCGTTCTACATTCGTAATCTGCATTCGCGAGGTCGGCCGTGAGATGTTTCCAAATGGACTCGCGGCGACAGTCGCCGGATGGGTGCTGGGTGCGGCTACAAACCAAAATGAATGGATCGCCCTTGCGCGAGACCACCGTTCAATATCGAAACTTTGACGTGGCAGCGATCACATGTGACCCGACCTTCGCTTCGTGGTACTAAAGAGTGACCATTTCGCGAGAGGAGAGGAAGTTCTAGTCGGATTGTACAAAGATCACTCAAACATATATGGATTAGAATATAATAATAGATAATATAAATATTATTGGGTCTGCATTAAAAACAGGTATACATAATATAACAAGGAAAACTAAGTATAATTTATTATAATGTAAACATTAATGTAATAAGGAAAACACGTTTTTGTTGTGAAGTTGCATTTTCTGAACATAATTATGTGGTATTTAATACAAATTAAATTAATTAGTATTAGAAAGATATACAGAAAAAAAGTCCGTCTATAGGATGCGCTTCCCCGGATAGGAAGACGTGCAGTTTCGTATCCCGGCAGAAACTAAATGTTTTTTCGATACATATTTCCAGTTGATTCATTTAATTGGCATAAATGTATACCGAAACGGAAGAAGAAGTGTATTCATTCTACGGGCTCATTGGCAATAGATTCAACATATTAGATAATTCTGCATTATAAGTCACCTTTAAATTAGCCAAACACCCTCGTGCTTCTGAAACTATACACGAGTAGGTGTATGTTCCCACGAGGCCAGGCATCTCTCCGAGTGACAGTTTTCTCTCGCGCGGTGTGCTCGAGCCCTGCGCGATACGCATACTGTTACTTCAGCTTCAGCGGCCCATCGAGAGCGCGGCTATGGAAAATTATCTTTATTAAAATGTACTTTGTAAAAAGGTAGAAAATTTAGTAGGTAATGAATGTTTGGAACGAGTAGATGAGTTTGTATATTTGATAGAAACGGAAAGGCTGAGAAAAATATCGAGAAGAAGATATATCGAGACACAGTGAACGGACGGCGCTTGCAATTATTTCTAATGGAAACTTGTCAACTAATGGAAACAAGACTGGCCGTGCACATGGAGTCCTGATACAGGCACTGATGAATGGAAGTGAGGCCTGGAACGTACAGAAGAGGAACTAAAGTAGACTGAAGTAGAGCAGAGGAAATGGAATTACTTAGGCGTACTCGTATATGTGACAAATCCATTTATTCATTTTTCATTGTAATGTTGCATTTTCAGAATGTAGTTATGTAGTATTTTAATACAAATAAAATGAGTCAACTAGAAAGATATACAGAAAAAAACTATCTATCGAAAAATGATTTAGTTGCTATCGGAATTCGAAACTAGACCTCTTCCTGCCCGAGGAAGTGTTCTCCATTTTCGTTATAACAATCGAATTCATTTTAGACAAATTTTGAACTTATATTCTGTAATATTTCCAATTGATATATCTACTATTCCATTTTTAAAAGCTATCATCTTTATATTACGATGAATCTCAAATACCTTTGAGTAGATCCATTTATGAAAGAATAAAGAATGAACAAATAAGGAGAAAATGTAAAGTTACCCACGGCGAATAGGATTAGAAAGGGAGGCTCCGATGGTCAACGAATAAGGAAAGTATCGTAACAACGATATATGACGTGACCAGGGATAAAAAACGTCCGCGATAGAATTGGCGTGACCAGGTAAACCAGATACTGCAAAATGGCCCTGTTAGCAGCCTCAACAATCGACGAGCTAGCATGAGAAGAAGTGAGAATTGTGTCTGCATGTCTCCGCCTAAACGGCGTGATGCTAAGTTAAATCAGAAAATTTAAAAAGTGCAATTCTAACACGGTACTTTGAAAATTATGAGAGGGCCAATTGAAGGGCGCGACTAAAGTTAGGGCTTCTCGTACACGCAGATGTCGCATTTCGAAATAACGACAAACGAGATGACATTTACAATAATTTTAGCAAAACCCGTCGAAATTAAAATTAACGAGTTGTCAACTTCAGTTTCGCCGAGTGAATCATTTCGGCCGAGTCGAGTTTGGTTTCGTAATTTCTTATGAAAGACCCCCCGAGTAGAGTTACTCGGTACAATCTCAACATCAATACATAAACTAGTCTCATGACCGCGGGCGAGAGTCGGTAGAAAAATTAATTCGTAAATTATCAAACTTGCACAAGTAATATTTACTGTTCGTAGAACTCCATAATCACATATGTGTAAGTTTCAATATGTTATAAGAAAATAAAGACCGAAAATAAAGAAAAATCTCGAAAGTTGACATAATAGAAAACAGCTATGTTGGTTCTTAAAATTAAAAATCTCCCGCAAACGTTCTGTTGTTCCATTTTTGTGTCGACAATTACTTACATTTTGGATAATTAGCATTTTCAATCATTTTACTCTTTTTAAAATAAACCAGAAAATTGAAGACTTTTAATAATTTTTGGCATTTTGGCACCAAAAAATATCTAGTGCACTTAATAATATCTAAAAAAACAAAACAATTAGGTATTTTACATGTGTACGTACTTTGTGCAATGTCAACAGACAATGGCGGCATTATCAGGCGTCATATTGACTTGTGATTGGCTCAAATAGGCTTATAGGGTGTTCAGCGGAAAAATTTCAAGATTAAATTGTAATTGGTCGTAAGCCATCAGGGTGAGGTAAGTGGGAGGGGTATTGTTCGACGCGCGTGATTTGCCGGTCGTAAACTTGAAAATTTTCCGCTGGATACTTTTAAAATAATTTGGCACTTTTGAAAAAACTCCAATGTTACAGTGGTTTTATCCTAATTTCTATATCTATCAACACATTTCAAATAAAGTCAACCATTATGATACTACACATGTTTCACAATATTCAGATTGCTGGCTCCAGTAGCAAATCATTAAATATTGCCGACCGTTGCTTTCCTCCTGCCCACCTTCTGAAGGCCCTCGAAACAGAGTCAATGTTATTATTACCTTGGTCCGGAATAGTAAACAAAAAATCAATTTAGTATTCGCATTAGGCGCGGGGAGGGGTGAGGAGGGGAGGGAGCAGGTACCGACAATATTTTAGCAAACAGGTTGTCGATGTTTTCTGAACACATCGCAAAAAGGGCCGGTTATGTGATCAGTAGTAAATGTTGATTGTGGCAAATTTTTACCGCAGTAACTTTTTACCATTGAGTGCTGTTCGTACGTCAAATTTACTACTGTCAAAGTCAATCCCGCCTATTGGATGGTAAAATTAATTTGTTATCGATAAGTCAAATTTATTTACCATCGATCCAACAACACCAGTAAAAGGCAGCCGGACCTGAGAAAACCATTATTATTGGGTATATAGTATTAGTCTATCTTGAAATCCAATATTTCCTGTCTCTTGGATAAATACACATCACTCATGACTTCTAGTTGACACTGTGAACCGAGACGCTGCTGGCGGAATGATGCACCACTATATTACAATATTACACATAATTAAAAAGTGCACTTGCAGTTTCCTTCTTAGTCAGTTATGTAAACAATACACATAATATAAGTACGACAATCTTTGTAAAAATTGCCGATGTACAATAGTCAACTAGACTAACTCACAGTTCATCGCAGCAGACTAACTGTTTTTATATACTTTTAAAATCAGCAATGTTATCTTTGTGGTTAAGATTCATATTTTTATTTATTATCTTTGTTTTATTAACCACTAAAATGAGTTTAAATACATCTACCGGTTTCGAAAAATACCATTTTCTTCTTCAGGATGTCATAACTAACTAAAACATATATTGTTTCTTTGACAGAATCATTTTTTTTATTTATTTATTTTTTAGTATCTAACTCAAATCATTACTTAATACAAATTTACTCGAATAATTTTTAGGAAATAATTTTAGAACGGGACTCGTAGTTAAATTTAGTTGGTTGTTTATAATTTTTTGATTAGTTTTACACGCTTTATTTATCTCCAACGATTCCAAATTATTTCATTTGTGACCAACACCGTTTATATGCAAAATTGACAATCCCAATTTTTTATCAAAATCATTACCATTTTCTATCAAATGTTTTTATATGGTTTTAATGGCCTATACAATAGTGTATTTAAATGACGTTCGATTAAAGATTACGAGGATGGCTTTCGAAGCAAATCCGATGTACGGAATGTCCAACCTTCAAATTAACGATAAAACTAAATGATGTAGATTTATAAATCGGCGTTGGCAACTACAGTTACAGTGGCGTAACTACAAAAATTGGCCCCAATGCAGAATGGAATAGTGTTTGTCGTGTAGTGCGTGGTTTATCCATTAAATAATAAGAACAAAATGACTCTCTTGTCTCCTGTGTAACTTACACATTCACGAAATAATACAGTGTTTTAAGCATTCTTATGAAGATGCAATTAAAGAATTAAAAAATACTTGCTTAGCTTTACGGCGATGGTCTGGTCTGAGGACCGACACATCGGAGGGGTACTGCGACTGTATACGTTGACAATGTTTTCGTAATATACGTGGTAACGATTTTTTAAATGATATAATTCATTTTCTTGCTGCGAAGAAGATTTTAGACATTATCAGTCCATATTAACATAAATGGATTACCATTTAACGTGGGCCCAAATGCACCGCATTGTCTACATTGGCATAATTACGCCACTGGTTGGCAGAAAGGAAACTGAACAAATATTTATGGATGAAACATCATTTCTGTATTTTAATAGTCTGTTTTTTTTCTTTTAATTTTATTTCAATCTCCCTTCTTCGTATTATGTGTTATGTTCGTGGGCAGGCGAGAATATTTTTATTTAAAAAAAAAAACTGTTTCTGGAATTATTTTATTGCCGTATATATTCAATTGTTTAATATTTCTGGTATAAATTGAGGAAAATTGTTAGATGAACCTGTCTCCTTTAGCACTAACTTCAGTCTAGTTAACGAGACAATGAACAGCTTTTTTTTGAACAGACGAAACAATAACATTATGATTTGTGTTTTTGATATAAAATTTAGTTTTAAATAATAGATGAAGCTTTAAAGTATGTGAGTAAATATATTATTTAAAAACGTATGTTTTCACTAAAACGAAGTATTATTAAAACGTCGGAAATTGGTAAAATGTCCTGCAAATTGAATGGTTTATAACATTATTTTTAATATTTTGCTGATTTGGTTCAATGTAGATTTGTCACCATAATCTTGGCTTCTAAATTATAAGAAAATATATTTCATTTATGTAATAATTTATCACATTAACACAATTTTGTAGTACGCGGAAAATGCATCTAATGGTCGCAGTCTTTCCCATAATGCTTGTCTTAACTATACTGAATAACATTAAGTTTATTAGTTTTAAACGAGTATAAAGGTCCTATCTAAGTAATATTTAAAAAAAAGTCAAATCTAGTGTATAACTTCTCATATAAATGAATAATAAAAACCCACAATTTGAATTATTATTGAAGGTGCCGCCGCCTTAACAATATACAACTTACAAAAACTGTACAGGTAATTGCTTTAGAACAGACCACGTCTAGTAAAGTAATTACCTTTATTTCAAATGTATTCTTTTACGCTAAAATAAATCAATAAAAAAATAAAAATTATGAATTGAAATGAAAATATTGACAGCGAAGTTGAGGTTGCTGGAATGGACCGAATGATAACCGAAAATGAAAAGAAAATTTTGATAGTTATAATACTTACTTTAATTATTGTTTTATAATATATAGGTAACGTTGTAATAGATATAGTATGTAATTAATAATATTTACCATAGTATAACGCAGGTAAACTGGTTTCTTGTGACAGGAATTGAATGAGCTTTACTGCGCAACGCTTTTACTTATTCAATTTGTATTATTTAATATTATATTGTGAATTTAATTGTATGCATGTATGTATATTTTTTAATTAGTTGTAAAATTATAAAATATTCTTACAACTAGTATGCAATATATTTGAAAACGTAAAATAATTTTCAAATAGCATTGTCTATTAGAAATTATTATATACAAAATAAAATATAAAATATGACAAACGATCAGTTAATGGAATTATTGAATAAATTGAAACTTTTATAGTATAAACTATTTTGAGATCCTGCCGGATTTGTTTGTGGAAATCTAAAATCCCACAGATTTCTCGTCGTGTAAGTGTGGACCTCGAAATTGTATTTAATATTAATTGGCGTTATAACGAGGTATAAACACTTGGTTTAATTAAGTCACGCATGTAAATTTGGTTTCAATAACGCGATGTCTTCACAGGAGTCGCATTGGAGATTGGAGACGCGGCACGCTGCTGGCGCGGCGGACGACCGGTGCAGAGGCAGCAGGCAGTAGGCGTCCGGAAAAGTGTGCATCTGAGTCTAATGAATGTAATTTCTCCTCTCCGTAACAGTAACGGCGAGTGCATTCAGCAGCCGGGGCAGTGACCCGCCAAGTTCAGTGGCGGCGCGGGCCGCGGCGGGGGGGGCGGAGAAAGTCGGCGCTGGAACTCGGCGGATGCACGCTCCGGTACCCAACACCAGTAGCGTCCGCAATTATTATTTACACCCATTCAATACCATCACCGGCATTTGTGCGATACCCCCCTGTGACAACACTGTATATCGGTTATCACGTCGGGGTCACCGGCCTGGGAAAAGTTTTTAAATTACGCCGAGGGTCACCAGCCTGAGGAAAGGGCTCATTGCTCGTTACCTGTATAGATGTTAATGTGTATGCGTGTTTGGCAGATGACTCGGAAGAATCTGTTTGAATGTGAGGCTGTATATGATATCAATGTGTGTAGACGTTTTATAATTCACAGTTGATGACATTTATTGAGGTATGATGCATAATTTGCAGCACACAAGTTGAGGTGAAAATCGAGATTAAGTCTATGGTGGAGTGTTCTGGAAATCGGCCGAGAGAGAAGTTAATGGTTAAGGCTGGCTCCCGGATGGCCACGCTGCTATGTATTGTTGTCTGGTTCGCGGGTCGATACCAGGTGTACCTTTAAGGTTGATGCGAGCTGGCTTTCTAACCAGGTAACTGTGAGGTGCATTCTGGGCCTCTACATGTTGATAGATAGAAGCGTCGGCCATCTTGGATGATATACAGAATTGTTTCACTTATAAATTGTGTTTTATAGTATTTGTATTTATTTGATATGATTGTTTAATATACCATTCGATGCCTAAGAAGATATATTATACAACGCTGTGGCTTTCATAACTCACATCTGCCCAAAATTGCCCACACAGCGTTGTTGCAGGGGGTAGACCAGTGATTCCCAAAGTGGTCTATATCGACCCCCAGGGGTCTATGATAACCTGCAAGGGGTCTACGTCAGCGAAAAAAAAATTTGGGGGTCCATGAAATGAAAATGGGGGTCCACGATAGTGGATCTCAACCTGATCTGATAGTACCTATTTACTTACATTATAATCTTACAATATAAAGACATATACATTATTTATAAAAGTACCTATGAAGTAAAAAAAATTATTATATATGTTTATAAAATTGTGTAAGTTGTAGGATGTAGGCATTCGCTTTGTGGTTTAAGTTTTTAACACTAAACTTCACTACAATTAGAAATTTACAAAAAATCAATATCAGGTAAGTAGTGGATCTACCAAAAACCGACAAACATGGCAAGGGGTCTACGGCACAAAAAAGTTTGGGAACCTCTGGGGTAGACCATATAAATGACCGGCTGTTCTGTATTCCCGGAAGATTAAGTATTTTTAATAACAGTATTATGATAATAATATTGTTGCGATGTATAATTTTTAATATTTTAAAACAAACAGGTACAAAAATACACAATCACACGTGTGAATATTTAAAATGTATATAAATAGGTAAATAAATACAGTGGGTCCCCGATTTCAAATTTTTGTAGAGACCGACAAAAAAAAAGTAAAGAGAGGGAAAATGTAAATTGGGTGTATTAAAAAAACAGATAAAATTGTTTTTTTATTGAAAATATCAAAGAATATTTTTTTGTGTTTTGAGACTGTCCACTATTTCATCAATGAATACTACGTCCGATGTTATTACATTGGAGTCAGGGTCTAAGTAAGTCTGCGAGGGTTATTCATCAATTGTTTCCAGTATTATCTTCCACGCAATTCTATTGCTGATTCCAGCTTTACCAACGCACTCTTGGCTCTATGACGAATAGCGAACTGACCGGACAAATTTTAGACTTAAATCGCGGGAAAGAAAAACGTTAAATTGGGTTTTTAATGTATTAAACTGACACTGGACTGCAGAAATATTACAAAAATGGAGGGAAAACGTGAATTACGGGGATACAAAAACGGGGTTGCACTGTATTATAAGTATAAATAAGGCATAATAATAATTTCTTCTGAATTATTATTCTGCCGTTATCGATTTCGTCCTAGTCGACCCATCGAACAATATTTTATGGCTTCATATCCACCCTGATGATGGCTAACCCGTGGCATACCATTCCAGTGAAAAAATATTTACATTCTGACGAAGCACATTTTCATATCGATGGCTATGTTAATAAACAGAACAAGAGATACTAGTGCGCCGACGATCTAAGGGAACGCCATCAAAAATGTTTGCATTGTCCAAGAACGACAGTGCGGTGTGCAATTTATTTCCGAGGGATAATTGGCCCTTATTTTTTTAACCAGCGAGAGACAGTCACTGCTGACGTGTATTACCGAATGATCGACGAGCTTTTTGTACCGCAACTGCAGCTGTTTCCCGGGTTCAACAATAGAACACAATTTCAGCAAGACGTGGCCACTCCACACACAGCTAGAGTTTCAATGGAAAAGTTGAGGGGAATTTTTCCCAATAAATTAACATACCCTGGTGCGACTTTTTTTGTGGGGATACAATACATATATACATTCTACGTTCTATCATTAAAGCTGACTTTATTGAATAAACAACTGACAACATAAGTAAATAGTTAATAGTTAATAGGTTGATGTAAGAATTAAATAACATTAATTGTCTCATTTGAGTCCAAATGAAACCTTTAGAAAACTACTTGAATTATTATGTTCCCAGTAATTATGCAATTTCGGTCTGTTCCCGTAATTTTCCCCGACAGCTGTTGCTCCGGGTTTCCTATTGATAATATGGTCAGCTATGAAATGTGAACACAACCACTAACTTTTTATTATTCCAATGGGCCCTGACTATCGAGATCTCTTTCCCACACGGTGTACTGGATGCAATTGCGTCTTGTCGTTTTTGCGCGCTTTTCAATCTCCGAAAAAGGCGGCAATATTCATACATATAAATGACCAACACAATAACAAGAGATCCCAGGTGTGCCAGTCAAAGGAACAAAGGCGCGTAAACTCGGTCCATTTATCATAGTACCAATTTGTTTAACGCGGAGCTTAATATTTTCACTTGGTCCTGGTATAACAGTTTTCCCTTTGATTTATTCCAACTCTAGATTATTATCGTATTTTCAGGGTATTGATAGGAATTTTGCGTAAGTATTTCAATTTCAATGTAAATTGATAATTAATAATTGTTAGAGATACACTTTCAACTCGCAACAGCTACTTATAGAAAATTCTCCTATTGTTTTTACTAATATTTTAGATGTGTGTTATGAAATATTAGAAGGTTATGTATAGGCCTGAATGCCCCCAAATAAATTTACACCAGATGCTTAACTGTTCGTTTGAAATATAACGCGAGTATGCGTGTTTGTGTGTGGCTATAGCAGGGTGAACAATGAATCTATCTTTACTGATGTTCGAAACTCGGTTACGAATACAAGTATGAGAAGTAAATGTTTTACAATGTGAAGCGCTGATTAATGGTCGCCTGGAAAGCTCCCGCGAGAGAGGTGAGGCACTAAGACCGACTCCCTGGACAGCAGCAGGCGCGTTGTATTCTTGTCTGTTTTTCGGTCGATACCGGCGTGATTTTCAAATTGATGAAAGCTCCATTTTGCACCTAGGTATTTCCAATATGCGTTCAGATTAAGGAGGTGATAGACCTTCACGATATCATCATCACTATTGACTACAATCCCTGGTGGATTTTGGACAGTTTTCCTCCGGTAATCTCTGTTTTGCACCGTTTCTTTACGTTTTAGATTTATAAGGCGAGCGTGTCTCGGAGGACATCGTCGCTTCGCCTTGCCTCGCTGGAGCCTTTCCGAGCTCTACTCTGTTTGCTCTCGACCCCTCCACATTACATTACTGAAGTCTTCTTATATTTATACAATTTGAGACTCTTAGCTTATAACATATTCTAAACCTCGCTGTTGCAGCTATTGTATTTGTAATGATTCATAGTATCGTGTATATATTTCACATCCCTACCTCTGCTGGTCGACGCCCCGCCACTGGTGAAGCAAGTCCGCCGAGACAATGTACTCTACGACTGCCAAAGTAATGACGAATCTGGTATTGTGGTAAACAAAATAAATAAACAACTGCGGTTTGGTATCTGCCGCGCTCCGCCAAAAAGGTTACTCTGTATTTCATTTATTTTCGTCTCAAATGTGACTTTCATAATTAAAAAAACATCAAAGGTGAACAAATTCTGTCGCTAGCAAATGTAATCTACTTTTCATTGATTTGAAATCTTTGACATTTTATCCTTTTGCAAAACGTATTACGTTGCGCAATTCCCCGTATGTTCAGCTCGCTTTCTCTATTTAAAAAAAATGTATTTCTGAAAGCTGGTCGGAATACGGTTAACGTATTGGATACACTTTGTGGAACCTTGTAGTTGTACAATTTCACATGCAAATGAAAACAAAATAAAATTCTTGTGTGAAGTGCATGAATGTATTCAAAATAACTGAATTAATTTTAATCTATTATAAAATTTCTAATTATAGGAGAAACAAATTTAGAAATCGTGATATTAATCATTTATTATTATTTATTAGAGTAATGTATAATATTAAAAACGAATCATGTCATGGATGTATTATCACCAGTGGCGTGCACTATGCATGGATTATAGGTTATGTTATCGATATCGATGCTGTAAAAATACGACAGGCAGTATTGTTACTAAATTCATGTGAAAAAAATACACTCTTTCGAAAGCATGTTTTTGTAAAAAAGTACCAGAGTGAGTTAATTTCCGTTACTGGAAGTTCTTCAAGACATTAATTGAAGGGTAAAAAATGTTTTATGTAGTAAAATGGTTAGTACCTGTTTAAAATGTATTAGATTAGAAGAATATATTCACATGCGCTTCAAATACATATTTGCGCTGTTTTGCAACACGTCTGTTCGAGCGAAGGCGTGTATTCAGAACACTGCGCTGCGCGAGAGACGTCAATCTTTTTAGTCAGATATTGAAAAAAATATATGAAACACCTATAAAAATTACATACAAATAATATATCAAATAAATGTCATTTTGATTATTTTACAAATTACAGTTATACACACCTTTTTTGATTGTGTGGAGTGCACACCCGTGCAATTTAAAAACTATAACAGTTGTAATTAAAAACACAATGTTATAAATAATCTCAGTGATGGTAAACCGTTATGTGACGATGATTGGTAACTGAGATTTAACTGTTGGAGGTTTACTTTCTGGTGTACCAGTCATCGCTCGAAGAATTATGAATAATTAGTTACCAATCACAGTCACAATACCGGTTTAAATCATGAGTAACCGTTACTACTGAATGTAGGTAGGTACAATATCCAAAGAAAAATTGTATCATACATTTTTACCATAATCCCCGCACAAATTCATTCAACTATTTATATAGACACATATTTCAAGTTCACAATAAGAATGTGTTCTCCTAAATAATAAAGTTGTATCAATGTGTCCAAAATTTAATAAAAATGAATTGATAATTCTGGCGTCTGCTATCAGTTTACTCAAAGGTATTTGAGATTCTGTAAAAATAAGGTAGATGGCTCTGTCAAATGATGGAACGATTAAATGTATTAATATCAAAAAGGTAACATATAGGGTCGAAAATTGTCGCTAAAAATAACGTCGCTGTAGCTTAGTTGGATAAAGCACCTTCCCCGGTTAGGAAAGAGATCCAGGTTCGAATCCCGGTGGCGCAACAACAATATTTTTCGATAAAATTGATTTTATATGTATATCTTTATAATTAATATATTTAATTCATATTTTAACGTTTTTCTTAAGCCATTTCAAATATTCTTGATCAACTACTGCTGCTCGCGGTACTCTTACCTGCAACAGTCGATATTTGTTATATCGCATACACGCAACGTTATACCTGACAGGTATACCTGTTCGAGTCGCCTGTACAGGGACAAACCGGAGCGTGCATGCGACAATTGAAAATTCACATTTTCTACCTGCGGGTAAGTGCTAACTTCAGGCAAATCTGAGCATGCGTGTTACTCCAGGACACAGTTCCTAGTTGTCCCGTCTACCGCGAAAGGAAAGGTCGCGTTGGTCTAATTGTGGAAGATTTTATTGAATTGTATAAATCTGAGCCATCCATTCTTAAATAATTACACTAATATTGAGGCTGTCCATTTGATTCCTTTATCGAATTGCCGCGACTGTATTGGGGTCTTTTTAACAACCATTCTTCACACCACTTTTGTCGCGGGTTTCTATCCTTCTTCCGAAGACCCACCAGCGCTACCGCATCGTCGTAGTTGCGCAGTACCGATGCCACAGGTTGGCCGCTACGCGTGTGGCCAAAGTTGAGCTTCGGCTAACTTGGCACGTTTACCCGAACAGGTATACCTGTCAGCCATGCCGTCGCGCGTGTGGCCGGCCTAATAGTAACAGTAAACAGTGAGTACCTGGACCACGAGCACGATGACAAGACTAGCGCTTTAACTATTTCTATTGTGGTTTTGAACTTTCTGCATCGCGATGTAAACAAGTCAATGACTTACCGTTTTGTCGTTCCTCCGTTACAAACTGCGCCGTGATTTCGATTGTCAATAGCTGTACACGTTCTCTCACTAGATCCGAGATAGGTATTATTATTATTCTTCTTTTACAATCATTATTTCTGGTATTAAATGAACCGCGCAATAAAATCGAAACAAGTTTTATAAATGATATAACTTCATACTCATTTCTATCAATATATTAATCTGAGTTTGTGCTGTGCCTTCAAAAATTCACTTACAGGCGAGTCAATTTAATTTTACATCAGATGTTAATTTATTTAGTTTGTAAACCTTCACACATATGTGAAAATGAAATATATTTTTTTATTCTACTCGTTTTATATACTCGAGACGCGTTATCAAATTAGACGGAGATCGATAATGCTCTTACAAGGCGAAACGCGTATCGAGTAACTTAAACTCGTAAAGTAATTATTGATTTAAAATATTTTCAAGTAGAGTGATGCTGAAGCCATTAAGGAGGAGATCGTACTTAAGACTTGGGAAAAGACTGCGAGATAAAGGCGACCTGAATATATCAATTAAAACAACGATTGATTCTGTGCTTTAGTTATAAATTAGAGTAGAAGATATATTTTTTTTATCAAATCTGTTAAGAGTTTTGAGAAAAAAAATTTAGTATTTAATGTTTATTTGTCAAAATGTTGATAGATCAGAAGGATGTGCGTGATTAGCGTAAGTAAATGAATGCGCCGATTCACTCACATGTTCGTTTGAATTATAACGCGGAGTGTGCGTGCGTGTGTGTGCGTGTGCGTTTGCGAATGTGTAGCCAGAGCGGGATTAACGATAAAAGATTACTTACAGTAGATCGATGTTTATTAAAGCTTGAAATGCAGTTACGGATATAAGTAGAAGCAGTAAGAAGTCTACAATGTGAAACGTTTGTTAGCGAGCTAGTCGAGGAGACGGCTGCGGTGCATATTATTGTTGTCTGTTGGGGGTCGGTACCAGGTGTGCTTTTGAGGTTGATGAGTCTCGTTTTACACCCAGTTACACGCAGAGTTCGTGCGGCGCGGATTGCGGAGACGATGACCTAAATATAAAGAAGTGTTGGTAAGAATGTGCAAGGATTTGAAATTATTTATATAATATTTAATAATGTTGTTACAATGAAAGAATGAATATATATTCTGTCTATAAGAGGTTTAGGTATTACTTTTCAAATGTTAGCCATGAGCATTAATATGATTTATATATTTTTAAAAGTTTTGTCTTATTCTTAACCTTCAATATATTGACCATAATTATTCAAATAGCGAGACAGTGTTTTCTTCCAACGCGATATACTAATTTGTTCCCACGAGATTGTATTCATATCCGGACAACTTCCTCATAATTATGGCCGGTGAGCTGCTCACTGCTCACTACTCACTACTCACTGCTGGCTGCGACCGAGGACGGTGGCCCTCAGGGCCAGCCGTTGGCCCAGTGGCCCACAGCTGCCCAGGGTCGGCTGCCTTCCAATGTGAGCGCCCTACCGGAGACAACTGTTATTATTAAGACAAACGAGGAAGCAAACTGCCATGAATTACGATAGACCTCGAGAAATTAAATAAGATTAACAGTTATTAATATCCAAGAATCACGTTAAGCGATTCATCAAAGCGTACAGTTTAGAAATAGATCCAGTGGCGTAAACAAATATTTTTACTATTAAAAAATTAGTTCAATAAGATTGTTATAGTACTATATGTACAAGCAAATTACCTCGCAGAATCGGTATGACATTGTATACAAACGACTGTCGTAATTTCAAATTCTAGCCGTAGGTTACGCTAATCCGGCTAATAATGGCTTGAATTTTATGGGGTCTTTTCATAAGATAAGGATTATTTAATTTATATTTATTTCTCAGAATCTTAAGTAATGCGCAGCTTTTTAAGTTGCATACAGTGCACGCCCCTCGTATATATTAATATATGAATAGATTTGTGCTTTGGTGAAAATGGTACTTATAGAAAATGATAAAGAGCAGAATAAATGGAAATCGGTTCGTTAAGAAGAATGTGTGGGAAGGCTGGTGGCGGAATAAAAGGTAATAGTATTAATTTATTTTGATTCATAGTACAGTGTGTTATTGTTATAATTGGATAAACATTTCAGCAAAGTAAGACATATATTTCAGTACCATTAGTATTTTACTGTATTATAGCAGACAGCATTTCCGGTATTATTCCTAAAAAGTGCAATGTTTAATGTACTGATATATATATATAAAGAGTTAAACAAGATGCAATTAAAATGGATTGTAAATCTTAAAGTAATTACATTGATCAATGTATAAATAAGATGCATTAGATAATCAGGCCTATTCTCAAAATTGCAATATTGAAATGAAGGTGATTGTTACACCAACCCTCAAAAATAGTGTTATATTTGAATGAGAGAGGGAGAGAAAGTGAGGGAGGGAGATAAACGTACCATAATCTGTCAAAACTATCTGTCTATTTTTGAAGGTTGGTGTAACAATCACCTTCATTTCAATATTGCAATTTTGAGAATAGGCCTGAATATATAAATACAACGTTAAACTTAAAGTAAATGCAATGTTCAATGTACTAATATATATATATAAAAAGAGTAAAGCAATATGCAATTAGATTATCCTATATATAGGCACTGTTGTAGCATTTTTAATCTCAAGTTTGGACATTTAAAAGTTCTTGGGCGTAATTTCTCCCCATTTCGTGGAGCCAGAACTGCACTTTTCTTGAAAAATATGCAAGACTGTGGTTGCAATTTTTCACGTCTGCATTTAGACTGTTGTATATTTTTGGTGCTAGAAACAAATGGAATCTTTGTGCAAATGTTTTGTTTAATTTTGGCACGAGGGTGCGAAATTTGTTGGTGATATTATTTATGTCGGTATATGTTTTTTAGTGTACCAAGTATATACACTTGACGGATGTCTAGGACGTGACATTCTTTGAAGAGTTCATTTGAAGGATAACGAAAGGGCTTCTATGAATAACTCTCAAAACCATTTTTTGGGCTCACGTAGTTAGGCAGTGAGTGGCACAGTGTGCAACTCTTCTCAGGGGTGTATCGAGTACTTCTCTAACTTCCCTAAAAATATACAAGCTTTCTTATTCGGCTCGTGAGATACTGAATATGTATTCTACAGTTTGGGGGTTGGTCAATTTGTACTATGGTGAAGGGAATTAATGTAAAACCGACACAAATTATGATTTTCTAATGAGCACTCTTAATTTAACTAACTTGTCGTGTAGAACAACTTTAAGTGATTTATTTAAAATAGTAAAGGCATACTAGACGCCCCTAATTTAACTGAACTGACACGTTCCTGCGCCGAGTACCAGGTCATCATATAAATCGATTTTGGTCTTGTAGATATATTCCGATATTCAGAGTTTAAATATAAGAGTGATGTTTTTGATGCTGTTCTGAGTCAAAGATACAGTTGACTTTACTCAGCCATTCTGTGTTAAACCTAAATTTTAATTGTTTTTCCGTCTTGTGCCTCAATTTTTATAGTTTTATTTATGTATATTCAATGCTAGTTGTGTAGCTGCTCATGTTTATTTATACTTAACATTTAGTTCATTCCACTTGAATTAGTTTTTTACGTGTACGGTTTGATTACATACGCATCGTCTATTGAATATACCTCCCTCAGCGCAGGCCCGACGCTACTCGCCAGATGCCAAACTGAGCCATCGCTACGTCGTAAAAGGATAACCCTGCCTAGCGTAGGTCACCTCGCGCGCCCCACTCCGCGGCCTCGTGCTGGAGAATCAAAACATGTTTACACCTTTATTCCAGAGCATATTTTTGGTAACTCTTAAAGCACACATCATCATCTGGCTATGAATAATGTATCATTTCAATCCGAGTACCTACACAGCTACATCAAATATTCTCCATTAAAATTAATGTCGCATGTAAATACAAATTGCGACAGCAGTTTAACCGGCAAAAGAAATTCTCGCATTGTGTGATACCGGCATTACCTTTTCTGTCTGGCGTTCAGTATTGCAATGGCTGGGACATTACTGACGACTGCAATCTCTCGCTATGTGGTCCACCTACTCCACACGCTAGCGATATTAGATAACCGCGACACGTCGCGGATTTATCTCAGTCGAAAGTTAAACCCAGTTTTGAATTATCTCAAACCAGTGTTGTCCCCCAAAAAAATATTAACGGTTCGCTTAATATTTGGTATCGGCTCACAGATTACATTAAATCTATTTTAGTTACTATCAAATAAAGTGTTAAATATTTATCTTGTATTGAGGGTCGTGAGAGTTATTTCAAAAGAATGGCATACAATTTTCAGAAGGAATGATATCGAATACTTTGAACAACTTAAATGATGTTATCGAGCGTATCAAAATAGGTATCGAATCTCAAAAGTATGAAACATGAATGGTGTTTCAATATTTATTATAGATATTTAGCAATAAACGGTTTCAATGTCCTCAAACTTCAGTTATAAAAGAGACGAAAAACTTTGTCTCGGACACTCGCCTAGAAAATAATAGTACAGAGTTAGGATTAATTTCTATTGAAATGACGCCGCTGATCAGCCTTTACCGATAAGTTCCCGAGACGAAAGATCGAAGTCTTATCTGAGTACCGCACCATTATAATAGAATTAGAGTGCAATACAAAGTCGCCCTTTTCAACAAAAAAAGTCTTCTTTCTGACAAATTCATGAAATGAGTGAATATTTATTGTGCTGAAGGCTTTCTTGACTGCCTGTAAAGCTAATAAATAATCAACTTTAATCGCGAGCAGACTTGTGAACAGACATGGTAATATTATTTGGAATATGTAATAATGCTTCGTGCGCGTACTACTTCAGGTTGTACAATCGCAAGCCACTTACTTTGATAGTAAATAATGGTTCAACTATTGACAGACGGATTTAGGGATTATTTCGATCGGTTTTGTTTGTTTAATTGCGCACCTGTACGCGTGCCCATAGGAACAAAATTGCGAGTAAAATAATAACTAACGCAAGAACCGGGCACTGAACCGCCCTCCGAGCTAGTCTCATGCCCGCTTGGAGGGCGGCCCGGTCGTCGTACCCAGCACAACTGACCCAACAGTAATAATTTTATAAAAATGTGAGCGATTTATATTCTGCCACAAATTTTTGGTGCTGTTTGCTTGGTGCATTACTTTTTCATGAGACCGTAACCTAGGTACACAGGACTAACATTTAGTTCAGTGTTTTTGTCTCTCTCTTCTGTTTTACCAATTTCGGAAACACCGTCCATAGCCACGCAGTAGCCACCGACGACCGCACAGCAGGGCTTAGCTACAGAATCGGCGGAAGCGGTTGCTTTCTTGCAGTATCACACGCGTGATTATTAAGATACCGCAAACGATTGATGGTATTTGAGAACAAGCCGATTAACAGTTTTCTCGATCATGAAAGTTGCCTGTTATCAATTGAGTTCCGTTAAGTTTTATGAAAGTTAACCCTATAAAACTGGCGTATTGTGCACTATAATTTTCACATATTATATTATAAATGCACCTAGGTACTATGAAGCACTTAATTTTGAAATAAATGCACTCGTTTCAGAAATTTAGAGCAATGGTTCACTACGTATTGATATAAAGGTAATCAAGTTTCTTTGCAGCATGATAAAATAAAAGTAAAAACGAAGAGAACTGAATCAATTATTTTCTTTCTTGGAACAGCTTTGGTTCAGATACTGAATTATATGACCTCGCAACGTATACATTAATTCAGTACACTCGCCATTATATTTCTAGTTTTTTAGCCATTGTAATGTACCAATATCGATCCATTTTATATTTAGTATTTGTATTTCGAGACGCGTTATCTAAATATGACATATTGATATATATAGTTATATATGTATAATAGTGTGATGACAGAGTTAACGTGACAAAATATTTATTGACATGGTTCCAAATTTTTCACACTGAGATGTTCCAAAAATGTAATATAAATATGTATTAGAACGGCAGACTGAGAATTGGTCACAATTCCACAGTACGTTCGTTATCAATAACAATGTTTGGAAAATAAAAAAAGTATGTAGGTAGGTACATATTGCTAAATTTTGCTGTGGCGGATATGTAAATAAGTTTATTATTTAGTTATTTGTATTTCAATTTAGCGCCTTGCCTGAGCAACACGATTACGTGATCACTTGGTACAATTACACCCTGACATATCGACATTTTCGTCGGCCTTAAATCCGCCGTAATAAGTTTAATAAATTTTAAGACACATTTTTTTTAATTTTCTTAAGAATTTACACTGATGTCCTCATTACTGTGAATGTCAAAAGATAATCAATATTGTTCACATTTTTTCCATGCTTTAAGATTTCCATCTGTTGACGGAACCATAAAATAAAATATTCCTACAAAATCAGAAATCCTATGACGATTTTAAAAAAGGTATAAAAATACAACTGGTAATAAATTGGAAGAAAATAAATGTTAAAATAACTTCATGAAACTTAAAATTATCTCAGTTTACTAACAATATATTTTTAATTAGTGCCATCTATTACCTTTATACAAAACTTTTTTAAAGTTTTCATCAAAAGATTGAACTTTTTTGGCATTTGTTTCAATCAAATAGTAATAATTTTATTCGTCTCTTATAAATATTCCACATAATTATAATGTTATATTAGGAGTGCTATTATACTATGCTATTAAATTAATGTGCAAAGCAATCATTTGTATAATGTAGCTCCAAGTTCAATTCCATAATTTAAATTATATTATCTAATGATAACAAAAAGTTTAGTTATTTGTTACACGACTTTAGACAAACTGTCAGACGTAGCTGGAATTTTAGAATGGAGATATACCACCAGCAATCTTTAAAATTAGAATAATTCACTTCAAAATTGGAAAAAATCTCGTAAATTAATGAAAATATTTTTTTGTAAAATCTTTTTAAAACATCACGAATTCTAATTATGTTCCGCGCATTATAGAATAATTATTAGTAGTTACTTCACATCTTACGACTTTTGAAATACTAGGGCATGTATAAAAATAGCATTTTTCTCCAGGAACGTGAGAATTTTGTTTGTTTTAAAAATGTAAACAAGATAACAATAAGGTGAGTGTTCTTCGTTTAGTTTATGATACAGATAATGGACCAAGGCCTTGAAATACTCCAGAAACTTCTGAAAAATTTAATTATCCCGAAATAATTTTAAGCACGTGTCTGTGTATTATATCGATAGTAGTTATTTTGAGAAAACGCTGCGGATGTTTCGCGTTTGATGTTGACCAAACATAAGCTCTGGGGGTTGGCACCTCCCATTATTATTTGACCCGTCGAGTTGGTAGCCATCAGTCTGGCAGTGGAGCCGCTTGCACTGACAGTTGACAGAAAATATGAAAGGTTGATCATATTGCGCTATTTTTGTGTATTAAATGACACCAGGAAACGAAACCATGGGGTGAGTAGAGTGTTTGAAGATATCGCACATTTTCCACCCATATTTGTTTATTTGGGAGCATTCATAAAGGCTGCGCACTAGCGTGTTGGTTATGATGTCTTTATTTTTTAGGGAGGGGAATGTTGTAGTTTTTTTAACGAATATGGTCAAGTTATTCGGTTTTTACTCTTGTTTTGGAGTGAATTTAATAAAATGTTCGTCCTGTCTATAACATAGTAGTGTATTTTTAAGCACTTTAGTGCCAATTGAATGCTTTCAGTGACAGCTATTTAAAGCTTGCGTGTGAAATGAAATAGAAGAGCGTAATTATTTCCGTTTCAGTGATCATTTGTTTTGATTAAATGTCATTACCTAGTGTGGGAAGGGTTTTAGCTCGCAGAGGTGGGATATTTCATCAAAAGTACCTGACTCAGCCATTGTAGCCGCTCCAGGCTGTACACCTATCCATGATTTATGTATCATTAATAATATTGTAAACAAAGTATTGCTTGTTAGGCCTTCATTTAAATATATATATAGTTTAAAGGCTTATTTATATAAAAACCTCTAAATATTAATTGAAGGCTTATGTGTATTTAGCTCAGCCGTAACATTCAGGGAAAGGATGAAGTGAAGTGTGTATGGTTTATATGATTTAAAAAAGGATTATACTATTATTATATAAGAGTGAATATTATATTATGTTAATGTTAAACCATACAAAATATGTTTTTTCATATTTAACCTCCCGATATCGTCATTGTGAGGGGATGATTTTTATTTGTATAAGTGTAAACTTTATGCTGTGCTATATTTATAATTGGAAATAACAATACATGAATGATATTTTATACAAAATAAAAATATAATTCACATTGAGAAATCCTCATGGTGGTTCTTTATATTCATGTTTATCCCGCCATGTCCGGTGTACAATTAATTTTTTTAAATTTTTTTTTAAATATCAAGTGTAATTTAAAATATACATGTTTATGTCAATGTGATATTTTTATATTTTGTTAACATTTAATTGGTATTTACATCAGTTATCTTTAAGGCATTTATGAAATATTTTTAGATAATATACTGCCATTGATAATTCAATACATAATCAGTCAGAATATTAGGATGCTATTGTTGTCTAAATTGTAATAACGATTTTAATCTTGTTAAGATGTACAGTTGTTGTCCTCCTATATTGTAATAACAATAGTTCAATTTCTATTACCGTTTACTGCTTTCTTACTTAGAAAGTAATATTTCTTCTATTATACGCGTGTTGCAGGGAACAGCCTATCTTCACGTGTAAGGCACACGTGTTCCACATCGACCCCAAGACCAAGCGATCATGGATGTCCGCCTCTACCACCGCCGTGTCTGTCTCCTTTTTCTACGATTCCTCTCGCTCCCTCTACAGGATCATCAGCGTTGAGGGGTCCAAGGTAATATCTTACTCTTGTCACATCTCATTCCGTATGTTACACTACCCGCACATTTCTTTCATTTCATTACCTTTTTGTGTATAGTATCTTTCTTATTTAAGAATCCTTAAGGATTTGTTATTAAAATAATTTGTTTTCTACTACATGTGTAGGAACTATCACACAGCATGGCTTTCTTTAGTAGTTTTACGGGACATTTATACGTCCCACGGGATTTTTTTTCTTAAAATAATTGCAGTCCTAAACGATTACCTCAGAAATGACTAAACTACAATAAGTATATTCTGCATTGTCAATATGTTAACATGTAATAAGATTATTTTTGATCTGGAAAATATCAGCAAAAAGTATTATTTTTCAAACTCAGAAAAAATAAATGATGTTTTCATTTTTTCATTCGTAATAATTTTTTTTTATCTTGTTTGATAAGTCCACATTGTTCTCGTGAAAAATTTTGACACTAATCTTCCCCCGCAAGATTGTGATTGACGAGCGAGACCTGTCAAACTTATTTACAAAGTCATTAACAATGTACTTTTTCTTCAGACTAAAATGTCTCAGTTGGTGAATTACCTACTGCGTAATGTAATGTTAAAGTTGTAATCATTCCAATACCATTACAGGCTTGTAAATGTTAATGGTGGCAGTATTTCAGTACCATCTGTACTGGAACCGTACCGGGTGTGCAAAGTAGAATTGCACAAATAATAAAATCAATGAATAGTTCCATGATGTCTCCTAAATGGGGTGATTCAGGTTTAGATTAATTCTAGGCATGATGTAGGCTAACAAATACAGACAACTTGCGAGGTGATATAAACCATCAATCATTATCAATGTCTATTACGAGGCCGAGAGCATTGGCATGTACCTCGTAACCCTGCGCTGAAGCCTTCTGCCTGCCGTAAAAATCTAACAGCTGTGTCTAAATTATTATTGGTGGCACACCTTAAATATTAGAGACAGTCTCTCCAAGTGCTGATTGGTGTGAGCAGGTTAATTGGTGTCATCAATTGTCTCTTTGACTGACTCTTAATTGACTAATTTATTTGTCATTTTGTCTCGCTCATTTTCTGCCATTGGGAAGATCTTTTTATAATTGATAAAAAATGTTTTAGGATCTCGTTTGAGTTGCCCGCTTTTGTTGAACTGCATCTAGGCTCACAATTAGTTTAAAATACATATTAAGATTTATTATAGAGTATTGTCAGACAGTTATTTCATCTCATACATAACTGAGGGTGTCCGGGCAGATTACTCACTTTGAGGCACTTTATATATATGTACATTGGAATACAAATAATTTTTTATGATATTATTCTAAAAATAATAAATAAACAGAAATGTTTAGTTCACCGATGGCTAATCCCGTCAGTTTAAAATGGTTAGGGTAGTGTGCGGCAAGTTGGCCTAATATAAAATCGTAATGTCATAAACAATTTTATCTAGATGCCATCGATGGGTAATCTGGGTAATGCGAATTATCAGATCTCTACTCGATGCAAAGTTGAGCCATAAAATCATAAACACGATGACAAGTCTAGACAGTTCGGCCGACTGTTTAAAATGCTAAGGGATGAGGCCATCTATTTAAAATTGTAAGGGTATTATGGGGACGAGTAGTGACTATTTATTATGAGATGTCACCATTGTCAAAAGAAAGTGGAGTCATAAATTTGGTTAGACACGGTCACCGATTTATAGTTTATATTAAAAGAAAATAACTTAATTAATAATATCCTGCACCTTTCGAGTCTTCATGTTCTTTGTGCAACTTCTTTTTTATTCTTGATCTTTTTACCTGGTGAAGTTTACGTATTCAGTTCCAGCAAATATCTTGGTGGGATTCTTGAATGATGCTATTTTCATAATAATTCCCTTCCAATATAAGAAAGATAAAAGAAGAATCACCACCAAAGAAGTGGTTGTAGTTAAAAACATAGAAACCTATCGGTTGCAATGTATTATGTTAGTGGAACCAGATAAATTTTTACTGCATATCTAACTAATTGGTTTATTTTGAAACCCTCGATTTGCATTGTCATAAATGGTATAAAATGAAATTTTGTTTTATTGCGATTTAATTGTCAGCATGTTTTTTTACAGGCCGTGATTAACAGTACAATAACTCCCAACATGACCTTCACCAAGACATCGCAGAAGTTTGGTCAGTGGTCAGATGTGCGAGCCAACACCGTATATGGCTTAGGGTTCTCCTCCGAGGCCGAGCTGGGCAAGGTTAGTAGACTATCCCCGTAAATTATGGTAAAGCATGTGGTGTCATCACAAGGTGATACAGTTTGGTCTTTGTGTATTTGTTACCAATTATGATTTCCCAAATTAATTTTTATTTTCAGTTTAATTGTAAAATTAGTAAATTGAGTCTTGTTTGTAAAAAATAAAATAATTAATATTAATAACTTCAGGCGCAAATTTATTATGAATTATTTAGAAGTAAAAATAATAACAATTTTGAAATCATGGTTTTTTCAGTTCATTGAAAAATTTCAAGAAGTGAAGGAAGCGATTCAACAATCCGGATTGGGGGCCGGAGGAGGGAAAAGCGGTTCCACTGGAGGGACTCACAATAATGGTTCCTGTGCGGTCACTCCTGTCACCAGCGCCACGGCCAGTCCCCTCTCGCACAGAGCTGGAGGGGAGGAGCACCTCCTGGAACCACCCAACGGGAATACCCAGGTATGGCGAGATAAGATAAAATCCGGTACTACCGTAGAAGTAAAGAGTACTCACAATGATGGGTCTACGAAGTCATAATATATCCTGAAATAAAAAAGTAATTTTGACAGCTCTTATCCAACAAAATAATTTTTTTTAATCCATTATTGATAAATGTGTCTTTTAGCAAGAGCTGCTAGCTCTCTTAACCTTAACTTTGAGCGTTGCTTTGTGGTGTTGGCAGATGGTGAAGTCGATGGACAGTGACGACGGCATGTCTCTTCAGAGAGGACATTCCATTAGTTCCACTCAGCAGGTAACTTCGACGGCACCTACCCCTAGCCTGCTACCGACCCCCGTACCGTGCACAAGTCTGTCTCGATCTGAATGTCGCATGCTGTCCAGAAGTCCCCTGACCTAATTCTGTATATATATAAATCATATCCGTGCGTCTAGTTAGAAGGTTCATAAATTAAATTCATTTTTTTTTTATTCAAATCTAATTTTACCGCTTTTAACTGGACACATAAATATTCCTTGCCTTTAATTGAATGTTTTTGTGTTTTCCGACTGTTGAAATAGATGATAGCTATATTGTGTGGCTGGTACAACAACGGCAAGAAGATCTTTCTGCTGTTCCTGAGTTTTTCTTAGCAATGCCCTTGATTTGATAAAAAAATATGTGATTTCTTTCAATTAGCTTTTTACGAAAGACATGTAATACATGATTTTAATGCCATTAGCATCCATGTCACCTGCAGCCACCATGGATAATAGGGTGTGCAGGAAATGGAAAATTGAGATGAGCTTAGTACTTTTCTAGAATGATTTTGACATATGTGGATGGAATTAATTTCGGTAGATCTTTGAAAATTAAATATTTTCAGGGAGATAAATTATATGTATAAATATTTGAAGGTCTACAATTTATAAAGAAAGATTAATTTTAGATGCATTTTCTCTGAAAGAGAAAGTATTAACGTGTCTTAGTTTTATTTTATGATATTCGGTGGATTCTCACTGTACCTACAGATATACCTGAATGTAATAAATATTCCTGCCTTATGATAATATTTCCTTGTGTTAATAATGAAAATCTCTCGCATGTGCAGACAACATTTTCCGATCCCGACTTGATTTTTTACATTAGGTATTCTCGTAAGTATTCCGTTGTTACGCATTTTGAAAAATATGTCCCCTCTTGTGCACGAAGTAATATTACATCATTATTCCCACTGTACAATTTTTAATTTATCCTTTGTATAAAATGTTCCTTTGGAAACCTTCCCCGATAGCACAAATGTTAGTCCCACTGGAGTTATAGACCCTAAATTCAATTTTGGAAACTTGTTATTACTCATTCGTAAATGTTATGTTTTTCTTTTATTTTTTACACAATTTAAATAATAATGCATCTTGTCTCTAGTTTATTCTACTTTCACCAGTTTTAAGATATTCAGACTCCTCGGCTGGCTTGAATGATTAGTTTACACAATGTAACGTTCACCAATTCTACTTGTGGTCGACTGCCACACCTATCAAATTTTTGGAAGTCGTATATATGTTTTTACCATGCAGAAACCTTTCAAGTATTTTATTACAACTACGCTGTCTAGAATCTCTGTACTAGAATACGCCTGAAAAGTCAATTTTCAAGCGTATTCATCTTGCATTATGTCTATAGAAATTGTATTCTTACAAAAATTTGAATATCCTCAGAATACTGGTCTAAATAAGAAGTATGAAAAATTGAAAATTGACTTTTCAGGCGTATTCTAGTATGTATGTTAATCATCCATCATATATACAGATAAAGAATATAGCTCTCATACTTCTAAAAAATAGATTCTCATTAGAGACATCTATGCTATTTCAGGAGAATGAATATCAAATTTCAAAACCGTAGATGGCGACTGCGTAGTTGTAAGAAAATACTTGAAACGTTTTACATGGTATATACAACTTTCAAAAATTTGATAGGTATGGCAGTCGACCACAGGTAGAATTGGTGAACGTTACATTGTGTAAAGTGATCGCACATGCCAGCCGAGGACAGGTCGTACGCCCTGTAATACCCGTGACTTCCATACTTCCCATATAAAAATAATAGCTTCGTCTCTAATACATCTTGATGACAATGCCTGTGAGAATAAATCCAGTAATTGTGTTCTTACAAAAATTTGGACATACTCAAAATATTGTGATGTTAAGATATTAATATTTTTGTTAAAAAGGTTTCAGTTAATAAATGAGAAATATCAATTGTAATGTTCTCGCTTCATCAAAGTGAAGAACTTTGAATGGAATGGAATTAAGTACATACAAATGGTTAATTATTGAATTGACAATTATTTGTTAACATTTATTTGGGTAAACGGATTGTATAAATAAATATATGTTATATAGTTAAGGAATGAAAATAATTGATTTATAAAAGTGATCCAACAATGGATAGAAACAATACGATAAACATGAATCAAAGAGATCATAGACATCAGGAATAGGATTGCCGCTGAAATTAAAATATACTTCGCAAAACTTGCAATATTGAAATCACAGAACGTCCACAGGTAAACTTAGTCAACATTTTATAAATTTATCATCTGCACTGTATGGACGGGTGACAAGCACGGACAACCCTCGTCCAATGAGGAAAAATGTTGCACAGTTTTAAGAGCAAAGAGCTGTGGAGAAGTTATAGACCTGTACAGCATGACATTAGGTACGGTATGAAGTAAGTTACAGTGATAAGTTACATACATACATTTGCATATAACTGAAGTGAACAGGAAGTGCGGATCCCAAAAAGAATTCTTTGGACGACCTTGATTTCAGTGGAAGGACAGCTTAAATGATACAATTGTGGATTCTGAAATGGAAGACAGCCACCGAGAAGCGTAGCGTGTGAGAGCTCGAAGTCCAAGGCTGTGAAAGTGATGCCCAGAAAGAATCAACAGTTTGGAGACTTAGGGAATTTTCAAATATTTCATTTGTGAAAGAATTGTTTCGTCAAAATTTTTTTTTTCTTTCTTATTTTTTGACTGCGGTAATCCACCCTAAACTAGACCGATGAATTGAGAAAGTTAATGTGCGGCTATCGTTTTAAAATATCCTCTAGTAATATAAAAAGAAGGATTTCTGGAATCTTTTGTTGTTTCATTTGAAGCATATCTCACAAAGTGGCAGTTTTGAATTGAATGTGATTTCAGAAACATAAATAAACAGGGAAAATTTGCGGCAATAAACGATGAATGATAATAAGCGGGTTATAAGACATCGTAGACAGTCTGCGCCTTTAGGTAACACCTCTTTCAAATGCTCTCCAATATTAGCACTTCTTTCTGTTTATTTTTAACTTTCGGCTTGCAGTCGGAGTCGCCGGTGCACAGTGTGAAGCAGCGCGGGGGCAGCAGTACGGGGGGCGCGGTCCCCGGCGGGCGCGCAACTCTGCCCTCCGAGGGCGGGGAGGCAGGCGGGCCCGGCGGGGACCTGACTCAGCAGCTCAAGTACGAGAATGATCGTCTCAAGCTGGCGCTGGCGCAGAGGTAAGTCCGATTTTTATGATTATTATATGATATGGTTGTACTAGTGCCATCTATAAAAGGGATAAGAAATCTTTTACAGATACGTGAAATATATGCCAGTGAACATAATATTTTTTACAATGCCAGCAAATCGGTCAGTAATGGCGTTCAAATATGGAAAAGGTCCAGATAATATCCCTTCCGTGTGGCTGGACGGGACGAAATTGAGTGTTCAAAATTATAGAATTAGTTCCACTTCCGAGACATCGAGTTGTTGGCGTAAAGCTGCAGTTAGAGCTCAGCACCAACTCTCTGGTGCGAGCGGTGCTCTCGTGGAAAGCTGGTTCCCTGACCAGAGAATGGCAATGACTACAGAATAGCTACGGATATAATAATGGCCGTGACTGAAGTATTTATATATGTAGTATTTATATTTGGTTTAAATTAATTTATATGTATGAACTTTTTATTTATTTATATTTTCTCTGGTTTTCTTTTTCATAACATTATATTTATTTGGTAACTTTAATGTATCATATAATATGTATTATCTTTATGGCGAATCGGGTTAAAAAAAACCTGATCACGCTGGAATAAATGCATTATTATTAATATTATTAGAATCTGGTTATTTTTCAAATCAGGTTCGAATCTAGTTTCATGAGCTGAAATTTTTGTGGTTTGCTGATTTAATATGCGTTACTTTAAAAAAATAAATGTTTTCCGCTTATATTTGTTATATTCCGGCTACCTACTTACTTTACGTCTTATAAATGTAGATGCAATTTATACAAGTTAAATTCATACTTATATATTATTATTGTATTCGTTTCTGTTTTTACTTTGAGTAACATGTTAGGCCAACAAACTCGGTTACTTGGAAGCCCTCTCGGGATTCCAAGCGTCTGTGTTTAGGTTAACCAGTGTTAGTTAACCATAAAACCTATTGGGATTAAAATCTTCCCTTAAAACAAAAAATGTTTATATTAACCGAGAACAAAGGATTATACTCGTAGATAATAAAAGGCTCGAAGCTATAACTAGCAGATCAATGTGTTTTGAGTATCGGTCATGGGAAGTTCTTTATAAATAAATTTATTTATAAATTATTTTCTCTTGCAAAGTGTACAAAGGATACACTTCTCCTTTAAATTCGACACTACATTGGTGCGAGAAATATAATTCACTGACTGAGCTTTGAAGCAGAAAATATGGATTATGGTTCGCATCCAAGATCTGAATGTTACTGACACTACTATGAGCAAGTACACAGGGGAAACATTTATAGCAATGAAATGTTAGCAAATGTTGTGATCTTTAATTGTAGATGGTGTTTTACACGAGAAATCACAGGTACCTCTTGTGGTAATAATGATCTTCGTTAGTTCACAATAGATGGAGCTAGTGTTACTTTTCCACATTCAGTGTAGAAACTACATTTTTTTATATTAAATTAGGGATGCAATTAATGTATATTTTTTTAATTACTTGTCTTTTCACACTTTTTTTATGGAAATGTTAAAATGCACATTTTATTAAAACCCCTTCGTTCACAAGCCTCGAGTGTGTGACGGCATCAGAGCTACTAGTTGTGGGAATAGTGTATTTTGGAAATATGTACTGGTATTGGCAATAGGTGAAATATTTTTATCCACTGACAAAATATCATTCGATATTTGCAAAACTTCAAAAATCGAATCTTGATGTTAGTAATGTGTACGTGCGTAGGTCGAGTTGCTCTTGCTGCCTCACTAGCCCTGGACCCGGTGGCTTCTTGCTAGTAGCTTAATACATTTTAATACGATTTATTAAAACATTTTTTAACTATTTTCCACTATTTATTAGTTAATGACCATTACCGGTTTCAGCCTGTAACGGCCATGTTCATTCTGGTACATTTTCGTCATAAGCTAGGATATTTATACAATTCAATACAGGGGTATTTTTGAGTGAGTGTATATAATTTTAAAGTTGGTGCTATGTAGACTAATGCTGGGATTTTTCCTTATATGTTCGGTACTATTACATACATTTTTATAGATTCAGTATTAAGAGTAAATTAACATTTATTAGTTGAGTGCTTCTATTAAATTTATGATTATATTTTTGGGAGTAACATGTATATTGTACGGATTTTATTATTTTCAAGGGTGTCAAAAAGTAATTCTTTTTTTTTAATAAATCATTTAATTGGGATTCCACCACGAATGAACAGTATCAAAATTAGAAACATTTTACTATCATTATTTTTAACAATTTCAAAAACTTATTTTGTTCAAATTGCAGTATAGCATTTTAATTTATCAGAAAATTAACTAACTTACCATCTCGCTGTTTCTCCGTGGCAATAGGCATGGGGCAGGGGGAGCTAGAATTGGGGGCCACACTCTTCTCTCCAGACACATACTCACTTCATCCACATTCATGCGAGCTTATCGATTATTGAGGCTTCTAACATGACCATCTTTTTGCCTGGTTTACTCGATTACACCGAGTCTTCCATTCTTTATTTCTCGTGTCATATATTTTTTTATCATTTTCTCCTCATTCATTTTTTACATCCGACCAAACCACACCCAGGTTACTCTTTCTTAATCAGTTTTAATTTTATTTTTTATTTATTTATTTATTTGGTATTGAGTATGTTGTATAGTTTCGGAACTAAGAACATGTAGAATCTTTGATAAAATGTTGTTGTTGCTCTCGGAACTGGCGGGTAGATGTTTGTTGTTTGTCTTGTGTTGTGGCCATGATTTATTGCTTGGGGTGAGTTGTTGTTAGCATGGAAATATTGAATGAGTCTCAACATAAAGATTTGTCTTATATCTAGGACATTGTACTCTTTAAATATATGATCTGATTGATATCTAAAGGGACGACCAATTATTACCTTGAGAATTGTCTTTTGTGCTTTTTGAGCTGACTTCAATATTGTTTTTGCTGCTCCTCCCCAAAATAAAATTGTACTACTAATTTCTTCATTGTTTTGCCTGAGTGATGAGATGATTACATTGCATTCAGTCTATTTTCGTTCTTATTTTGCCAGTTCCATGATTCATTTTTATATGTTATTCTATTTAAAAAAATGTTTACCCCTTTTGAGCTTTGTAACAAGCCAGTATTAATTACTTAATTAATATTATTTGAATACTGATAATTTTACGTCTTGCTTGCTATCATGGTTTATAATGGGATATTTTTATGTGTAAATGATTTATTTAACGGAATTTATGAATAATTTTTTCGAACCATATCCTATGCAGGGCTAATTGATGCTATTATATTATAGATATGGAACACGCTTTTTAAAATATGTAATGTTTGGAAACATTCTCTTCCGCGTTTGTGTTCAATTGGGAGGTTGTTCTCCGAAGAGACGTGATTATGAAATATTACTGAACTACATAACGGATAAATTAATTAGTAAATATTATATTTTTTACCAATACTAATGATACTAATTTCTACCAGTGTTAAAACATGGAAAGATAATTTTTGTGTTCATTAATTTGAACGCCACATTAAAAAATGTAATGTTACTAATCGGCACGTGTGATGATATACTAAAATCGAGTAAGTGTAAGTGCGCGTGTGCGTGTGCGTGTGCGTGTGCGTGAGCGTGTGCGTTTTGTGATTTAAATAGGTACATTTTTTTAATTTTTATTATCTTTGTTTTATTAACCACTTAATTGAGTTTAAATACGTCTACCGGTTTCGAAAAATACCATTTTCTTCTTCAGGATGTCATAACTCAATTAGGTGGTTAATAAAACAAAGATAATAAATAAAAATATGAATTATAACCACAAAGTTAATATTGCTAATTTGAAAGGTAAGTACATTTTTAATGTGTCTACTTATTGGGTTAAGTATTGGGGCGATACTTAACCTGTTTTAGGTGTAGACGGAAAAAAATCCGTGTAGAGGCAAGAAGCCGTTCATTGTCGATGAGATGCGACAGGTTGATCTCTTTCCTCGCTATCTACCTGAGGGAGAATCAGTGCAAATTAAGCAAGGATCTCGAATGATCTGAATTCCGTGCCGCTAGACCGGAGCCCGGATGCCGGCACGTGTGGATGGATAACGGAGCCGGCGAGTTGCCTAACGGCGCAATCGAGACGTTCGGCGTTCATTTTCATCGCTTCGTTTGTCCAAATTATCTGTTGCGAAGTGCGGGCATTGCTTCACGACAGGTCCATTCATTTATATACAGTAATGATCGCTTTGATTGATCGATGTGGCGAGCCCGGCGGCCGGGTCCGATCTCGCAACTGCTACTGTCGGCTGTCTCGTGGTTACATGTTTCATACGTCCCCTCGGCTGCTGTGGACTGTATGCTGTTGACGATGAGTGGAACATTCATTATTGAGATCAGTCAATATGATTCTCTCATCTGGTTACCGCATTATCGTTTCTTTGGGGGAAAATTTCAATGTTTAATGTAATGTTTTGTGTGTGTGTATTTGTGCTTTAGCGTGAGTAGACAAATGCCCCATTATATTTCACCTATCCACTCGCATGTTCGTTTGAATTATAATGCGCAATGTTCTTGTGGGCGTGTGGCCAGAGCAGGATGAACAATAAAATACTTACAATAGATTGACGTTTATTGTTGCTTGAAACACAGTTACGGATACACGTATGAGCAGTAAAAGTTCTACAACATGAAGTGATTTTTAGCGAACTTGTAGGGAGACTATTATGAGAGAAGTGACGCGCTAGGGCCGGCTCATATTATTGTTGTCTGTCGGGGGTCGGTACCAGGTGTGTTTTTGAGGTTGATGAGAGCTCCGTTTTGCATCCAGATAAAGGGTGTCCAGCGAAAATTTTCAAGTTTAATATTAAATAAAAATAAAAACTACAATGTTATTCTCATATTTTATTTATACAAAATTGAGTTTTACGATACGGATTTTACGTTTTATAAACAATATCGTCTAAATGCCGACCATCTCTCTCAAGACACTCTTGCAATCGGACTCTTAATTTTGCGAACACGCGAGAGCAAAGCCTCGGTTCAATGGCAGCAACTTCACGGCGGATATTTTCTTGTAGGGCCTGAATTGTTTGAGGATTGTTGCTTTAAACTTTAAGCTGCGTGACACAGTAAGCGGCACAAACATTAGCACTCTAAATTTTTGGAATGTTGCAACAAAAGTTAAACTCGCACGAAGAGTCGCAACATCGGAAACATTGGCAAATAAGGTAAAATGACATAAACACCCCAGATACTGTTCTAGAACGCGCCGTTACGCGATAAACAGAGCTTCACGAGCTGCCGGCAATCTGTATATTTGTAGCAAATTGTAGTTGAATTCACAGGATGAATAAGCTTAGCTAGAATACAAAATATAGCGGGTAATTTCGGAGCCCGGGGTACCTATTTGAGTAATACAATTCACATTATATTGGTAGGGTGAAACGGGGTAAGTGCGACATATAAATCATCGACATAAACTTTGAACCGTTCTCAAACTTCATAAGATTCCATGACTTTGAAACTTTAATACAATGATCATTACCCATTTCCTAATTTAAGTCTTTAAAAATCAGAATGTATAATTTTAGGATAGCAGATTTTATAAAAATTAATACAACTAGATGCATTTAGAGCATTTAGTTGTATTATTTCTGATAAATTGTTAAAATAATGAAAATGATCTGCTTAATGACAATTTGAATCATTAGGAGGACACATTCTTATTGTGAAGTTGTAATTATTCAGAACAGACGGTCTGTGATATTTAATTCATATTTACAATGTGAATTAGTTTTTTTTTTGCTCCTTAATGACGGGTAAAACGTGCAAAGTTACAAAAATCTAGTAAAATTGCTTATATGGGGGAAATGCGGAATATCACAGTGATTGGTTTTGATATTGGTTATTTATTAAAAAAATAATGTAACTGTCTACACTTCGCTAAGTGAGAAAGTTTCCATTCAAAAATATATGGGGCACCATACCGACCACTGAGTAGATAATTAATGGGGTAAGTGTATCTGGTCTTATAAATCGTAATTCGCAGAAATAATCACAAAATTAATATATACGTCACAAACTACAACTCAAAATAAAGGTACTTACCTAATATCAGCGTCCTGGCACAAAAATTATCGAGATATACGAAAGATTGAAAAGGCGGCATACACAACTCGCAAGTTGACATTAAACATCTGTCATAATTTGAACAAATGTTTGGATTTGCATCACCTCTGGACTATGGATTTATAACATTTCTAGATCGGATAGATTGCGGCACTGGAATCCAATTTTCGCCCTCCCCCCACAGATGCACTTACCCCGACTCACCTTGGATCTTCATCTTGGATAATTATAAACACCGAAATACATGAATTGGAAGGATGAAAAAGTAATAAAAAAACCCTCTAATTAAAGTTTCCAATATCTACTTATTGCGCCTAATTTCTCGAGCACCGTGCCGCAGTCGCTCTGACAGAACGTAATATACCCCACGTAATAATTTAATGTGATAATAAAATGGATCGTTTTATTACTCACCTCTGAAGATCCCGCAAAATGCGGGGCATTAAAACCCGGCGACAGAACCTCGCGAGATTCATTAAACTTCTCGTGAAATGTCCATTTGCAGGATTGGACATCTTAATATTCATTTCACACCGTCGGGTTTCCTTAGCTGATGCTTCGCAGCGCGTTTTGGAGCACCGCACCTCCGAACTGCCCGAGAAACACGTTCTTCACGAACGACAGTAATATCCCTTTAGAGATAATATTTCTCTGATTGCCGTCTGTGTCAACTTTACAGTCAACACAGATGTTCTGTCTCGGTTTCCAAAGTTAAAGATCGGAACAGGAAATAAGCCCACTCTATTTTAAAAGTTAAAGATGTTATAAATCAATTGAGATCAACTATTACATTAAATCAATATAGAACACTTTTTTAGATATGGATAATTTTTGATCGATATTCTGTTGAGATATTTTGATATTTTCATTGTCTCTCTCTTTTCTGTCAAGTGGAGATACTATTTCGCTCGATACCGCCGGGGGCCAGGAACGTTAAACAAGTAAAGGTTTAAATCTGAGATACGAACGAATGAGCGGGTATTTATTATTTTTAAATATGCAATAATTTCGTCGTACCGACGACCATCGAACGTCCCAAGAGATCAATCCGTTTTAGGACGTAGTAAAAACAGCTATTTGTACCTTGTATTTACTATTTTAAAAGTATGAAAATACATTTTCTAATTATTTGCGTATTTGCCTGAGGGTCCGGTGATTTGTCGCTACGCCACTGGCACAACCTCCCAGTCGTCACTCTCGCGTGTATCCAGGACGAAGATTATTTATTTAGATTTATTTTAGGTAAATCCATCAACCAATAGAGAAATCGTATTTTTTATAAATCAGTTCTTTTTTTTTAAAAAAAGTTAACATATAAGGTCGGAAAATTGTCGCTAAAAATAATGCCGCTGTAGCTTAGTTGGATAAAGCACCTCCCCCGGTTAGGGAAGAGATCCAGGTTCGAATCCCGGTAGCGCAACAACAATATTTTTCGATAAAATTGATTTTATATGTGTATCTTTATAATTAATATATTTAATTAATATTTAAAAAATCAGTTGTATTAGTGTGAAAATCTCTTTAATTAGTCTTGATGGTATATCGTATGATGGCGACACGGCGAGCGCATTCACACTGCGAGATGTTTCTCTTTTCACACTTCTCATAGAAACGTATCGAAAGTGGCCGTGTTTTATATCCAAGTCGAGTGAAATGTACATTAATCTGAATATCGATAAACAATCTGGGTAACGGCGCAATGTGTGCAACCACTTTCGTTTTGTTACGCATTGCGCAATCGTATTTGAGAGAAATTCACTCGCGTTAACCTAAATGTGAATATTATTTTATAATATAACGACTCGCCGGACAGCCAGACAGCCGGACAGCCGGACAGCCAGACAGCCACCGGACCCACAGCGGGAAGAGAAATTCTTCTCTGTAACGATATTGTCATCGGTAATGCGACTGCGACTCGGTTACAGAATTAATCGTATCGAGCTATTATCCCAAATGAGTTACTATTAATTCGTGTAGGAAATCAATTTCCGCGGTTAGATGGCGCTGGATAATGAGCGCTTTCACTGGCAATACAATTATTAAGGAAGACTATATTTATTTTTTGTCTTATAATTACCTGCGATAAAAAAATATCAACAATGTACGCAGATATCTAAATTGTCAAAAAAAATCCATTAATTTAATGTTGAAAGTGTTTGGCGTTTGACATTTAGATTGATTCCGTGATCTTAAACGCAAAATCAGTCTGTATGGATGTGACATTATTACGTGTATTATTATTGGTATTTTTTTTTCTTTAAAAAAATACAGAAACGCGCACACGGAATACGTGTCGCATCAATATTCTTACTATTTTCAAACTAAGCTAAATGCTTGCGCTATGAAAATAGGGCTAACTTGCCGGTGTCCTGGAAGGGGGCGCGAACCCCCGACCGCTAGATCACTACACCAACCAGCTACTCGTGTACTTTGCGATCTGTAAAACACTTTCGTCGGTGTTTTGCTTTCCACTGGCGTATAATTTTTGCACCTTATTAAATGGATACCTTGATTTATGTACAAATTTGTATTGAAAATAATTATAAAAATGTATTAATTTTTCGTTTTGGTTGCACATTTGTCGAGGTTTTAGTTATTATTTAGTATTAATTATTGTGTTTTATTTATTGATACCTTTTCAGTTCCAGTTTCAGTTTATAAAATATATATTTAACATTAAATGCTTAATTCAATTACAATTTTCTTTTCTTGTCAGTTTAAAAAAAACATTATTTTATTATAAGTTCGTTTTATTAAAGTCTTTATTTAATTTTTAAGTTTTTATTTGTCGTTGTAGTATTATGTTACTGTTTTTTTTCATATCCACCTCTAACATTATTACTATTATTTTTGCTATTACTGTATACTGCCCGTTCCTACATATATAAATAAAATATATATCTTATTGATTATTCAATTATTTATCGTTTTTTTTTAACAAATCGTACCTAGGACGCCAGAACTGGAATTGTGCCACTAGTGTCAAATGTTAAAGAAATCAAATATTTTATTTTAACATCCATGAACATGTATACGTTTGTATTGAATGGCAAAACATTATAACGTATTAAAAAGTTACAAATAGCGTATATAAGTAAAAGCAGCACACGTGCTGTAATAAATAATCTTAAGCGATTGATATGCTTATATCTAATAGTCTGACTTTGGGGGGATTTCTCGTTTTTTTGGACATTATGTTATAAAGACGATGACTTCTTCAGCAGCTGACTGTTGAATATATTTAAGTATATTATTTTTTCGCAAATAAAAATAAATAAGGTTGGTGTTGATTTGCGAGGATTGTTTAATTAGTAAAGAATCTTAGGGTAGCACCTGTACTATACACCTTCATTTTAAATCATCATCCACGTCGATCCTTGCGATCTCCGTGAACTATCGTCTTCTTGACTATGCTCCTCCACTTTTATCGGTATCCCGCAGATCTTAGGGCTGTCATACTTGGTCAGTTCAACGGTCCATTCAGGAGACATTTGTGCGTCTCGCCATCCGTGATGTGTGAGGCTTAAAGGCTTCTCCCCCTTGCTTTCAGTGTCCATGATTCCACACCATATCAAATTACAGAATGCACCAGAGACTATAAGGCTGACCTTCGTTGTCTTGGAAATACCGCGGTCTTTTCATATTCAGTCAAGTCTAGACAGAACTTTTCGCGATACCTATCCGTCGTTTAATTTTTGGCTCGCGGCTACCATCGTCAGTAATTATGAACCCGAGATAATTTAAATCATTTACAATTTTGGCGTTTTACGTATGGGAGGATGGCAGTCAATGCGTGATAAATGAAAAGTTCAATACCTTGCGTTTGTTCTTGCTTTTATCGTCCGGTACAATAATAACACTATGTTAAAAATGAGGTAGGTATGCAATATTTAAGTACACTCTAATTTGCACTTAATGAGACTTGTGGAAGATGCCAGGCGCAAGTGCAGAATGGTTCTCTCGTTCCGCGCGCCCGGCAGCCCAGCGGGATGCTCCCCTAGCGGCCGAGTACCGACACATCGGATCGCCAGATGGCCTGTGGTGCCTTTCGTCACACAATCAAGGACTGGAAGGGCAGCTGGTTATGTAGATCAATGAAAATTAGCTTTGTTTTTTCCTTTTTTATCTCAAGCCCTACTATCAATTGTCTATTCTCTTCTCTTCTTTAATGCGCCAGAGTAGTAGTGCCATTTCTTCTTCTGATGTAGCGATCTAAATGGTATCGTTCGCGTACCTGCGATTGGAAATCTTTCTGCATCTAATTTTTACTCAACCATTCCAGTTTTCGATTGAATTTTTCATGATGTATTAACCATATAGATATGTTGAAGAGGTTTGGATACAATATACATCCTTGTCTGACTCCTTTTTGCACTTTAAACTTTTTAGAGGAGGTGTAGTTTATTTATTATTTATTAATTTAACCGTGGCGGTGTTATTCAAATATAGATTGCGAATGAGATGTACAAGGTGTTCCGGGACTCCAGTTCTGTTCAAGTTAAAAGGTTATTTGTGGTCATAGAGCTGCAGGTTGCATCTCTGTACAGTTCAAATAATTGTTTATCATTGGATCAACCTTACGCGCACCCTATAATTTGTAACCAATGCATTGTATGTGCTAATGATAGGTAACTCTCGTAATATTTGAAATAAAATTATACAATGATTGCGTATTTAAACAATATGAAAAAAAAAACCCACTTATCACCAAACATTAGATCTGCATTTTGGAAATTTCTCATAATTTTAAAAGATAAAAAGATGATAAATTTAACAATTCTGGTATTAATAATATATATTTTTAAGATTGTATATATACTGATTTTTATATTGGACAAACGGGTCGAAATTTAACACAAGAGTAAGTAAGAGAATTTGAGATGTTCACGGTTTCTCAGAATTTTCGAATCATTTATTGGAAAATGATCACACTTTTGATTAAAATTTAATATTATCTGTTTTTAGTCTCTTAGATTGAATCATTTAAAATAATATCTATTAAAGATTAATAATTAGATATTTCGGTGTAGTTTTTTATCACTCTGATGAAAGTAAAGGTTTTTTCCGAAACCGGTTGGTTTTTCAAAGAAGTCTTACAAAGTTAGTTTGTAATTTTATTGAAAATGACTAACCGCAGTGTTTTTGTAGTAAATATTAAAAATAATATTTTTTTACTGATTTTTGAAAATAAGGTGAAGTTATAGAACCGACCATCAGCAAACACTGAATCGTCTCATCGAGCTGATCAATTTGTAGTCCACTATTTTGTATGTACCATTGTAGCACAATTAGCGAGTTGATACATTCAAGAGCATTCATTGGTGTTTCGCCTTCAACCATCGTTTTCGAGCTGGTTTTAAGAAATAACGCTCAATAAACGTATATTGTAAGCTGCGAGTGGGAACAGGGTAGACATATAATGAAATAAATTATTTTAATTGAAAATATATTTATATAAAAAATATTTAGATTCGGAGATCGAACAATACTTAAAAACTAAAACAGTTCCTCGTGGGAAATACATAACTCGTTCGTCAAATCAATTTTCTTTGGGAAAAACTAGGCTGCGTTTGAAAATATGATTTGTATATATTATATAATTGTGATTTCATTACATATTGTATTTCATTTGTGCAGAGAACTGAATGGACGCGTCGCTCGCTGCGAGTTTTAAAACTGTACTCTATTAAAATTATTTTCTAAGTAATTAGTGGAAATGCTCACGATAAACATAAAATAACATAACAATATATTAAATATTAGGATTGCATGTAACACACCTGCGGCAAGTAGTAATGATCATCGATATGAAGCTGGAAGCCGACTACGCGTAATACTTTCAAGGTATAAGGTATAAGATATTGCACCATTTTTTGGGCCAGTCACGGAATGTATGCAGCGCGGTGTAGCTGAATTTGGCTTTCGGATATGTACTTTCAATTTTGAACGATCGCCGCAGTCGACTAAAATGGTACTATGCCATCAAACGACCCGGCAATAATTTTAACAAATACTTTTTCTAAAATAAACAAGTAACGGCCAGAATAATCCAAATAGCCTAATTTCGTACACAAAGTCACCACAGTGGAAATAGCACCATTCTAAACTGTATTGAAGAAAGTAGCTTTGGAAATGAAGATACAATTTGGTTAATTTTCTCGTATCTCAGTATAACAATTGAACACCCGGAATCGACTATCTCGTAATTTTTAACACGGCTGGTGGACTAACAAAATATCGGTTAAGGATCAGTGTCCGTAGTAGCCGCCCTCCTGGGCGTGGCCGAAGTCCTGGGACTGGTACTCCGCTCCGTGGGAGTACTCCTCGTGCGCGGGCTGCTCCTTGGGCGTGCCGATCTTGTGCACAACGGCGTTGAATCCGTTGTGGTGGTCAGCCTCGTACTCCACCACGCGCTTGGTGCCGTCGGACTCCAGCAGGGAGTAGGATCCTGGGAACACACGAATCGAGTTAGGATCATTGCGTACTTTGGGTGTCGTCACTCGCCACTTTACCTGACGTATTGAAGAACAAGCTTGGATCAATCCTGCTTCGGACGATCGTCAGTTCGCATATATTTATTATTGTTTTTTCTCAAGTCAATGGATCATGAAATGGAAAAGAAGTCGAACATCGTGTTAATTAGTAGCGATCGGATAGAATCCGTCTCTGAATTTCCACGGGTCGATTGACTTGATGCGAAACCAAGTATGATTTCTTGATTTTAAATCTGAGGACACGAAAGCATTTTTTTTGGAAGAATAATACAGGAAGTAAAATAGAAGCTGACGTCACGTGATTAATCATGACGAATTTTTAATATTTCGTCTTCCATCGCTCACCGCTAAGCGAGAATTTTGTCTTAGATAAAGATTGATCGGTATTTGCTTCGTAAGCCAAAAATATATATGTAGAGGTAATTTCATTAACCGAAACAAATAATAATGCGTTTTTTTGTATACCTGAGTGGATAAATGAGAGAAGATTGGTCAAGTATAAATTGCCATGTGGCGGATGCGTTTTACCGCCGTAATGGTACATTACGCATTTAAATAATTTTAAGAACACGTCTAATTGCCCGTTGGTCAAGTCAAGTTGTATTATGATATACCATTTATTTTATTTTCAACATTGGACAGTTGATTTTTCAGAAACGCTGGCCTTGGCCATGAACAGGACCTAGTAGAATATTCTGTTTTCATTTCAGCGGTCATCGGGAACCCTGGTTTGTCACCTCTGGATCGGGTAAAATGGAAACATGGAGGCGGCGAATCGAGCTGTTCGAATTGAAGAGCCGGTGTTACTTGCATTTAATAGAAACATGTAAAGAAAACGGTATAATTATTTGACGCATCGCAGTGCAATTGATGCCAGTGGGAACTTTCCAAACCAGTTTTCTTAGTTCGCTGCAGTCACATCCATTCCGAGTCGTCAACTGTGTGTGTCGTCACTCGAAAGTTACATATCTCTATTGTTCAGTAAACTAAGCCGATTCTGGTCCAATGTTCCACTACGACGATAGAAACTCTGATTTACCTTTGACCTTATCGCCATCCCTGGTCTCCCAGTGCTCCTTTTGGTCTCCGGTGTGGGGGTCCTTCACGGAGTAGTCGAAGGAGTACTTGGGGTGAGCCTGAAAGATCAGATAAATTCGCGGAATTTCTTTTTTATGTTTGTTTTTTCCTATTTGAAATCTCAATCAGTATAATTGTAATAAAATGTATTTGAAACGTATCCTGATCTCAGATAGCAAATAGCTAAGCACTAAACTCGATATCTTTTGTCGTTAAACCTTCTTCGAGTGTTTTTCTCATTATCGAATGCTATCTATTTTGTGAAGATTAAAATTATACAACATTATGTTAAATATGACCATTTATAAAACATCAAAACTCGTTGCTGGCAAACTACCCAATAATTCATCATTTAATAACTCCCGAAACCATCACATTCGATATACATCACCTTACGTAAGCCCGCTCAAGGGCAACCTTTACCCGCGATCGAGTTCACTTTTGTGGCTTCATTCGGACCAGTCCGAGGAGATGGATTCAATTTCAATCTGCAACCGGCATTCGCGAGAGTCAACCCGTTCTGAGACCGACTTAACGGGTCTATTAGGCGCGACATTAAATAGAAAATAGGCGAGATGTGCTTACCATATCTGGCGCGGAGAGATGTGTAAATATAAGATTCATATCGTTAATCTAATTAAGCTATTTCTTTGATAAAATTTTTCTCGTTTAGTATCTAATCTGGTGCAATGTGAGATTTCAGATTCATTATTTTTCTTGTACGGGTTGATCTCCATGACTGAAGCTGCGTCTTTCTTACATTTTCTACTAATAACAAATAATACATTCGTAATTTTACTCACTTGAAACGCTTCTAATCTATTTAGTGAATATTCACCTGAGTGCTCTCTATTGTACATACAATAAACTAGAGATGCGGCAATGGCGCGCTTACTCACGGCCTTATGATTTTATTAATTATTTTTTATTAACGATTCATTTTAACCTTGGCCTCTTTCGTCAGGTGAGCTGAAAGGACCCACCCTTACCCGGAACTGTTATAGGGGTGGTTACTTTCGTACCGGTTCCTCTCGGAAAAGCAACCGCGGATCTAATTGTGACCATGAGTACTGATTCGGATTTAAGATTGAAATATTAATGCAAAGCTATAGAAATAATTGAAATGACTTTAGAATGCTTTAGGACTTGTTAGTTTTTGCGTCCTTTAAGAAATGTCAACATTTTTGTGTATGAATTCAGAGAAATAATAAGAAAGCAATAAGAGATGACGATAAAAGTGATGAACTCGCCGGTTTTATGTGAAGTTAGGCACTCAGTACACTCATGAACACCCTGTACATACGTGATAGTCCACGTGGTCCTCGTCCTGGTGCTCCTGCTGCTCGTGCCCGCCCCCCAGCTCCTCGTGCCCGCCCTCCAGCCCCCCGTAGCCCCCGCCGTAGCCCTCGTGCCCCCCGTAGGACTCGTACCCGGCCCGCGCCGCCGCCACCAGCACGGCTATCAACAGAGCGCTCTGGAAATCAAAGTTTATATTTAATGTACCTATTACAGGTTTTCATTATTCTACAATTGATTTCTTCTGGATAAGTTTTCACTTTTCAGTTCGAGTTTAAAAAAAAATAGTGTAAGTGATTTTTTATTATATTAAGATTATAGTAATGTGACTTCATATACTCGTTAGTGAGTATAAAAGTTGTAAGGAGATTTTGGATTTGGCACGGTTCAGAACCCTGCTGTCGATGACGTCGGAATGATAAAATCTCACAACGGACGTTAAAAGCGCGCGGAGCTGGTTTCAACCGTCAATCGGATAATTGGCATGTTGGTCAACAGTGACTACGATACGTTAGTCATTCACTTCCTCGACATATCGATCTGTCGCCCGCCCTCCGCCCTCCGCCCTCCCTCGCAGAGAGATCACTTCCTGCTCGCAATACTAGTCTACATAATGCGCCGTATGCAGTTGTCATGTTCCGTGTCGCCCGTCAGGTCGGAAGAAAGTTCTGCCGGGACCATTGGCTAATGCAGATTGTGGCAGATGGCAGATGGAAGATTTACGAGCGCCGCAGTCAATTGGAGCGTTATTATTGTGTTGTGTATTGCGAGACGCAATTCGCGAGAGTCTGTCGACTTCCGCGTTTTCGTGTATCTTAAATCAGCTTTGATTCGTTGTGAATTGCGAAACGTGACTTGGCATTATTTGTAATATTTACCTACAACCGATTGATAAATGCCATCGTTCGTTCTTTCGCGAACCCCGACGATTACATTTTATTCATTTCTACAGTAAACCCATTAAGAGATTACTTTACCAATTTTCCAGCATTCGGTTCTGTCATGTTTGTCTGTTTGTGCTTTTCTTTGGCGTAGTTACGAAATCAATAAATAAAAAGAATCAAAATACAAAATCGGAGCTTTCGGAAGTAACCCGGTGGCTAGTGGAAAATACCTCGAATGTTCAATGTTATGTGAAAAGGAAATACTGTTTGGTCGGTACGAAGGTACTTATCGTCACCCGCGTGATTGGAATTGAAACGCGATATATTTTATCCGATTCTAGTGTAGCATTTCTTGGACCACTCTCGACCGGCACGCTCGGGTCGGCCGTGATGTGATGGCGGCTCGACTGGACCGCGAGTCTGCCAAAAGCGGCGAACCACCGCGTCTCCATCTTCCACCGTCAGCCACACTTTCCACTCGACTTGGCACAACTCCCGAACCGTTTCCCTTTCGTGGCGTGCCGTGCATCGTTCGCTTTCATCTGACTCCTGGCACGCCACCGCGCGGTACGTGCGCCGCGTATCGCCGAGCCGGTCGCGTGCGCCACCTTCCGCGACACTTCCTCGTGAGCGGTGCCGTTTCCACCGCGTCGGTCTAGCACTTCAGCACACATTACACCGAGAGATCGCTCGACCACCCGGTGTGTGGTCACATTTTCCCTCCGATATTGTCTTTCACTTTTCACATACTTCATTCACGCTTCGCATCCGATCAAGTTTTTTTTTCAAAAATCACTCGAGGAGACCTTGAACCGGCAATAATGATGGAGTCCCATTTCATTGTTTAACCGTTACCATACCGTGATATAAAATACTCGTACGCAGCCATGCTGTCAACTCGTGTTACCGTAAGAAGTTAGACTTCTATTAGCCTTTGACATGTGAAAAAATGCTTTTGAAAAAATGTTAAAGGTCATAAATTTACTATAAATATTGAGCTAATATAATAGATATAAAAAAAATATATTACAATTCGGAGCATTCATCAAGTCCTGTATAAGAGGTTGCATTGTATATTACCATCTTCCTTTTTATCTATCTTCCTTAATTAAGCGAGAAAAAGACACCATTATATTCGTATGTTTGTCATTCTTTTCACTGTGAAATCAATGTGTGATTTCTTTCTGTCTTGCCACAAATGGTATTTTGGTCAACGGATTGAATTGAAATATAATTATTTTTGTAGGATTCGTCTTACATACTTGATTTTTCACTAAATTAACTAAAATATGAATTGCGTGTATTTACCGAAATATTACAGGTTTAATAAGAGCGGTAGATCTGCGTTACTATTACTGCGTGGTTTGGGAAGAGTTAATCCCGATCTTGTGATCAATTTTGAAACATTGCAAATGCCTTTCATACTTTGCGTTCCTCACCAGTCAATGTTTATTTCAATATGCCAATTTGTTTTTCCAAGAACAATATGTCGTCGCTTCTAGTTTCTTTGAAAAATTACAGAAAATGATGAGAGCTTCGTGATAATATAATATTACAAATTCTGTTTATTTTTATTTTTTTTGTTTTCAACGGAAAGGTCGGGCGCCCTCTCTTTCGTTTGATATCATTATTCGATTTTCTGAGATGAGTTTGAAGAAAAATTTGAGAGGTAAAAATAATTGAATTTATTAACGCTGGAGATACATATGAATTAAGTGTTTATTGGGAACTTTGAATAGGTACACATTTTGTTTCATCTGATTCGATGAAATATTATAGATAATAGAATCAAAAGACTAATTGTTTTCCGAATCGTTTACGAAGTATTTATGAAGTGTATATTTGAAATGTTTCATTGTTATTTCATTGTAAAATTCGATCAAAAATAATATTATTTCTGGAGTGTGTACGTATTTTAAATAACTGAAATATAACGTCTATTCCTTATGTTTATTTTCAATCTAAATAATCACTTTCACTCCATTTATGATCCCGTAAATGAACATATTTTATATGCGTTATATGATTTAGCGTTAATGATATGTTGTGTTAGTTTTACCGAGTCATCCATCTAATCTAACGGTGTCGCATTTAGAGACACCGTTACGTGTTACGTCTCGGGATAAAGGAGCAATTTTAAGTTTTCAAGTCGTCGTGTTGACAAAATCGCGTATTTTTTAGTATATACTATTGGAACTTTCATTCGGTAACTTGGTAACTGTCGCTCGGGAGCTCGGTAAATACTAATTACAAGTTACTGTGGGCAATCTTTCATATTTTATTTTTAATTAATTTTAAAAATAGACATGAAGTTCTACAAACTAAACACGATCACGCTAAATCAATAATTAAATATTTTAGTTGGAAAATTAATCAGCCAAATATAAAATTTCGTTCCATTAATATATTAAGATTTTTCTTCTTTATTTATAAACTTTATGTAATATGAATTATTTAATGAATGAAACTATTGACAATGATATCAGATTTTCCACCCTATTTTTTGGCAAGCGGTGACCGGCCAATTGTTTAACATTTTAATTAGACTTTTTTGAAGCCATTGCCGTAACGGTAGGCTTTTGATTCAAAGTGATTTATTAATTTGTTAGATGGAAATTTATTTGCATTTATTAAAAATAAATGAAACAATATACATTTCGGCGACGACCGTTTCTCTCACTCTAAATATTTACACTACTACACCGCTTTTCTTGGCATAAATTCTGATGTCTTCTCCTCTCGATTTATTAATAATATAATTAATAATAGAGAAGCCGTACAGAATAAGAATTCCGCGTTGCCATTAAACGAAACTGAAAGATCTCCTCGCAACGTGCTTCTTAATCCCTGCCGAATCTAGTCGGGCGCGATTTGGCCTTTTGTTTTGTTCCGTTCAAGTTTGGGACTGATCCTGTTGACAAATTCGCCGATTGATAAAATGAGATATTTGTAGTCCCAGAACACCCCCGCTGTCCGGGCCTGCGCGCGCTCGAGCAGGTCGCCAGTGAAAGCTTTTTATGAAGCTCTTTGCCGAGACGTTCATAATGTTGTTAATGGAAAAAGTTTAGGTAAAAAAAACCAGTCTAAAATGCTTAAAATATGTGTACAACGGCACTCGCACAAGAGTAACTACGTTCGGATACATTTACCGGGCTGGTTGAATTCTAGAAGCTTTACAAGTGTTTATTATTTCATTTCATTTGCTTTGCGGGCTGTTCGCTTAATTTGTCGTCATTTAAATATTTTTAAAAGGAAAAGGTAAGTCAGTTTCAAATAAACGTCTCCGATACGTAATGATATTTTTACAATTTTATGAAAATATCTAACATTGAATCGATGATAATTTTTGTATCTTGCGCGATTAAAATTTTCCTTCTCATTTTAAGTGGTCGATTAATTTATTTTCTCATTCAAAGATGGTAATGGTAATAGAATGATCGGATAAATAGTTGTCATTGTTCGGTTTCCAACCCTCCCTGAGCGGGAAGCTGTAATCCCCGAAAACAGGATTAAAGACTCCTCTGGACTGAAACAGCACGGACCCAGTGCAGTATTGAAATGGTAATTTATCTGCGGTGTAATTATAATTGTGTTCTCCGCGAGCGGGCGGGTAACGATTCACGCCTGGACCGCTCGTAAGGAATATCGCACTCACTCGGATCGGCTGCATTTCGGTTTTGTCTGTGTCGACTATCACTGAACTGAACTGAACTGACTGCGGCTGGCGGACGACTGTGAAGAACCCCGGCTCCCTCGGCTTATATACCTCTCGGCTTCTCCTTTCTCCGCGGCTGGCCGTCCAGTTATCTCACACCGTCGGATGTGTGGAAAACTCGCCAGCGCTGTTCTCGAGGATGCTCCGCATGCGGCGCTGTCCTCGGCCATCACATCCTTCCTCGTCAAACATTTTTGTAATTATTTTTCTGATGCAGGACGATGTCGAAGAGGTCTAAGCGAAACGGGGTGCAGCTGCACTAAATGCAGAACGTGCAGAACCCTATCATGACACAGTTAAACGAACACAACGAGAGCGTCATCGCATTAGAGCGTGACTTTGTCAAGATGGACTATATTATAATTTTAACTATCAGTCCTAGGTCGGGTGCGATAGGCACACACAGGACTGTTGCAAAGTTGTCAACGCAATTTTACATTATTTATGAGTTTATGTATTCGTGGATTTTACCTTAGCACCTTCATGTTTCCATGACGACGATGTGTGGGCCTTTTCGTCGACATGCTAAATGTATTCGAGCAGCTAAATTCTTATTGTTTGAAAAATATTTCTACTTCAATCTTGAAGCGTTAAGAAAAACATTTTAACGTTGAAATGAACAAAAAGTAATTTCTTAAATAATATGCGTAGGTATCATGTACGTAGGTAATTTTTAAATAAAAATACCTATCTACAAAATATTCGTTTTTACTGTTTTTAATTTACAATTAATAGGAACTAATATGAAAATAAATTTAAAAGGTGACTATTTGCAAAGAGGATTTGGTTATTTATAATATTTAGCTTGCTATTAACACTTTTTCTTATTTATAAAATTTCAAATTTATCTAACTGTAAACCACTAGTATTTGTGTGTATAATTTATAAACCCTTGTTAATGTCAAAATAATGGTTTGTTTCCAAAAGATGATTGAAGAATTCAGAATATAACATGTGGCCACAAAGTAATTTTGCTAATATGAAGAAGAAGTTAAAAAATATATTTTCAGAACAAAAGTTCACAAATCCATCTAATCAATGAATCACTTCAATGAATGCATTAATTTCTTTTCAAATTTCCTTACACGTAAAACGCTGAAGGATATTGGGATATTATGCAATATATAAGATATGGTAACAAGGCAAATAATTATAATTCTTTTAAAAGTCTCAAGCACCAAATAATGCGAAAAATATTGTTTTTTCACAAACTGTTGATGTAATACTGCTTCATTGTAGTGTAATTTTGTAATCTAATAATATTAAATATTTTGTTGTTTATTCCCGTCTCTCCAGGATAAATACTTAACATTTTAGAGATAAAGGCAGGCATACAATCTCCAGAGATGTCATAAAATAGAATTTATTTTCCTGAAAATCAGCCCTCTTGATCGAGCGGCATTGTTTTTGATCCCCCGTGAATCGCGCTATTACGCTTCCAATATTTGAAAAAGCTAAAAGTAAACTCAATTTAAAAATATATTATTAATAATGTAATTTGTTTATACACAGTACACGCCGGTTATTGTGTTCGGCGGTTATTAGAATTGAGCTAAATTTTGAATGGACGGAATCAAACGTAATTTTAGACTAAAGTTAGAATAATATTTCTAATTATGTTTCGGAGTTTCGAACAAGCAGTAATGATGATGGTGTCGCCCAACCTTATTGGTGTTTAGGTCCTAATTTCTCGCGTCGTTCCCGGCGGTGTGTGGCCAGTGCAGTGATTACCCCCAAGTCTCCACTGTCTTCCATTACAAATTGCTCTGACCTAGGTTAAACGCACCGCATTGTTTATTCGAAGTTATCGGTGGAGATAGCTATCGCCAGACGTGTTTTTTTTTTATTGCTTTTTGACAGATACGCAGTTTAAATTTGTGTGTCAGTGTTTAGGTCCGGTTGCGTCATCTTCGGTAACTATAAATTTTACTTTTAAACTTAAAACTATCCGAAAACGCGTTGGGTCATCTCTTTTTTGTCGCTTACTTCTAACTTTAACTATAAACCGCCGAAAATCTCCTCTTAAATGTAAACGTCACCTGACAGATGTCATCGAAATCGAGTATTTTTCAATTTTTGACACTGTAGTGTCGAAATGTATAATATTATGTCGGATAGCAGTGATATCGCAGACTTTTTTGATGATAAACTAATTATGCAGTATATTCTTAACAGGAATAGTAAAACTAGAACCTCGGTACATTATTTTTTGTGGGAAGAAATTGGTTTTAAAAAATCTTTTTCCGATAACGGATTGCATCCACTGGATTTGTCATCTAGGGCACATTTGCATAGTGCGCATCCACTTGACATTCTTTTAATTTTTTCAACGTCGTATTATTGAAATGAACATTATTATGTCAGATAGCACTGATACCGATTCTTCTTACGATCAAATAATTCAATACATCCTTAACAAGAAGAGCAAATCTTTTAGTCCACAAACCGATCATTTTATATGGGAAGAACTAGATTTTATTGAAAGATTCCGCCTGTCCAAAAGTATGGTTAGGCAACTGGTCTTGCTTATTTCAGACAATATGTCATTTAAAGTTATCTACTTCATAGGTATATAATAATGTTTTTGATAAAGATCAGAAATCACGCAGTTAGTCCTGTGAACCAGGTCTCGATAACATTGCATTTCTATGCCATAGGATCATTGCGAAGATGCACGGGTGATATATCTGGTGTACACAAGAGCACTGTTTCACGGATTGTGAACAGAGAGCAGAGCAACAGTCGCTCTCAGATCACAATTTATGTTTCCCTGAATCTACCGAAGAAATTCAGCATTATCTGAATCAATTCTACGACATTTTAAAATATCCAAACACGATTGGTGCAATAGATTGCACTCATGTGGGAATCCTATCTTCAGGAGGAAATAATGCGGAATATTATCAAAATAGGAAGGGTTACTTCTCCATTAATGTGCAGGCAGTGATAGATGGCACAATGAAATACACAAATGTTGTTGCAAGGCGGCCAGCCTCAACACACGACAGTACTATTTTCAGTCATTCTAGATTAAAAGGGCAACTAGATGATGGTATTTTTAATGAGAAACATCTCATTGGTGACCGTGGTTATTTACTCAAACCATACTTACTCCATTTAGGAATCCAATATCTGTGGCTGAAAAACTATATAACGAGAGCCAAATCAGGACTAGGAATGTTGTAGAAAGAACATTTGGGGTGTGGAAAAGGCGTTTCCCCGCAATAGGTATGAAACCTTGGCTGAGTATTGAAAGAGTGGAAGCAGTCATTATAGCCACAGCAGTGCTGCATAATGTTACCGAGCAACCAGACTTTGTGACAATATTATATGCAATTGACTCTGAACGTGCACAGGATAGAAATAATATAAGACGAGATCTAATAAATGGCTCTTTTCCCCAATTATTAAACCAGTCATAGCATTTCATTTGTTTATTCTTAATATTGTGCGTACAAATGTAAATATTTATATGTTCTAATATAAATAAGATCAAACTTATCTTACACATATTGGCATGTTGAATCTATGAAGTATCTTCATCTGGCATTTCATTAAAGATCTTCATCGCTCTGTACATCATTCATTTCTGAGATTTAGTCTAAATTGTTGTCACATTTATTTTACAATAATATTGGATCTATAATAAAACAATTCTTCCTCTGTAAAAACTCTTTTGTTATATTTTTATATATACCTTTTAACATAAATCACATACAGAAATTACCACCATCTATTTGTAGAGAGTAAAGTCAAGTAAGTAAAATGAAAGTCAATAATTAGAAACTGTAAAGCCATACGTTATTATTTTAGTAAATAGAAAAACGGTTTATGTTAATATCGTATATATATAAAATGAAAGGGGGTGAAACCACATTAGCTAAAAACAGCGAGGCAGCATTTAAAAATAGAGAAATTGTTAATGTTTATAAAATTAAAGAAGTAAATTATTAAATTAATTACATATTATTTTTTTCTTTGGCTAACTTTAAATTTAGTTGACTAGACTAAAATTACAACACACAGTTCTTGCTGATGACTTATCTCTAGTGCATGCAGTTCTTGTGTATTGTCTATTTGTTCATTTGGGGTGGTTGAATTCATTTTGCGTTTTGATTTATCTGCGAACAAACGAAGGGTATATATTATAAATGAAATAATTAAATATGAATTAAATATATTAATTATAAAGATATACATATAAAATCAATTTTATCGAAAAATATTATTGTTGCGCCACCGTTGTAAATGTATTATAAAATTGATTTTATATGTATATCTTTATAATTAATATATTTAATTATATTTAAAATATCACAGACCTATGTTCTGAATAATTACAACTTCACAATAAGAATGTGTTCTCCTAAATAAGAAATAATTAAACTAAATAAAAGCATTATATATATTTTTACATTATGTAAGTGTGCATATACCAGAAAATTAATTCATTATATAGTGAATTATCATTCTACTCACTTTTTGGAGGTGATTCCATCAGTTGGCATTTAAATGCAACGCCAAGATATTCTAGATTCAGGCCTGTGCTCAACATCTTCCACCGATGAACATATAGACATATTACATTTGTATAATTGATCTGCTTACAACTGGGGTGTGCATTGTATTTATTTGTTTTTAAAAGATACCGTATTAAATGCAAAACGAGTGATACAAAAGTTTTCTAAGTTAAAGTGATGAGATTCGCATTGCAAGGCCTTGCAGAGTACTTACAGTTAGAATCTGTATCATTATCAAATACCGAAACCCGCTATCCATTGACATCTGCATCACACCTCATATCCAAGTTGCTGTTTCTCGCTTCGTCTTGGATTCTCTGAATAAATATTAAAAATAATTAATTAATTAATGCGTAATTTACATCATAAACTTTGAAATATAGTTAAAATACAAGAATACTTACTTTATATTGACATTCATCGTTCAAAAACGGTCAATTGCTCATTTCGGGAAAGTAAACGCATCAAATTAACGTAAACATCAAATGAAGCGTCCTACACGTGTTGCCATAAACAAAATTACTCGCGCGGGCATTTGTTTTTGAAAATGAGATTTTAAGAGGCCTGTGTAATTGCTACACTGGATAACTATAGACTCGCGATTTCTGTCAAATTATTTGAAGCTCGTTTAAAAGTAAACGAGTTTCAATTCAAACTCGATTACATCTCAGTTATGGTTACCGAAGATGACGCAACCAGACCTTAGTGACTCAAAATGTACTGTATTTAAATCCAGTTACAGATTCTAGTAGGCAAGGTATTTTATTGAAACGATCTTAGTATCATATGTTTACTTCATTATAGTGGTTTAAAACATTAACATTAAATAAAATGGATTGATTTAATTCTGGCATCTCCCAGCGTGTATCACTCAAAGGTATTTGGGATTGGTCGCTTTTATAATTGGAATAGTACGAGTAGATGTATCAATTTCCAAGAGCTGTATAATATAAGTTTAAAATATTGTCGCTAACGTTCTTGTTCCAGGTTCGAATCCCGGCAGCAACTAAAATATTTTTTCGATGAATGTTTTTTCTTCTTCTATATCTTTCGAATTGATTAATTCAATTTGTATTATAAATACAAATGTGTTCTCCTTAAAAATGAATACATAATATTATCTTGTGTACATTGAAGTTTTTTCTAAATATAATTTGCCGGATAATATAATCAAAATCGGTGACGATTAATGCGATCGCAATAACAAGCGCTTACTAATTTTCCACTCGTAATTTATATTTTTCAAATGTCGATCTAATAACCTTGTGCAACGAATTGTTCGTTATAGGTACAAACCTTTCTGGACACTTACTCCCATTTTTCTACGCCCGAACATATTATTTGGTTTTTTCCTTGGACGTTTGATAATGGAATAATCCCACCGAAAGGTTTCTGGTGCACACATTTAATCCGCCCGAAATCATTTGTATCTGTGTGTATGAGGCTAACCCGTGGACGCCATTACTATAATTTTATCTATGCATTTACAGTAGTACATTCCATTTCGTTCCGTATATCCGCCATTATATATTGTAAGATGGCCCGTGTCCACAGATAAGATATTTAGGAGATTTTCCACCCCAGACAATCTCTGCGATATAGATTTTGCTGAAAAAAATAAGAATGCAAATTTTATCCATATTTTAAAATGGAAAAAATCAACAGTAAACACTTATTTCTGGCACTTGCCGCAACAATTAAGTAGATATCGTTCGTGCGTTTTTTTAATCTTTGTTTTAGCTTCTATTTTTAAAATATGATAATGGCTTAGGTTATTTACCGCGTCAATTTTTCAAAAAAATTTAATCAAAATGTAATAAGAACTATGGGAATTATCGTGTCGTGCATGCGAGTTTTGTGTACACGATAAACTGATTTAAGGTAGAGTAGTTTCGAGGTATCCTGGTCAAGATTGAAAAAAATGCATTGAAATTTTCCGATAGTGCATCGAGAGATCCTCCTAACAAACATTAATAATGTAAGCTATCGCGAGGTGACGTGACGTGACGTGAGCCCGTGTGTGCAGTTGTCCGGTCACCGAGAGTGCGGGAATAGTTTCAAGTACACTTGGATACATTTCTTACGTTAGTAGAAATAATTCTTAAGATTATAATAATGTAACTTCATTTCTCATTTTGCGGCACGATAAAAAGTGCATTGAACAAAATATTTTTTGATCGAAATGTCTTCTGGACTCGTTTTTGTGTCGGAAGTAAGACACATAATCTTCACCACGTTTATGTAGGGTTTTGGGTTAAGGTTCTACGGTAACGACAGGTCTGGCAGCCTCGCGACAGCTGGTAAGAGTCGCCGCTTCGCGAACAGGTCCGAGCATCTAAATCCGACTGGAATTAACACCCAACTAGTCATCAGTCATTATCATTATCGAGAAATAAATATTTCTTTAAAGATTTAACTGGACGGAAAATGTTTCCCGTCTCAATGTTGACCTCGCGAATAAACGGACAGATATTGTTTATCGTGTATTTATTTTTTTTCAGCTCCCACCGAAGATGTCCAAATGTGGCAGGGGCGTTATTATTCATTTCTGCGAAACAAATCTAAACTTATGTTATATATGTACGTAGGTCCACACGTAAATAATTCATAATTCTCATGTTAACGTTTCATCTAAAACCGTCTAGCGGAAGAATTTAGAAATGACAAATGAAGCTGAGCATGTGTTTCGCATTTTTCGCAAAATCTGCCCCAAGCATATACCAATTAAACGCAAGTATTTGAAGCGGACAAGAAATAATTTGAAGAATTTCCCTAGAATATTAGTAATAATATTCATATTTATAAAGAACGTAAATTAATTCACACAGGTGTTTTCTACTTCTTTCAGTTAAATTCAGCCCATCGTACTTTTACAGTATTACCTAAATCCGTGCCTAGTGCACGCCACTGAAATGTGGTAACACATCTATGTGAGATCTTGGCATTGTGTATTTTTTGGTTTTCAATAAAGGATGCCCGACGCGTCATCGATCTCTCCAGCCCCCGCCTGACGTCAGGAACACGTGACGTAGATGTACTGTCAGGAGTAAACTCGGGTCTGGTAAAATCTCCTAAAAAGATAACTGAAATTATCCATTATTATTATTATATATTATGCTAGAATCCCAATACTACCGGTGGTCAGGGGCGTACGGTGCATACAAGTAACAAAGCGGTTCTAAAAACTACCGTGACAACTCACCGCTGTAGTCATGGCACTCTTGTTCATTCGACTCATCAAGCTATTCACATTACTCTGTTATATCTTTAAGCTAGTGAATTACTCAAGTCATATAATTGGCTATTTACTGAATTGAAAATTCCTTTTGGCTGATCCGTTTTATATGGAGTCGTTACCTATGCTGTTTTTTTTAACAGAATATTAGAAATGCTTACAACTGCATGAAAATCATTGAAGTGTTTACTTTTTCTTTTACTAATTGGCGAATTTTATTATCTTGCTGTTTTTAACCTGTTGATTTGTTCTTTGCGTTCGAGGTGCATTTGGTGCAACAATTTGTTTTTAATTTGGGAAAAAACAAAAAGCGATTGGCGGAACTGTTTCATACCATTAATAAAAATAATTATTTCATTTTTATCATTCAAACAAAAGAATCATGTTTAGTCATAAAAAGTGTTCTTAAAAACGTTCTTACATTTTTTATATCGTTTTTTTATGGGTAAGAAGGTATTATTTTACGTTAATACTAAAATTTTAAAAACACTATTAATAGTACTCTAAAATTACAAATAAATACATGGTAGGGTCGTATAAACGACAGATTCATTTTGTCTAAAGACGTTGGTTAAACAAAAGTTCATAATCCTATATATAACATATATTGTAATACATATATTATATATGATCGTATAATATCATTTGTAACCTAAATCTATACCTACTGCACGCCACTGCCAGTGGTGTACATCTGTATATTTAGCACAAACCGCTTTATATTGTCTTCTGTATACAGTTTTATGATCTAATCTGCCGTGTATATCAGACTTTTCTGGCCGACGTTTCGGATCCCAATCCAATCAATCAAGGTCCATCATCAGGACAGATTCTGAACGGCCGTGAAGACCTAAGAATACGCTCTGTCAGCTCGGTCGGCACTCGAATTTTTGGCTATCGAAGGCAGCTCACGCGGTACATTTTGTATTATATTACACGTGTTGATACTTGTACGTGCTCACATTCTATTTATACATGTTGTATTGTATTTTTATTCTTTCATTTGATATATTTTCACGATTACTTGCCTCGTATGTTTGATTGTGTTTAGCCGAGCTCAAACAGTTCAAACAGTGACATTGCTTTATTTGGTTTTGTGAAATATCATTTGTTCGCCAATTTGGCCCAAAACAGGCTTGTCTAGTGGGGTAATGCATTTAAAATGTGTTTTAAAAAAATACACGCAACTAATTGAGCATTGGTTTGAGTTAATTGGTTAAGTTAGGTTGTACTGAGTAAGATCACCCCTTTTTTTGATAATGCCTAGCTGCTAGTGTTGAATATAATATAGATTACCTAATATGGAGTAAAGAGCAGTGAGTTGTTTTATTCAATTCAATATGCTTTATTTTAGTAGACGTGAAATTGTCGCTTGTTAAATATGTTTTTACGTTTAATTATTTTTTGCGTCACACGAACTTTACGGCAGCGTCATCTAACAGCGATCTCGTGGAAACTATCCGAGAGATATTCCATCGATTCGGCTTGCTCTTTTTGGTGAAAAAAAAAAACTAATTTAGAATTCTCGTTTACAAAATAGTTCGTACAGCACCAGCACAGCGCACCCACCCTCTCACAGCCCCCCGGGGTCTGACTAACGGCGATCGGTTCGGTGGAGAGTGTGGCTGTTCCATTACATTACAGTGGTACATCGCGTTCACCCCCGTCACTATGCGGACATTTCAACTTTTCTCACTGCTGTAACTGTACTGGAGAGTAATTATTGATTCAGGCCCGATGTTCGTTTTAACCGCAGGTGACACGACACACTCACTCACCGATCGTTCCGCGGACTTGAAAGTTCTACTCTACCATCGTAAAGTGATACTACGTTCGTTTAATATTGTAATATTATGTACTACACACTGACAGAAAGCATTCATTTGCTTGTCTCGGCCAATGTTTCCGTAAAACATATTTTACGGTGTCGAAGACGATAATTCGTCAAAAGTGGGAAGTGGCGTACCAGAGTTAACCGATTAACGTAAACAAATACCCAATCAGAGATATTCTTAAAATGATTTTAAAAAATAATATACTACGCCGCGTACCGAGCGACCCGACATGGAATTATTATAAAGCGGTTTGTGTTTTTGCTAAATATGCAGAGTGTACTGCTGGCTTTTCTATTACAATATAATATAGGATATTACATCTAAATGCGCTCTTTTTATTAATCTTGTATGAACAAGATTTCATTTTATAAATCCCTTCATTGCCTCGGTTTTCCGAATACGATAATAAGTAAATATAATAAATCGTATGTATGTCATAGAACATTAGCATTAGAATTAGCACAAATGAAGTCAGTTATTGAAAATTACCCCAAAAAAACTCTAATACAAATTCATATACTGTTATATAATAATGACGCATGTTTTAAATTTTTTTAACTACTGACTTTGAATGACGGCAAACACATTTTAAACTTAACAATTGAATATATTCAACTTTTGTATACGTCAAATATTAATTAAACGCAAATGTTACGTACAAAATATAAGCGAAAATGCCACGTTAAAATATCCAACGTGATGTCTATCAATAATCTTCACCCAGCCAGCCTCCGCACAGCTGTCACGCGGCGTCTGGCGGAGGATTTTCATTTCGGTAATAGATTTTTTTACATTTTCTTAGCTAACTTATTAATTTGTTTTTAAAAACTGACATGAATTTTAAATTGACTGATTACGCAGGCGTTCTATTGCAAAAGCGTCTCACTGCAGGACTGTGAGTAATGGCGCAGGGCGGGGGATTTACCCTTTTTAAGACTAGAAAAGGGACGGCACGCCAGACGATGTGACGGGGGACTATTGATGACATTTGCGCAAAAATACTTGCGGGCTGGAGGTAAACATGAGACTGATGGATTACCGAACATTAACGTGTGTATCGTGGATCGTGCATCGTGCAGATCTGCTCTAGTTTCCCAGGCGCGACCGAATATCTTGGCCAACAATACTGCTGACTCATTATTTTAACAAGCACCATTATCAGTTGAAGTAATTCGACCCTTCAACGATCGAGGACACGACGTCTCGTGAGGATAGTAGTAGAGTACTAGTTAGTGATGGGCATGCTAATCACAAGTCCAAACCTACTTTTAGCATTTAGAAAATCTTCCAAAAGCGTACCTCTCTTAAGGGTGCAGTTAAAGACTAGAAAACATATTCATACTTTTTTTTACTCACCACTGTATGTTCCGTTCTTTGCTAAATCCATACCAATATAATCCCCTTTATTCTAAAACTGCAATTATACAGTACCTATATAATAATTAGTAAAATAAAAGAATTTCAAATACACCTGTTTATTAAATGAAATAATAAACCTTATTTTTACCGTTTAATCCTGTTATGAGAACATCGACACGCGTCTTTTGCTTATCTCGCGGTACGGCGTCTCGGGCGGTGTCGGCACTCAGCATCCGCAGGAGGGGTGGGTGGGGTGTTCACCCTACTTATTACTTATTGCATTTCTCGCCAGGCTTTACATTTTCAAACTTATTGATACCTCATATTTTAATTCAAATAACAAATTTCTATCGTAATTGAAAATTTATTGTATTGTGTGACCAGATTTCAATGAAACTGCCTTATATAAATTGTTAACGTTTTATATACCCATTCTTCCAATCTTTCTTATAGAGACACTTGGTCTGTTTTGATTTTGGTCTTAGAAGAAGTCAGATTTAGTTTCCCGGTTCACGATCCTTTACCACCGACTGTCGACCCTTTCAAACCGGCTTCATTCAGTTTGTTAATGTTGATTTGTATATATTTTCACAAACTTTTTCAATATAAACTATATTTTTTGGTGTTTTCGTTTCGTGTTAATGAATTATATTTTCGTTTAATATAAAAATATAAAACAGAAATAGTAAAATAATAAAAACCAATATATATTAGTTACGTAATTAAATTACACCAAAGTAAAAGTATATATTTAATAATGTGCAGTGCGTGTTTGGAGAAGTTATTCTAAATAAAGGTGTGTAATATTTTGTTATTTCACGATGCATATGACGCGTATACGAACCTAACCTAACCTAACTCGACCATAAGTAATGTTACATTGAATAAGCAGGTCTGTCCGCGGTCGAGTGAGAACTTGGATGATTGGTCGCGGGTGCGGGTTCCACACTCGACTGGTGCAGATGGTATAGATTTATTTTGATTAAAATTTATTCGATTAAATTTGCATTTAACCACATGAATTTCATTTTCAAAAATATGAATCATTTTCCTTTTGGGTAATAAAAATCAAACCTTAAAATAAATAAAAAACTTTTAGTACCTACCGACCTGACTGTATTTTAATATTTTTATAAAATGTGTATAATGAGAGATAATATAGGAAAATTACCTTGTTTCGGATGATTAACATCATTTTTCCATATAGTAATAATTTATGGCACCAGAAATAGAGGACGTTCGCGGAAGACTTGGCACGACCAGGTAAACCAGATATCGGAGGATGGTCCTGTTAGAAGCCTCAATAATCGTCTTGTGTGAGAAGATGTATGATTGCGGATGAGGTGAGAATTGTGTGTCTGGACAGAAGAGTGTGGCGCTCTATCCTCTCTGCCTATTCCCGCGGGGAAACGGCTTGATGTAAAGTTAATAATTTTGTGTTTTATGAATAAAATTTTAAAAATAAAATAGTATAATTACAAGGTTTAGTACAATTACCCAAATGAAGGAATAGGATATTTCCGGAACCAGTTGGTTTTTAATACAAAATCATCAGATTAGGCTAGATTAAATAAAGTGTAATTCATGAATTAGTCTCGCGCGACGGCCACTCTGCACTCTAGTCACGGTACTCGCGACACACGCTGCGATGTCGCCGGGCAATCTGCACGGCCGCTGTTACCAGAGGAACGAGACGAGAGCGCGCGCACTTTCACGGATCGCCGGCCGAGCTGCGCTGTGTCCCGTCCAGTATTGCGTAACGATATGTAATTACGGGAAGACGGGTCTTCCCGCGGGAGGCTGGCTCCCGATCGATTCGGGACCTCGTCCAAACTTCCTCGAGTTCCCTGTCCTGTATCTTTTCAATAATTAAATCCGCTCGCCCGGAAATAATTCCCTAATATTTCTTCCGAATCGAAAATGTAGCTTTGATGTGATTCCGGCGGGCGGCGGGCGGACGACAAACAAAAAATGTGATTTCATTTTGAAAATAGCGAGGCTCGCGTTGTCTTTGGATGTTATTTGACAAGCATCCGTTTCAATTACTGTCACTTTGGTAATATTATGGATACCCCCCCCCCCGCGCCATCCGCGTCATATTTTATTCAGCGAGATGAGATCTCGGCCGGATAACGCGGTTCCCGCTCCGCGCAGCCTCCACGTCCCGGGATGCCGCTGCGATATTATTTATGGATATCACCCCTCGTTATTTTAACACTAGAATAATTAAATAATACGTACTTACATACAAGACGAGTCCAGGCATTACGCTCGGGCCTGAAGTTTCTTAAAACACGATTATACACGAGATAGGTATGTTTTACTGTACTTATTGAATGCATGTCGCCAATCCTCTTCAATATGCACATGGACGAATTGAGCGAGCGACTATCCGATGCAAAAATTGGCTGCCGCATGGGCGGGACAAATGTGAAGCACATTAGTTATGCCGATGATATGGTTATCCTAGCGCCATCTATAAAAGGGATAAGAAAGCTTTTACAGATATGTGAAAGATATGCCAGTGAACATAATATTTTATACAATGCCAGCAAATCGGTCATAATGGCGTTCAAATATGGAAAAGGGTCAGATGATATCCCTCCCGTGTGGCTGGACGGGACGAAATTGAGCGATCCAAATAAGGTCAAATATCTTGGCCGTATATTCAATAAAAATGGACAAGACGATGATAACATGGAACGACAGACGATACAGTTGAGCGTTCGTGCAAGTATGGTGTCGCGACGTTTCTATCGATGCAGTAAGGAGGTGAAGAGGATCCTGTTTGAATCCTTCTTCACCATCATGTATACCTGCGAGCTCTGGTCGAAATACAAGCGAGTGACGTACAACCGTCTCCGAATTCAGAACAACTCGTACAGAATACTGTTCGGATTGGCGCGTTATTGTAGCGCATCTACAATGTTTGCCTAAGGCCGTATACGTGGATTCGTTCCGCTTCTGAGACATCTAGTTGCTGGCGTAAAGCTGCGGCTGGAGCTCAGCACCGACTCTCTAGTGCAAGCGGCGCTCTCGTGGAAAGCTGGTTCCCTGACCGAAGAATGCCAACAATAACGGCCGTGACTGAAATGTATCTATATATGTTTGAATTTTTTTTTAATTTATATATTTTTTTTCTTTTCTTTTAATAACATAAATTATATTTGGTATTATAATGTGTATTATCTTTATGGCGAATCAGATCTTCGTAAAAAAATACCCGGCACGCTTCGTATGAAAATACCCGCAAAAAGTTTTATTTCTTACTATTGACTTACACGCTTAAATAATAAAAAATATGATCTTATGGACAATTTAAAAACCTTTATGGAGTGAGGTTTTATAGGACAGTATCGCCGAAGGTTCCAAAAATAATTACCCATCATATCTTCCTTGGGATCTCTGTTTCATGATTTTTATGTCGGTGACTAGATCTTCACGTAAATCACCGAAATGACCAGGATAGCGATCTGAGTAACTGTTCAGATAATATACATTCATATTTTCGTTTTCACTAAGCACTAACTAGTTGAGCATAATAAAGTTATTTATTATTAAAACAAGTGAAGACCGGGCGCGTGACGCAATATTGACCATCGAATTTATGAAAGCTGAATTTTTTATAAGCCCTCCGATCTGAGGACCGTAAAAAATCCCCGCTTTTAATTTTTTCCTACTCAGTCCGGGAAATTTTGTCAACAAATATTCAAAACGCGAACCACATTTGTTTAAAGCCTTTCAATTGCTCAATCGGGCCAAGTTTAATATGTAACCAGTGACAGGGTGATTTTTTTCTCTCGACCGACGGTCCATTGATGATGTTTTCTTTCTATCAACAATGCGACGGATGAAGAATGTGATTGGGAAGAGGGACATCGTTCTCTAACAGTAAATTCATGATAATATAAAAAATAATACGAAACAACAGGAAAATTGAAATCTAATTGTTAATTAAACATTCCAGTATTAAAGTGGTAATAAGCTATATCTCAAAAACTAGAGCTGTTACGGAAAATCAGAAATACAGAAGATTAGGTCTTACTTCGACTTTTATGAGTGGAAAAATATATATTGTATTGTATCAAGATCAGGTTGATCTGCCGCTGCCGCTATACACCTGGATTAGTCTTAATAGATGACCCACATAATTTATAAATTTATCTTCCTCATAGAAAAAAGCTGTTTTATTTAATTTATTTAAAGATCCAAATTAAGAATAGGATAGAGACATGCATCGTACATTGCTTCTCGACTGTGTAGCCAACTGATACAATTAAATATAAATGCGTACAAAAAGAGGTCCTTAAATGGCTGAAAGGTCTTTAAAATAAATAAATAATTATTAGAAGAACGCATTCTTATTGTGGAGTTGTAATTATTTAGAACAGACGGTCTGTGATATTTTAAATATGAATTAAATATATTCATTAGAAAGATATACATATAAAATCAATTATATCGAAAAATATTGTTGTTACGCCACCGGGATTCGAACCTGGATCTCTTTCCAAACCGGGAAGGTGCATTATTATGAATTGATAATTCTGGCGTCTGCTATCAGATTACGCAAAGGTATTTGAGATTCCGTAAACATAAGGTTGATGGCTCTTTCAAATAATGGAACGATTAAATGTATTAATATCAAAAAGGTAACATAAATAGTTCGAAAATTTGTCGCTAAAATATCGTCGCTGTAGCATAGTTGGATAATGCACCTTCCCCGGTTTGGAAAGAGATTTAGGTTCGAATCTCAGTGGCGCAACAACAATATTTTTCGATAAAATTGGTTTTATATGTATATCATTCTTATTAATATATTTAATTCATATTTAAAATAAATAATTATGTATTCTCATTCTAGTTCTAATTTGATCCATTTCTCAACATTTTTTTATACAATTTTGTATTATTAAAGATCTTTACGTTTTGATATAAATATAAATGTCGATAGCCACCTTCATAATTCAAGATCTTCTTTATTTAGGAGTGCATAACTCTATTGTTGCATATTTTTATTTTGCATATATATAACTCATACATAGTGTTTTTATTCAAATCACCAGTTGTTCTAAAATAGAAACAATCGCAGTATGCCTGGACATGGCATGCAGGTTCGTTTATTCTGGTCCTGCAAGTGCGGTGTGTGCACATCTGCGAGGTGACCGCGCGTCCAGTTCAGAAATGTTCCACTTACTGCATCACTTCCTAAGTATTTTTGATGTGGCAACATTATAACGACATTAAGTGTTAACCGTTTCAAAATGCATTTTATTTTTTGCTGGATTTTTACGTCTGAGCATTTCGCCATATTAGGTGCACTCTCCTTAGACAGCAACATCCGCGGCTACGGCCTACTAGCCACCTAGCCACCTAGCCAGCCAGTCGGCCTGTTTAATTGCTGCCTTCTAGTATTTATACCAATGTGATTGATACCGAATTATTTAGTGTTTTTTGGAACTAAATGTGAAAATTTATTTATTTATTATTATACACGCCCTATTCAGGCATTAACAGAATTTGTAAAATAATAAAAAATTACAACAGATGTGCAGTACACAAAGAAAAAAATTTCACAGTGTCAGCATGTTTTTACATAATCAAAATTAAACATAAATATAAAATAGCAATTTATTATTATTTAGTCATTTTCGTCCTTGGTAAAATGACTATAGGTCTGTCGCCTCCATTCTTGTCATCGCCGCCGGGCGTTACTGAACGCATCCTGCAGATACCGGTGCGATTGCCGGCCGTCTCTCGAATCTCACTCTTCTCACCGCCGCCTTCCCACGAATAGACAAGAAACGCCTCCGTAAACTATTCGCGTGTAGTAATTTTATTGTACAGCTTCACTTTAAACCGAGTGTTAAGTGTAAGTAGTTAATCATTTTCTAACCTGCTCTGGTCAAACAATATGCATACGCAATACAGCCCGCGATTATCAATCGGACACGTGAGTGATCGATAAATATTGGGTCATCCACCACTCGCAGTTTCATCGCTCACACAACCTGCCGAATCTTTCTGATTCGATCGATATATACCCACACGCACACTTCTACATCATCCTTACATTACGCATGTTTACGTTTATACACAATCATATCCCCATAAGCAATGTTAACAGCTGATTTGACATTATTTTATATAATACCTTATGAAAAGATTATAAAAGATATAAGAGAAAAAACGATTTGCTGAAACATTTAATAATATTGGTGCTGTATTCTTGTAAATGAGTGCTATCACCAGTGTAACTTACACAACGACCTGCAAGCCACGAAAGGGGGATGCCAGATGCCAGATGCCAGAAGCCAGACTTCATCTAGAAATGTACGCTTGACAGATGAAAGGCTTCGTATTCTTGACAATGCCTTGTGGTGTCGCTGAATAATCTGTCAACACAACCGGTCGAGTGACGTTTACACGTTAAAATAAATAAATTACAAAATAATTACAAATTGAAGAGATTGGAGAGAGATTGGAGAGAGATCGGAGAGAGAGATGCCGCCGCACTTCGTCACATTTTTAATTTAATCAGGACGGCGTCAAGTTTTTTGATATTTTGAGGGACGCAGATATTAAAATATATTCTCACTGTAGCCGCAGAAAAGGTGCAGCGTGGACTTGTGAGATTGATCGTAGGATTTTAAGACAAAATTTTGAATGGAATTGTATGGAATTTTTTATATTTTTATTTATTATTTCAGTCAGCCTTTTCCGTGAATACGACCGACTGGCGGAGTCATTTAAGTTGAGTTTTACGTACTACGTTTTAAAGTATTATTCTCCATTATTAGACAAAAATACCCCCAAATTGTCCCTTATCTATCTTCAATGGCGCGCGGTCGGGACGCGGCAAACAAGGGATGTCGGATTTTTCTAAAAAACAGGGTGTGTACCCTTCACGCACGAGGAGGATTAATTTAAGGGCGAGTATTCTCGGTTAAAGGGTTTTACAAATGGAAAGTATCCGAAAACGCTTAACATTTAAAAGATGTATTTTTTCAACCCTTGTTGGTTTTTTTGGTATTTTCACAGATCGATTGTCGAGGCAGAATAAAATCACGTCTGTTTTATGTTACTAAGTATATGTTACTCAGACCTATCTCACGAGGAGCGCGGCAGAGCGGAGCCGATGTCAGATAGTGACGTGAGCGGTTCCGCTATCTATCTTTATATACTTTTGATCGGTTTGACTTCAGACCGAACACTGCAATAAGTGCTTCAAAAGCTATAACACGTTTATACATCGATAAGTAAAACGTCGTTACATCGGATGTTTGTAGGTTTTCAGTAGCGTTGCTGGTTCGAGTCATCTGGTGCAGATAATAATGATTTCTTGTCACGAACAACTCCGCCAAATTTCTTAAACATTCTCGTACCCGCGACAACGATCAGCAGATATCGAGAAACTGGCCGATCTAATTTATTACTCTACTCGTACTCTACCGCCGAGTTGCCGCGACAGTCGAAGCTGCGCGCGCGTCACCGAATGAAGTGATAAGTTTGACTTTGTCTATTATTGTTATGTCGCGATGCTCGGCGTGCCGTCGGAGTTTGGCAGAGAGGCAAGTGTACGGATTTAGAGAAATGATTTAAAAACTTGACATTAGCCGAATTGTTGCAGTATGGGAACCTTAACGGGAATTAAACTAATTGGCGAAGCTGAATTACGAATGTTATATATTTTAGTGATATTAAATCGGCGCGTTCAGCGTTCATTCCGCAGCCGCGTAAACTTTCTTCGCCGAGCGGCGCGGCGCGGCGCGGCGCGGAGGGAATTATCTAGACACAGGTGCTGGCCAAATCTCGACACTTTCATAATTATTTAATTAAACAAAATTTACATCTGACATGCAAAGTGGGGTTTGCCAGTTCTCAGTTGCCGGTATGCTCTATTCGATACGCGCGAATCGCCCGCGGACACCGCGGGATGGTAATTGATAAATTAGAAAATAAATATATTACACATTTATTAGCAACAATTTCACACAACGCTCTAGTGTGAGAAATAGCATTTTATTAATAATATTTTAGATTTATTTGGTAAAACCAATTGTAATAGAGATATTTTATAATATTATTTTCGGGCTATCTCTTAATATATAATTTGATAATAATGCCGAATGAAGCAAGAAATGAGCAGGTGTTCTAATTTTGAAATATATTATGCTGTCAAATTAAAAACACAGTAGGAAACTAGGTGAGCGCTCATTAAACACTTTCGTTATTCTAATCATTTATTTTCATGTTCAAGTATTTAGTTATTGGATGAGTTTTCTAGCTAGTTAACAGTCATTTTGTCTATTCATTAGTGATGTGAAAAAATGCTACCCTCGACTCACTGGTGTGATTTATATTCAATAATATCAGTGATTAAAAACTGTGACTGATCACAGTTTCATTACGCATGTGTCGCACGATATCACAATACACAAAATAAATAAATAAAAAAACATAGTTTTGAGCGTATTTAATTATATTATTCAAACTTCATTTGCGTAAAAAAACATTCTAGCGTATATAATTAATATATATATATATAATTCAATATCATCACAAAGAGACTGAAAACCCTTTAAAAAAATGTAAGTTTATTTTTCGGGTCTAATTCTCAGCATTTCGGTGTAAATGCGTAAAAAGTTTTGGCAGAATACTAGATGGCGCTTATCACGAATTATAACATCATTCCTTCATGAATATTTTTATTTCATATGCACATGCGCCGAATCACGGTTCACAACCAAATATAAATTAAATAAAAAGTTCCTAGATATTCAATCACTGATAGTGATTGTGACTCGAAGATTTCAGTGTTTGACTCACGGTTCGTGATTTTGAGCTCGTCACTACTATACATGTTTTATAATAAATATAAAATATAAATAATAAATTACGTTTATTTTTATTCTACTTTTATATCCTTGGACAATATTGTAATTTGCAAACTCTTAAAATGATATACCATGCATGGACGAATTAATATTACACTACCGAATACTAGGTTGGGGCGGAACTTGTCCCATACATCTCAAACCAATAATTACAACTCGAAAAATAATAATAAAAGTAATTTTAAAAAAGGCTAGAGATAACCGTACAAGTTTTTAAAGATTTTCCTGTATTGAATTTATCTTTTTTATAAAAAAAACTGTCTTATTTCATTTTTTTAAAGAGGATAAAATAAAAATTCAACATAACTATCAGACTAGGAGCAAAACTAATGAACATGTTATTTTTAAAATGTTCAAATTAGGAATTGGACAGAGACATGCTTCGTACATGGCTCCTAAACTGTATAACCAACTGCCAATATCAATTAAATTAGCAGCAAATATAAATGTTTACAAAAAATAAGTTATAAAATGGATTTAAAATCTTCAAAATTATTAAACTATGTATTTGACAACTTTCTCTATTTATAATCTGATCACAATTCCAACATTTTTATATATTGTATTATTATAGATGTATGTATATATTTTTAAATCTTTTTTCATGTTGTAAACAAATTCTTACATCTAGTTTATATTGATCTTGTATTATGTAAATGTTGAAAGCTACTCCCATTATTCAAGATCTTTTTTATTTGGGGATGCATAACTCTACTATTGTTTTTTTTTTATTATTGTCGAATATATAAATAAATAAAGTACTTGTTAAGTAAAATAACTTTTTCCCCCTTTTCCCAATAAATTAATCAGTAAGTACGGAGACATACCCTGGTCACCTTTGTCACCGGACCTTTCACCGTGCGCCTTTTTTTTGTGGGGATACCTTAGGCCGATAGTTTATAGTGACAATCCTCGAACAATTCAGGCCCTACAAGAAAATATCCGCCGTGAAGTTGCTGCCATTGAACCGACGCTTTGCTCTCGCGTGTTCGCAAATTTAAGAGTCCGATTGCGAGAGTTTCTTGAGAGAAATGGAGGGCATTTAGACGAATTGTTTATAAAATGTAAAATCCGCATCATCAAACTCCATTTTGTATATATAAAATATGAGAATAACATTGTAGTTTTATTTATTTATTAATATTAAAATTGAAAATTTTCCGCTGGACTCCCTTTATAATGGTATTTATTTACATAATCGTCAATAAGAAAATATCGGCGGAATTTACACGAACAATTGATGAGTACGAGCAACGTACAAGAAGAAGGAATAGACTGAGACGGCCATTCAGGAAGAAGGCCAAATCTCAGAAATCGATGATGTATAGTGCGATGAAGATTTTTAATGAAATATACCAGAAACATAAGAAAGGAAAAGAAATTGAATAGATTTAAAATGAACTCGTGTGAAGCTCGCGTGATTTTCTATCGTTTGTGTAGTTCGCTTTTGTACAATTGTGAAATTTGGTTTAAAATATTTAATATATTTTTACACCTCGTGTCTATAATGCAGATGCCCCGCGCCCATGTCTCACTGAGTAATTTCACGGAAACAAAAAATACGCTCTTTTTATTATTATTATATGTAATGTACTATTTATTATAATATTACATTATCGTTTGAAAAAAGATTTCGGCTTTCAGAAGGCCCCGAAGCGCGCAGGACGGTCACTCTGGTTTATTCGTATTTTTTTCTTTGAATTATTGTAGGTAGAACATTAGAAGGTTCGCTAAAATAATTGGCATGCGTCTGTCACATGTAAATAGTAAAATAATATAACACCTTCATTCACCGAAGCATTCAAATCTTGCTTTCCCTGCGACTATCAAAGGAACGAGACCCGAGTATTTCCTTGGGTAGTTTTTGTGATTCTTTTTAGCAGTTGACGCCTTCAGTCCACATCCATCCACTGTAGAATAAAGTCTTCTCTTAATTACTCTCTTCTGTCCCCGCGTCCAGTCGCTTCCTGTAAACCTTTCTATGCCTGCGAGCTGGTGGTTGACTCGCATGACCTGAGCCAGTGTGGCCAATGCGATGCATCGGGGACCACTTTGGTTAGGACTTCAAAAAACCTAGCCCTACAAAACATTTGCAAGTGATGATTTTTTTAATCTAACTCCAAATCTACCGCGGCAAAAAATGGAATAATAAACTTAAAATAATCATTTTTCTTGTGAATAATGAAAACACGTGAAAGCATTATCGAAGTGTACAGCAGTACCGCGCTAGTAAGGCGGGTTAGGGGCCAGATCGTCGCCGAAAAAAAGAAAATCGCCACAAAGCGAAACAAGTTTTTTTTTTCAGTTGCAACATTTGCGCTAGCATTTTGTGCTCTGTTACGCTGGGTCATCGGGACCGTTAAAAAGTGTAATTAATTAAGAAAATAGTGATCACCACCTATGTAGATTTTATGGTTTCGATCTCACTGCGCTCGAGAGTTTTCGCCTCTACGAGTATAAAGAAGCCATTTTTTGTAATTGACAAGAGTGAATCCGGAGACTAGAGATGGAGAGAAAGGGGAAAGCTCGCGCCATCAGCTTTCTGGCATTGTCTCGGTTCGCACGGGCTCGGCTCTCGGAGCGAACACTGCGTGAGAAACGAGATGTGCAGCTCTACCTGGACTATTATGATCGTCGACTCGCTTCCCTCCGTAACTAGTGTTGCGCAGTCTTATATTATGCATAATATGTGTAATCTGGTGTTGATTCATCTATACCCGAGGTTGGTCTGGTCGGTTATTTAACATCTTTATTCCGCTCCAAATAGTAAAACTGGTTAATTCGACCGCTCTCATTTATATTGCTCACATCGGCGTAGTGTCGAATTTGACAGAAAGAAGATATACACACAGATAAACTCAATTTATCGAAAAAATATTTTAGATCCTCGTTTAAATTCCGGTGGCAGATAAAATATTTTTTCGTTTATTTGTATGTATATCTTTTCTAATTGACACGTTTAATTTGTATCAAACCACGGAACTATGTTCTGAAAAAAATTACAACTTCACAAATAATAATGTGTTCGCTTTAAAATTAAATATTAGTAATTGTGTTATCCAATTCAGCATTTAAATCATGTTGTATCGAAAAAATACAGTCACGGACCGATCACACGGAATGTATTGCGTCGGACTGACCTCTACATCTAGTTCCCGTCCCTCGTACACCTCTCCCACTCACCTTCCTGTCTAGTATGCGTATGGGGAGGTGTAGAAGGATCTGCTGAAGTTTTGGGAGTTCAACAATAATTTTTCCTAATTTTTTGTACCGTGTTAAGTCAATATAATCAGTGTAAAAATAAAATTAGTTTATTTTCTTCACTTGTATTATATGAAAATCGTGTAAAATAGATCGTGTATTTAATAAATTAGGGTTTCAATCCCATCCCAGCACGGGAGCGACAGAGGACAGTTTATGTAAAAATCTAAATGAAATATTAGTGTACCTACCTACCTACAGCGTAGCAGCTTTACTTGTTTGTATTTTGTTTGCACAAAAACATGTGAAATGGATATTTCACTCCAATGTAATGTATCAGCTTCCTTTCCAGGATTTTATACGTAAGATTATTTATTCGTGATGCTCAACTGTGTTATTTAATATTCCAGCAGACCATTGGCTGGCTGCTAAATGTTGTGTGTGTGTAATTTTCCCTGATATTCCTATAGCACCTGCACCTTATAAGGCTGCCTGCCATTATTCGAACCATTCACATCATACATACTTCTGTATCGGCCTGGTGCGATCGATCGTATAGTACAAGCGTTTAGCTTAGTTTAAAAATAATAAAAATATTGATGCGATATGTATTCCGTGAACGCATCTCTATTTTTTTAAATTAAAAAATATATACTATATATATACATATTAAATGTATTAATTAGAACGATATACATATAAAATCAATTTTATCGAAAAATGTTGTTGTTACGCTACCGAGATGTGGATCTCTTTCCAATCCGGGGAAGGTGCATTATCCAACTATGCTACAGCAACAGTATTTTTGACAACAAATTTTCGAACTCATGTTACACTTTTCAAATTAATAAATCTATCGTTCCATTATTTCAAAGCCATCTACGTTGTTTTTACGGAATCTCAAATACCTTCGAGTAAACCGATAGCAGACGCCAGAATTAACAATTCATTTTTATTAAATTTTTGGACACATTGATACAACTTATATATTATTAAGGAGAACATATTTTTATAGTTGGTAGTTGTAATTATCCCGGTAGCGCAACAACAATATTTTTCGATAAAATTGGTTTCATATGTATATCTTTCTAATTAATACATTTAATTAGTATTTAAAATATTACAAACCTATGTTCCGAATAATTACAACTTCACAAGAATATATATATATATTATTAAGGAGAACTCATTATTATTGTGTCTAATTTTATTATTTATTTCCTTATTTCTTACATATTGACTGATAGAATAGATCGCCGCTTCCCCTGTGTGGGAGTAATGAAAAACAATACGTATGTATCGCACAGAATTGCTAGGTCGCAGAGGCGCCAATTAATTGATATGATAAGACACGTGTCAGTAATTTAAAGGTGTAATCATCGGCGTGGCGCCGAAGAATCCGTGGGATAGAAACAAAGACAAATCATTCTTAATGAAACGTCACAGCGGAGGCCTGTCGCTATGTAACTACTTGCAAATATGGTGGGATAAATATTACATGAATGTATGTATTGTATGTATCCGAATAAAACAGGGCATTCTGCAGGCGGGGGAAGCCATTCTCGATTGTGTCGTGGCGCCGTAGTGTACCGATATTGAACATTTTTTGTATTTTATTTATTTCCACTTCATAATCATGAGAGAAGCTGAGATCGGCAAACCACCCTTGTCTACATTTCTTGTTTCCTATACGGAACAACTTGGTTTTTTTATCACTTCGAAGGTTTTTTCATCCGCAACATTATCGTATTTATCACATGTTTTATAGGCGTGTGTCTACATTGCCGCTCACATGTACAGACACTACTTAAACTTGTTAAGGAGAACACATTCTTATTGTGAAGTTGTAATTATTCAGAACAGACGGTCTGTGATATTTTAAATACTTATTATATGTATATATTTATAATTAATACATTTAATTAGTATTTAAAACTTGTGTTTATTTTAGACAATTTAGAAAAAAATAAGTTTATGAAGAATTTCATTTTTTTCTTTCATTAAATTACTTTATATGAACATAATACTGTGTTTATATCTTTGTTAATTTAAACAAATCAGAATGTATTGGAGATCTTGGACATGCATTTAAGAATCTTATGATACAAATCCGGTTCTAAGTTTTCTTATTAAATCCGGGTCTAACTGCTTACTTAACTTTGCTTATTTCACTGATCATTTGAACTAATACGTTCGTAAATTTGACACGTCGCCATCAAGTTGAAAGGCGTGATGAAACCTCCAGACTTAAATTATTTTGAGTGGCAGATGATTACAGGGCATGGACAATTCGGATTTAGAATTGTGGATGCCCCGTGGTGTACATGTGGGAGAGTGGAACAGACGCCTGACAATATTCTGTGGAATTGTGAGATACTTAGAGATGTACGTGAACGTATGATTGGTGGTTTGACTGGATTTAGACACCGCCCGCCCAGGAATGCAGACCTAATTAGTAATAGGTCGAATCTTGTTTTATATAAGGAATTTATTCGGGTATGGGTGACTCGTTGGAGCTCCTCATGTGGGTAGTGGGTAACCAGCCTGCGTGGGTGGGATTCCACCTGTCTCGTGTTTTACAGCTCCGTTAGTCTGTCCGTGTAAGTGTGACTCAATCCATTTTGTGTCTCGTCCACTGTCCCTCTTTGGGAGTGTTTTTTGATGAATGGATCCCCGAGTATCTGCCTTGAACTACTGCACCTTAATTTTCCATCTGTATGTAAAACTATGTTCTATGGATTTATGTTTTATGATTTTTATGAATAAAGACAGCACTTAAGGGGCGCTGGAGCGTCAAAAATTTTTTTTTGCGATAATTGCTAATAACCACATTGCATTTCTTCTCTTTTCGTTTTGCATAAATTTGAATATGTTATTAAATTAAATTGGCGTATTTTTATTAGTTTTGATGAGTGGGACTGATAAGGAAGCCCTAGCTTCTAAACCGGTCTCGGGAAAGAGCGGTCCCCCCCTTGAGCAGTTAGACATTTTGGCCAAAAAGCGAATACACAATTAGATCATCTTGTCTATTTACCTGACTTGAAGATTTTCTAATATAACAGATATCCAACGGACGTGTATTGAGACAGGTATGCACAAGCGGAGTATGTTGAAGGCGTCAGTAGCCACTAATTTATTTCAGGCATTAAATTGTCACTCTTCGCATATTATGTTGGCGAGGTTATAACCTAGATTACCTCTTTTGTTTTATCAATTATTAAAAATTGGATGTTTGGGTGAACCCTTCGCACCCCGGCACTGTGATATGTTGCGGTCTAGGTATTATTAGTTTATTAATATTAGATTTAATATATATTTTTTGCGACCGGTAGTGTGCTCCAGATGGCGCGGCGGGTATCGTGTCTTCTCCGCTAGGTGCGATTGAAAGTTAATGAAGGGGGTTAAACGTCAAATTAAGATAACAAATCGCCTCCAGAGAGACCCATTGTGTCGGTGCGGCTGCCTCGTCTCATCTCGATCTGCGCGCCATTGTTCCGGCCTAACACACTCTTAATTAATAAGAGTCTATTCTGCAAAATATCCTATTACAAGTTTTGTCTTACTGTCGTTTTAATTTTTTTGTTATTTTCTAGAACGTTGCGAGGAATCCGAGCTATCGGATCCCGATGCCGTTTTACTATTGAAATTTTACATTATATTTAAAAACGTTATTATTAATTATATTGGCATCATTATAAAGTACTCGTTCTCATTTAGATGGGAATTTATTAGTTCCTCGGAAATAAGTCTCGACCTTGTGCGTCATTTCGGAAATTATCTCATTCATATACGAGTGAATTTTACTTGAACAGATTCAAATCTGTCGGGGCAGGATCTGGAGAATATGGAGGGTGTCGTAAAACCGACCTCGAAAGTCTCTACGTTACATGGCGAAGATGCACTTTTAAATCGTCGTAAATTGGGCTATTGAATTCAATAATTTTATACAACGATGCTTACAAAAAGAGTGCTGCTTCGTGACTGACGAACACCCTACTATCTACCGCAGATGCCATGAAGATGACCGGTTTTTTAGGATTAAACCCCTTACTTATGTATACGTATTGTTCGTACCGCGCGGAATCTTCTGTGAATAGTTTTCCGGGCTATTCTGCCGCGTGCATCCGACCCTTCTGCTGATGTTTCAGATTCCTTTGCATGGTGGTCCATCATCGAGGCTGATATCGTCGATCTAGAAAGCTACACAGAAAAACAGCCGGGAAAACCTGAGAACATTCTTAGCGCGAGAAAGCTCACGTCGACGGTACAAACAGTTGTATGAAAAATGAAATAAAACCGCGAGTGAGCAATATTTTGTGTGACAACTAATTAACTTTATAAATAGATTTTTTAAGTAAACGAGGCCGACGAGCTTTCAATTGCTAGAATATAAGATGCAATTTATAGATATGTGAAAACTAGAACTTGAGTTGACAGATATAGAGTTGATAGATGTAACCGGTGACCGGTACGCGCTATCGCCGCAGCCTACTTGGTGGCGGTGATGGAAGTCAAATGTTCTGATTCAGTTTGGAACATTACCTCCATCGAAAATAAATAATTTCTTGACATTAATGAGCGTTCGCGAGCATTATTTCGTTTGGAGCAGATCGAAGTACTCGCACTGTGGACTGCTGTTTATTGTAAGATTGTGAGAAGATGTATGAATGTGAATGAAGCGAAAATTGTGTATCAGGACAGAAGAGTGTTGCGCTCTTTCCTCTCTGCCTACTTTGGCGCGATGGTAAGTTAGTTAGTTAATGAGATAAAGGATCTGATGTCACCACATGATGTAATCTGTAATATAATCGAACACTAAATATTAGCTATGAACTGTTTCCATCCGTCGCTCATTTTCTCGCCGTCCGTAAAATGTATTGAAATGTGTTCCATACATTAATAAATGTTAGAAAACGTTTGAATATACTTTGACGTAGGTAGTTCGTATTATAGTTTGATTCATAAATCTTTGCGAAATTATAAAAAAAATCCGCTAGGTGAGAGAAAGTGATGGATGGCTTATTTACAGACCGCTGTGGTCGCTGCCCTCTCTGCCCCGGCTCGGTGGCCAGCAGACCGCGGCACACCGTCCATCCGACATATCCAGGTTACATTTAGTTTTACGTTACTCGACTATTAGACGTTGGCAGACATTTGTCAGTTCGCATTTGGCAGTTGCAGAGGGTAGTCGATTACGATTTATTATAGAGTATCTAACGCCTCAATAACGTGTTGGAGTATAATAAGTGATTAATTATTATTAATTTAATTATCATTTAAAAATATCATCATGGCTGGTCTCGTATTGTATCGGTATATAGGAGGATGCGGACAGCGAGTTGCGGACCAGATTACGCAGGTTAGTGGTATTATTTGCATCATTTGGAAGGCCATACTCGAAGCTAAACTGATAGAAAACCCAGACATTTGTCAGAGAGGAGGTGATTACAACTTATTATGGAGCATCTAACGCCTCCGCAACATGTATCAACACGTGCTTTGCAGCTCAATATTGACGACCCCGACTTATGGAAGCTCCTTTCGACTTGGCGAGTTTTGATAATAAACAAAACACCCGTCATCGGGGCACTGAAAATCCTCAACTGATACACCGCAGAGTTACTGTATAGTTTACTGCAGAGCTTATTTCAGGATGCAAGAGGCAATACTGTAACTATCAGTGGTGATCGCTATCGTCACATCCCACATTCTACTATACTCGGTGTCTACTTAAATTCTTCAGTTTACAGTAGACAACATAAATGTACACTTTTTATCGGTGAAGATGTGATTCTTCAGAACGCACCGTCCTTTGATAGTTGAACCGAAGATCTAACGAGAAGATGAACAAGGGAAATGCAGCTTAGCATTCTATCGGCGTGATAAAGGTCCCGGGTTCGAGTCCCCGCTGTTGCTCTATTTTTCAAAATAAATATTAGTCCCTTGCATTTTTTTCGCTTATTTATTTTGGTTTAATATAATTTTCTCTCAATGTAATTGTTATATTATAAAATCAACGAATATACAAAAGCACACTGCTGAAAACTCAAAATTGACAGTGATGAGCTCAAAATCACGAACCGTGAGTCAATCACTGATATATTTGAGTCACACTCACTACCAGTGAGTGAATATTTGAGAATATCGTGATTCATTTTTTAATTTTATTTATATTTGGTTGTGAACCGTGATTCGGCGCATGTGCATATGAAATGAAAACATTCATGAAGTAATAACGTTTAATTCGTGATTAGCGCCATCTAGTAGATTCTGCCAAAACGTTTTACACATTTGACCCGAAATGCTGAGAATTTGACCCGAAAAATAAACTTTTTTTTAAGGGTTTTCATCCTCTTTGTGATTATATTAAACTATATATATATATCTGCTAGAATATGTTTTTTACGGAAATGAAGTTTGAATAATATAAGTAAATACGCTCAAAATTATGTTTTTTTTTATTTATTTACTTCGTGTACTGTGATATCGTGCGACACATGAACTGTGATCAGTCACAGTTTTCAATCGCAGCAGTGAGTCGAGGCTAGCATTTTTTCACATCACTAAAAATTATTCACTATTCAGTGATAGGGCCACTTGAAAATTTTCCAGTATGTTTGTACCTACAATATACTGTGAGAGTGGATTGTTAAATTCGACATTGGTTTTGTAGATCGACGGAGGGTACAACAATTCAACCCGAACTCCCATTGTTATTCTTTTATTTGTTCGCAGATGAAATATACGAGGGTTTAGCTCGAATGGTGGAGGGAGGTTATATTGAAATCTGAATGATTTTTCACATATCATTTCACATTTGTTTCTATTGCTTTTGTCGGTTCCATCCCCCCGAGCAGCGGAAACGACAAGGCAAGGGTAGATTGAGAGAAGGGAGAGGATTCTGGGAGAAAATAATGTTAATACAGGATTCGGAAAAGTTTACCCATTCGCTCTAATAATAACATTTTTTAAAATATTTTTCGTGAGTGTGTGTGTACATCTCTAGGTTAAATATTTCGTAAGACAGGAAAAATACATATAATTTTATTGCCGGCTAATCACTCCGCACCATTTAGTACTAGGCAGAGACTTTGTAGCCAATTCGAGGGCAAATAAAATTTTAATAATCGATGTTCACATGTCAGAAACTGTGCATTGTGCTTGCGGCTGTTAAAACTCTGCGATGATGCGTCAATATCGTATACAAATATATGCGTTTTTGATTCGAATAATTCTTGGATTCAAAACTCTCTCAAACAGGGAAAAAATAGTTCCGCGTCACAGAAACAGCAGTGTCCGTAGATAACAAACTCCTCATATACAACTCCACAAGGTTTGCGCTCGCAACAAACAAACCACACGACTCTACCGCGACTCGGGCATGGACATACCTACCATAGAGGAATTCGTAAAACATCTGTCCGAAGCTGGGGTTGCGTCCCTTGAAAACCCTTCCATTAATATTCTCGTCGGCCACGATGTAGATCCAAATGGTCCTCGCTGCCTCATCTTCGCGGGAGAGGTTCAACCCGACACCCGCACTGCTAATTAAAACATTTGATACACCGATGGGAAGGAGCAGGCAGTCTATGGACCCGGCGATCCGATATCCGCGAGTTTCAACTCGAGTCTTAATAAATATCTCTGTCGTATTGTTAGATTATTTGAACATTTTAAAGCTTTTTGCCCCTACGAATTCCACCTTTAGCTAAAGTGAGATTTGCAGGTATTCGGAGTTTCTGCCGCATAGAGGTATGTGGGAGTTGAATAATTAAACTTTTCGTGTGCGCGGAGAGCCTCCTCGCACGTCATCAAACACGAGGAGCCCAGCAATAGAATATTTTAAATGCTTTTGTGATTTTATTAAGTTCGTTTCTTTCTCTTGACCTTACAATTTGCATAGTAAAATAATTTTACTCGATGTGAATTAATACAATATTGACCGCTGCAACCCAATCCGACTGGCGCTGCACCGACCCGACTGGCCGCTGTTATTACAATTTGGAATTTTAAATATTGCGTTTTAACAATATTTTTCTATCCGTATAAAATAACATTGCACTGTAAGAGATGTTTTTTGAAATTTTTTTGTAAAATGGTACTCGTATTTATGAACCGATACAGATTTACGGAACTCATTATGCTGCTTAAACAGTGCATCCTGCACCCTTATTATATTGCTTTAGATGAAATATAGATTCTACCGAAGATCTTGGCCGCGCAGAGGCTGCAATAGCCGCTCGCAGCTCCTAGCGGCAAAAAGAAATCGTTTGAAATCAAGTGAAAACATTTAAGTAATCTTAACTTGGAGATATTAAAAACACTTTTAATATACTTACGTCAAAATTCAATAAGGAATTGCCAGTAGTAAAAATTCATAAGTTTCCGTTACGTCGACGAACTAAATTGATGAAAACTTAAAATTATAGTAAAGAAGAAGAAAAAAGTGGTAATCTTAAACTAGAGATTATTTTTTACTGGGAACGACAGTTTTGGATGATTTTCAGTCCAATAACATATCCAGTAAGTCACAGATGAGAGATGGGGAAGCGCAATATGTATTATTATGCATTAAAAATGGGAAGTGATGTAATATGATACTGCGTCGCCAGGCGACAGCTTGTGTAATATGGTTTGTGTCCTCTCTATTCAGCCGGTAACATTCAAGATAATATTTATCGTGTAATAAAAGGTGACGAATGAAATCAAATTAGCTACAGTACTTGTAGTGTTAAGCGGGGTGTACGAGTACTGCGCGCATCGGCTTCAATACAGCGTTTCAAGGAAACAGCAGATGCATATTATGCAAACACTCGACCGGTGGCGAAGGCTAGTACCTTCGTTTTTAACATCCTCAACATTTTGGCGGGTAGAGTTTTTTTTCTCCCCTCGAGTGCGAAGATCGCAGCCGGACGGGCGGGCGGCTATCCCGCCCGCGATCTGCCTTCCGCCCGGCGGCGCTCGTCCTCGCTTTCGCTGAATATTCATCCGTTACCAAATTTAATTTCCAGCTAGTTGTGCAAGATAAAATATAACATTTGTAGATATTTAATAAAAGCCAATTAGCTTAGCCGAGCAATTAATCCGTGTTCTCAAGCGGCGAGTCGGCTCAATTCGCAACGTGCGAACAGATTCAAATCTTCTTCTCACTGTAGTCGGATCGCTCAAGGTCGCGATCTTGTCGACCGAAGCTCTGCAGGCTTCGCGTCCTGCTGCTTCCTCGCGGTGCCTCTTTCCTGATTCGTTTCCTACAAAATTATTTATTTCTAACTTACTTTTTACACTACCTTCAGTGGGATGTTCTCTCGGTCAGGGTGGGTCAGGTTCTTAATAAATAAATAGATTTATATGAAGGATGAACTGCCAAAAAAATAATTTTAAATGTTTATTAGAAATAACTGCATTATATGTATATTTGTGTATGGGATGCAGTATAAATATCACCTCCGATAGTTATTCGGAATCGTTCTGGTTACTTAGCTTTGACTTTCATCCGTGTCGGTTTTGTAAAAATGCATTATTTATTGCTGCTGCAAAATGTGGTCAAAAATTGTACTTCCAGATTGCGCTGTATTCGAGCCAGCCGCCGTGCCCATATGCGTGAAATCACATTTAAACACTAATGGCGTAACATTTTTTTTTTAATAAAGCCAATATGTGTTTTATTTCATTTTAAAGTTATATAGCTCTAAAAAAACATTCTTTATATTGGATCCATATGAGATTTTATCATTAAACGATTTCCGATAATTGAGTGTATTGTATAGTTTTGGAGCTAAACATATATATACTAGAAACGTGGATAGAAAATAGGTGACGTTTTCGGTACAAGGGTATAAAATAAACGCGGAAGTTTCAGTGTCCAAAAATCAATAATTTTTAGTATCGTTAATCTAGTATTTATTTTTTACTAGAGCAGTTCAACCTGCGGGCGCTCTAGATTCTCGCAAGAGAGGGTCTTTATCCCGAAATATTGTCTCCCGAGAAGTTTAAAACGGATGTTACGCCCGTTGTTTGTTTGTTTGGCGGCGTCTTCGGAGAATAACGCGGAACAAACTGGAATAGTTCCTCGATATATTATTGTTTTACACAACTTAGTGCCGATCGACGGAAGTGCAAGCGGGCGTGGGGAGGCGGCGCGCGGCACGCGGCACGCGGCACGCGGCACAGTCGATTAATTAACTAAATAATAAGAAAAACACTTTGTACCCAACCACTATCTATTGATACATCAACATGTTTCGATATCTATGGTATCTTCTTTAGGAAACAATGTACACTAAAATTAAAAATATAAGTTTTTATCTATGCTTGTATTTTTAATTTAAGTATACATTAATTCCTGAAGATGATATCGTTAGAGGGTTTTTTATCAGTAAATTTTACCCTTCCAATTCATGTATTAATATAAAACACATATAATGTTTATAATAATAAGGTAGTTTGTAAAAGTGTCAAAGTGATTAGTCTAGCCGCATGTAGAGTACTCAGAGTATCGTAGACTCTAAGGAATTGGAAAAAAAAAAAAAGATGATATCGTTGGTAACGAAACATGTTAATGTATCAATAAATTGGGGTTTTAAACAATTTTCTTATTATTTATATACTATGTTGCCACAAAGTAATTTTGCAAATTTTGAAGAAGTGTAATATTAACTGACTCCACTCTTGAGATTATTTATAAGTTTCTAAATGTAATATCTTTAGCCTACTTTCATAAAAAAATTGATTGCAATTCAATGAACTAAGAACTATACACGTCAACACCAAAATCCTCCCGTTGAATTAAAAATATATATTTATGTATTTGGGGTTCTGAATACGAATCTAGAATCCAAAATCTTCCGCTACAAACAGTTTTTGAGAAAAACCAGATTGACATTTTAGTTCATTTAAAAAAAAAAAATAATATTATAATACTGTCCTTAAGCTTATTTTAATTCGTGTTACAGAAATAAGTCAATATAATCACTCCTACGGTATCGCCAGCGCGCCTGGCGGGTTCACATTCAAGTTCGAATCCAAGTAAAGAGCCACAGCTTCTAAACCATTTTCGATTAAACGATCTGATTCGTGACTTGGACCTTCCGAAAAGAAAAGCTGATCGCTTATGGTGGAACGTATTAAGAAAATGGGAGTCAGGAATTTAATATTTATTTTCAATGGACAAAGAATTTTTGGCATCTTATTATTATAATAAAGTGGTTAAAGTATTCAAAATAGAGCTATTACACGTTGTTCATTAAACTCTAACTCGACTCTCTTCCCAGCCTACCTCTATTAGTCGGCTTCAATGTTTTACTGCGTACGAGAGCTGAATTCACCTCTAGTTCATTTAACCTCTTTGGATGCTCTAAAAAATGGAAGCGTACGTTAATTAAATAATGATCTTGTTAATATTAGTCTTTGATAAAAAATATTTTCTGTGTACAATTTCTGGGCTAATCTGCCGTGTATATCTGACCGTTCTGGTCGATGTTTCGGATTCCATTGTAGGGTCCATCACCAGGGCTGATATCGGACAGAAAGGTCAGATTAGTCCAGAAAAGTACACAGAAGATTCTGAACGACTGTCAAAATCTAAGGAAGATTTCAAAATTATTCATCTTGTTTTATATAAATGTTGAAAGCCACCCCCACAATTCAACATCTTTCTTATTTGGGGGTGCATAACTCTATTGTCGTTTTATATTATAAAAAAATCTTATCAAATAAATTGTAATCAGAGGTGTAACTACGCCGATACAGCCAGTGCGGTGCGTCGGGTCCGCGCCCGACATTTTGTATCGATATTATTGCCGGGGCTAAAATAAACCTATAATATTTAGAATCCACCGCAGTAAGAAATGAAATAATAAATTAAGAAATGTATCATTTTTAAATATTTTATTTATTTTTACACACAGACGAAATGTGGCTAATTTAAACTGATACGGATATAGGAAACTTTATTTTTGATTAATAGTAGAGAAACGCTCCGTGAAAAAATATAAAGAATATGCGAAAACATAAATCAAACAGCCACACCGCGCTCCCTTTACTATTCTATTAATTACCGTTGGTATCATGTTACGATTCATGAGTTCGTACAAGTGTTTGTTTTGCACCTTTCAGTTTTCACACTTGTCGGGCGCCTTCCGTCCGTGTCTCGTCTCTCGTCTCTTGTCTCTTGTCGCGGTGGACGCGGATCATTACGGAGCAGCACAGATAGGATAGCAGTAACCGGCAACAGATGCTATGCGGAGTATCTCAGTCTTGCGTTCATTCAAATATTTGAAATATCAGAAATGTCATCTTTCATTAATTAATTCATTCATTCTTCTAAGTCATATACACAGTGAAGCGCGCACTCATATTTTTTATAATACAGGTATATTATTAGATCTATTTTTTTTTGCGTATGGTGTAATAAAACGATCATTAATTGTAGGAATATTCGGTACGTAACGAACCGAAGAGCATTTGTCCATTTAAATTGATGACGTTTAATTAATTATTATCGCATTTCAAATTGAAGTGATTGAAATAGTACCGCGTCATATATGATAATTATATCGTGCTGTAGATCCAGTGTCGTGCGTCGCACACGACGTTGTACAGTCTGCATTTATTATAAATGCGATAATATCGACACGTTGTTTCTAGTTACTAATTAATCGCTTAAAGAGAGTTTCTAGTACAGTCTAGTCTCTGAATAATGAAGAGTCAGAGTCGGGGACCGTGGGGGTGTTCGGCTCCGTCCTGTCACTATGTGCGCGCCGCCATGGACGCCAATGAGTAGGACGGACCGTATGGGAGCTTTTGCTTATAAACGGTCCTGGGTGACCCACCCGAGCGTTGCGGAGAGCGAGCGTCCAAACCACCACAGTTATCTAGGTGCAATAATGGGCGACTACAGTTTTCTTTGGCCCCGTTGTCGATCTGACGGACGTCAGAAAAAAATTGTGTTTTTTTTCCGCGTTACGTAATGATTGGCTCGCGGGCCCCGCGCCTCGTTCTGGGCTCGGAACCGATTATCAAACAGAACTCTCGCACGTTGTTATTGTTATTAAATCGCTAACGTTAACAAATGTTGGAAACGAAAATCGCGGAAGGCATCGCCTGCCTCGTTACCCAACGGCGCCGCTCTCAATCCGCTCCGCCGCTCATCATCGCCACTTCCTCGTGCTGCTGGTCAGCGGCGTAATCTGTTATGTGCGCTGGATTACATGCGTAAGTGTACAACTTGGAATTTCGCAAACAAACGTTTCATCGCTCATTTTCTCCATTTATTTTAATGTCTAACACCGCCCGAGGCTAATCTCATTTATTACACTTCTTCTGCATGCGAGTATTATATTTTCATCAGACATCGGATACGGTACGTATTAGGGATTCTGTGTTCTCGAATTTTTTTTAATTCCCGCCAAGCGAGACCGTGTATTTTATTTAATTTAAAAGTAAACAATATGCATGATGTACTACAGTAGCTGTACGGATATTATCTGTGTAAAAACATACGTTGAATATAAAAACAAATACATCTGTATTAATTACAAAACGCAAAAAATAAAAAAAGGAAAACATGGAAAAAAGAACAATCAATAAAGAAGCATATCAGAAGATATTAATATATGTAATATATGCCATTGATGACCGCTGGGCGGTCAGGGTCTCAATATAATCTATATTTCAACAGTTAATAATAAACCCGATGATGAAAAACATAACCAAAAATTGTTATTTTGACATTTCGGAATGGCATAGTGGTGTCAGATGAAATGTATATTTTTTCTTACCCGCAGTAAAGGCAGTGTGCACTCCATTTCGAACTGAATATATATTTGCTAACTGTTAATGAATATATAATATAAATGAGAAATATGTTCATCTCTTCCAAATTTGTTTTGTCGAAATTTTATTTATTAATGCAAACCTCTATACCAAAACTATAAAATAATTTAAATACAAAAAATAAGGGATAAATAAAAGGGAGTAATAAAGATAAAAACGGAAAATTATAGTAAAGCAATAACGTTCCATTGATGTTAGCATTTCTATAAAGTTTTGTTCGGTTTCTTTTAACCACTTCCTGAGATGGTGTTTGAGTTTGTCCGTCAAATGTTTCACATTATTTGGGAACATGTTATATATAGACTTTGGGAGTCAGAAACATATGCGAGGATTGGCTAAAGTTCGTTCTCCTTTTGGGCTTCACGGTGAACCGATTCTCGTTTTCTCTGGTGGGGGATACAGTGCACTGTATTGATGAATCTCTACGTTACCTTGAACAAAAGGGTGTCTTTTAACATAGAGCTGTCGGATATCAAGAAACTGGCATTTCCCAAACAGTGAGTCACAGGGAAATCTGTCAATGATCCTGAGAATGGATTTTTGGCTAATTGCATATTGTTTAATGACAGTTTTCTCTGCACCGCCCCAACCCGAGATCGCGTAGCTAACAGGAGACAGGCAGAGAGCGAGATGTATATATTTTAATTCTAGAACATTTACCGCAGAATTTGATGATAATAGTTGGCATCAAACTAAGATCTTCCAGATCGAGTATTTATAACCAAATAATCACGTTGTAATTGTTCAACATTTAAAAATAATATAATATGTCGAAGTAATATTATTTTCTAAAAAAAAAGACACGCACAGTAATATTTCCATTTTTAAACGTACGCGCGACGTTTATTGGCCAAAAGCGTTATGGAATAACGTGGTATTTCAGTTTTTAACATTCTAAATTAGGTGGTTAATCACAATTGAATAATGTCGTAAATGATTTGATTTGATGGGAAAACGAATAATCAGGCCTATTCTCAAAATTGCAATATTGAAATGAAGGTGATTGTTACACCAACCCTCAAAAATAAACAGATATTTTTGACAGATTATGGTACGTTTATCTCCCTCACTCCCTCACTCTCTCTCCCTCTCTCTCATTCAAATATAACACTATTTTTGAGGGTTGGTGTAACAATCACCTTTATTTCAATATTGCAATTTTGAGAATAGGCCTGATTATAACCTTGCAAATATTTCTCTCGCCTAGTGTTGGGAATGAACCGGAGAGTGTTCGCTGTCCGCGCACGCGCATTGAGCTCACCCGCGTGTGCAACCGGGCGAGTGCAGCCGCAGCACTATCTGATTGGCGATCTGCTCTGGATTTCGGATTTGTTGCAATCCTCGACACTAGTGATTAATGGCTGTGTGTGTGTGTGTGTTGTTCAAGTGACACACCAGGCTTGTCAGACACGATCCCGACACTCATCGTTCAAATTATTATTTATAGACTTTTCTAAGCTATTCTGTCGCGATAACCTCTCTGGCCGATGTTTCGGATTCCGTTGCATCAGGGCTGACACGAGGGCCTGAAAAGTGATCCGAAACGCAAAGTCGGTCGGAGAGGTTGGGTACGCACCGTCCAGGAAACTACACAGAAGATTTTGAAAGGAACATTTTTATTTTATGGAAGGTGTAGCGTTTAGTATATTTGTAGTCACCGACGACGAATACATATTTCCATCAAACAAAAGAACACCACCTGAAACTAGAAAAGCATAAAAATGGATGGATACAAATTAATAAAACAATGTTATAACTCTACTCGAGTTTATTAGCACTACTCTACTTTCGAGGGAAACGGTAACTCACATCGACAGGTGAAGTATTAAACTAAATGCACACAAATATCGCATATACATGTATGAATTGGATTCTGCGCTCCTCTCCCTCTTTCTCTCCGATCGACCCCCGGCCTGTCCTCGGGCGGGTCTTTCAATATTTAACACCTTTTTACTGATTATCTCCTACTGCGCAGTCATGGTCAGTATTTCCGTAAAACCTACTTTTCAATGTTGAAAAAGAAAAGTGGTTTACCACGGCACAACTAAATTTTACCAAATAACTTGAAGAAAAATCCAATCAGACGTATTTTTAGAATGATTTAAATACGTAATGTATCGTTCCATCGGTGACACATGTCCGTCATGTTTTTCGCCGCTAGAGCCGTGCAACGGCGCCTGGCAACAGAGTGGCAATACGATATAGTGTTGTACGATATTAATATTATGTCTGACTGTTTCGTTAGATATCCACCCGTGTTAAAGTAGGCTGTGTTTTCTCGATTTGTTAATATGACGCCAAAAATAAATTGTAATACGTATTTTAAAAAAGAACGGAAAGGATTCTTCAGATAAATTGAGCAAAGCAACCGGACCGTGAAATAGCAGAGTTGCTGCAACTCGTCAAGTGCAGTGTGCGCGAGTGACTTCCACGGCGGCCGTACGATCTGAAGTCAGATAAGAGGGGTCCGCGATGCGCTCGCCCGCAGGCTGATTGCAGAAGGCTTCCCGGTCACGGCTGGGCGCCGTTCCGGACTCTTCGATACATGCCGCAAAGTCGGCTCGCTTTGTTCTTACTATTTTGAAACTGAGCTAAACGCTTGTACTATGAAAATAGAACTAACTTGCCGGTGTCCCGGAACGAAGCGCGAACCCCCGACCTCTAGATCACTAGACCACTACACCAACAAGCTACTCGAAAATATGGGAACTCTAAATTGATTCCATTATATCGCTATATGAAACTTATTTCGCTGTCCGAATTCATGAATTAGCGCCATAAATGCTATTTACGGCGGATGTGATTAAAAACAATATGGACCTTAACATTACGCTTATTTGAAGATTCACCATAAAATGGGATTTAGGGATTGTGTCTATGGTGTGCGGATGCCAAGCCGAACTACGCGATGTATATTTGATGCGGGCGGCAGAGCTACGGTACAGCGGCGCGCGCATCACGCCGCGGAATGGGGACACTCCATCCAGAATCTCTTGCGGGACTCTTCGTATTTAATTCATATTTAGAGTCACGTGGAATATCTTACAAAACCGTGAGTTCTTATTTTGCTCACGCACACTTTCATCTTTTGATCCTTTATTCCTCACTGTAAGCCAAGTTGACTACTGAAATATCTGAACACGAATGATGGTTTGAAATGATTGGAGGAAAACTGTTATTCACTCTCTTAATATACGTGATACCGTATAAAATTTCATCTTCACTTAAATGATATTATTGAGAAAGCTTTTAAAAGTATAATTTTTTTTATGTTTCATTTTGCGATCTACAAATATTTACAAAACACCAGATATATATATACCTTCATTAAATCTCTGGTGATACACGCGTGTTGTATGGCATCCAAATATTTGTTCGTTCTCTTCATATCGTGTTCCATGGCTGTGTGCACAAATCATTTTGTCACGCCGTCTTAACCCCCCTCGATATCCCATTAGCTCCGTGCATTACCACAAATTCATCAATTGATTATCGATTTTCCGCATCGCTCGCCGATGATTGACGGTAGAAGAAATCGCGTCTACGGCTCTGATTCCCGGCGGATGCTGTGCGAATTTGCAGTTGGTCTTTGTTTATTATCAAAACTCATCAAATATGAACGGTCAGACTTTTCAACTTTATGTTATCTTTAATATCAAAACGAGTAAAGTCTGTATTTCTCAGTTTTTTCAATAATTATAACAATACAATACAAATTCGAGTTGTGTTGCACGTCAAATTTATCAAGAGAACTGCTTAGAAAATATCTACAGGCATCTTATGTAGGCAGACTTTTATTCCTGCATACATGCTATTTATAGGGTATGGTGGACATGACGTGTTTCTATATATAAAATAATGTAGGAATCGGTTGGATGATCGAGTAGCAGGTGTTCTTTTTAACCATTAAATACGCCACATCCGAAATGTAGTTAACGGGGCATTATGTACTTGTTTGTTGGTAGGTAGATGGATTCCCGGTTATACACGTTCGTAACAATTTCTTCTTGTACCTTCTTATCAGATTTTAGGCCTCTTAAGCCTACCCTCTTACCACAATATTTACCTCTGGTTGTCACTATGTATATCTGCTTGATCGTATCTTCGCAACGTATCAAATCAGTATTTTTTATATATTATTTTCTTTTGTTGTAGCTCTGCCAATGCCAAGAAGTGGGAAGTGGAGCTCGCGACACTGAAGAGCAACAACCTCCGCCTAACCAGCGCCCTCCAGGAGTCTACAGCCAACGTTGAGGAATGGAAAAGGCAGCTCCACAGTTACAAGGAAGAGAATGCCAGGGTCAAGGCACATTATCTGGAGAATACCAAGGGTACAGAATTATTATATATCCCTAGAATAGATAGTTTAGATGCAAGGTTTAGATGCAATTCTACATTCTGATGTGATGTGCGGAGAATATCAATCTGTTTCATTATTCAGAGAATATTTATAGTCTGTAGCCAGGAGATAGAAGTTCCACAAGGATGAGGGTTTACATCTTATTAAATATCAAAATTAAAAATCAAAAAAGGGAATAATATCGTCATTAATATATTCTCTTTAAGATGTGCGGGTGTGCACCCGCCCACTATATGGTATCATAGCACACACAAAAAAATATAGGGTGCATACAATTTTTAACAAGACTTTTTAATGTGCCGCCTTTTTTCAAGCTTGGCGACCATGTTGCAGTATGTTGATTCATCATATAAGATTACCAACATTTTGGACATTGGACCATTTTCTGAAAGTACCCAGCCAAGTTAATCTTTCTTTACCTAGACTACTAGCTTTGCTGTCTTCTGTCATCCCCTGCGTAATGAGATGTAAAAGATCATATTTTTCATTGCGGAGAATGTGTCAAAAGTTATTAGTTCTGTTGACTTATTTATGCATCTTAATACATATTAATTAGTAATGTAAATAATAGCATTGGTTCTTGAAAAGATTTCCGTGATCTAAAGTTGCAGGGAACATTGATGACTGCCTGAATTAGTTGACCATTCGTTAATCTTTCATACGCATTCATGTACGCATTTCATATCATCAATTTATTGCTAACCTCCGTAGCTATATTTTAATTTGGCCTGTACCGTAAACCTTATAAATGTTTGGGCTGAAACTAGAAAGCTCGGCGAGTGCTAGTGTCGGATTACATCAATGTGTCATGATCTCAGGTGGTGGGGACATCGGAGACGAACTGAGGAAGGAGATCTCTCTGCTGAGACTGAGGGTGGGAGATTTGGAGGCCGAGCTCTCTACCAAGAATGAAGACATGGTGGTAAAATACTTTTCTTACCTTTCCCCGTTGACTAGTGTCAATAGAACAACAATTTATGTTTTATTGAATTTACCTATATATTTAATTAAATTATTAATCAAATTTATTGAAGTACAACTGTCAATATTTTAGTTTACAACAATGCTTTCAGAAGGAAAATGCAGAACTGGCTTCCCAGTTGAAGAAGGCTCAGAGCCAACTGAACCTGTCGATCGCTGCGCACGATGACCAGAAACAGGTCCTTCTTACGCTGAACGCACAACTCGCTCAGCAGCTGCACGACTTGGTGAGCCTTCTCCTAGTTTTCCCGTCTAAAACTTATTTTCTACATCAATTCTAAAAGACCTGATTAGTAACTATGATCTTTCATATCTGTCAAGAAATTCTAACAGGATATCCTAGCAGGTTTTATTAGATCACTTGGAATATTAGGCAGATTTCCATAGAAATACTGCTTATTGTAGAGGATGCAACTTATTGTGACGGAACTTCTGGAAAAATTCAAAGCCCTTTATCTAATCACAACCAAGAGACGTCTAAACCATGCCCTGATAAAAAGTATATTTATATATTGTATTGAATGATTTTTGTGAACATAACTCCCTTAATTCTTGTTAGATTTTGAAAATATTAAAAATTCACATACATACGAAATGTAACTAATTCTCGCTGCCGGTGCTGGAAGAGTTTTTTTATATCTATAAATAGATCTTTATCTAGTCATTAATTTATTTTAAATTTTAGATATAATGGTCTACGCTACTTTTAGTTTAATTATCATGCATCATAATTATGTTTGTATTTGACATTAACCGACTAATCGTATTTTCCCGTCCTAGACGACTATCCACCGCGAGATAAACACGGCGCTGCAGACATGAGACGAAGACCGCCGCGTGTCGCAACGCAACCAGCACCCTCCGGGCGGCCCCCACCATCGCGCCGTCACCCCCCTCCCCGCTCTCCCGCACGACCGCGACAACCGCTCCTCGCCCGTGTATGCCACGGTCAACAAACTGCCGCAGGAGAAGAGGAACCTGCCCCTGCTGCTCAACTCTTCGTTCCGCAGCAGCCTCTCCAAGGACCGGAAGAAGTCGGTGACCATCGAGGACAATGTGAACATCATCGGCTCCTGCAAAAAGGACCCGACATACGTCTCTTCCAAGACGAAGAAGTAATCTCGAATTTAGTGCAATGTGAACTCTTTCATCCATTCTTATTTTGTATTGGTTATGTTCTAGTGTTGAACTCAGTCGGGATGAAGTGAACACGAGGTGAACCTCGTCAGACATACTCTTTTTTTATTTTGACTCGTTTCCGTTATCTAACCTCACTTTTATTAATAATGCATTGTTGCCAGAAAACATTCAAACATATTGGACAAATCCATAAATTATTACTGATACAGACGTACATTTCATCTGTCTAACATGGCGTTCTCTGGATCATCGGAGATACGCAACCGAGGTATTTTATAATTGAACTCACTTAAACTAGAAACCGTAATTGTGGATTTCAGTATAAATGTAATGTTTCTCAAAAGAGTTGCAAATACTTTTGGACTAGTGCCACGAATCCTAAAATATATTGAATTGAATACCATCAATTTAATTTTTAAACCTTTTATATTTCGAATTCATAATTGTTTCATCGTTCTATAGTTAGTTGTCACCAAAATTATATTTAGATTTTAGAAATATTTCCTATCAACTGTGTCTCCTTGAAACCGAGCACGGTTTACGAGTTTTGCCAATGTGAGTTCATCGAATGATAATGTTGAACGCGGAAATGTGTAAGAATGAAGTTACGCCTGAGGTGACGCAAGTCACCATATTGACGAGACTAATATTAGTTTAATTTGCAAATACTTTAAAGTAATGATTTTTTTCATTATTTGTGCTCCCGGTTCATTGTGACTATTATTTTAATTGATCTGTGATAATTGTACCGCATTTTACAGTTGACTCTTTTCCATTTCGTTTATAGCAGTATCTCATATCGCATCTTCACATTTACACCGACACGTGCAAGTGTGAATTCGAGGCACAATATTTTATTCCGTAATTTTTATTGTCGTATATAATATTACATTCAGGTACATGCGTATTTTATAATATTTCATTTGTTTCGTTTTGATAAAATAATTTTCTCACACTGAGACTGAATTGTACTGAAATAGTACAGAAAGCATCTTATATATTTTAGTTTTATATTACTTTGTTTTTTATGTTTGCGGTAAGTCAGTCGTATTTATTATTTTACAATTATGATTAATATAATATTATTGTTTAATGTTGATTTTACTGCCTCTCGAGGAGTTTGTCTAAATATACTGCAACTAAAATAAAAAATATATAAAACGCAAAAGTAACGCAGAGGCAAAAAAAAAGTCCTCCCATTATTAAATTAATTATTTATTTAGACAATCTTTATTATTAATTATTGATTTTTTATATCAATTTATGTATACGCACTCGTTGCTTTACAAATATATCACTTTATACTATCTTTATATGGAGGTAGGTATTCTCTTTGTATTATTTAGTGATCTGTCTCTTCACCGCAATTATAGAAGGTATTGAGAGCACTGGTGGATCTTTTCTTCCCTAGACATATGGATAATAATAAATTAGTGATTATGCAAAGGTTTTCTCGGTGCCGAGGCGCAGCCTGGTGACGTTTATAGTGTTAACCCTTAAAGCCAAATATGTAACGGACTTCACTTTGTGTAAGATTTAAAATATTTATTGCCATATCTTAAATGTAATACTTTTGGTGAATCAAGTCGGTGACGTTCTCATTATTTTTCGCCTTTTGTCTAGAACAGTCGCATTCAAACATTAATTTATTCCACGTTACAACCGTCAAGTGTGAGATGCTAATGTCCGAGTATCCATTGATGACGCAAATTCTACCTTACGTAAGATGTGTAGATTTTTATAAAAAATCTGATTTCCTCGATAAGAATAATTATTAAACCCTTCGGGCCGAAGCGAGCGCGGTTTCTTTTAAAATTTCTTAGCGAAGCTGAACCGCATTAGACTTGGCTACAGGGATATAGTTGTCGAACGAGGCTTTACGCCACCGACAAGTTTGTCAGTGGCGGAAAGCCGAAGTGAAATAAAGCCCGATCGGACGTGGCTTTGGATATATGTAAGTCAAAAAAATTAATGAGCCGAATTAAACCTAGAATTGGCTACAGGGATAGCGGAATGTTTTGAATAATTACAATAACCCGTAGAATTTTATATAAATTATAACATTATCGAATCGGTTGGGCGTAAGGAACACGGACACGGACACGTTGGTTTTTATTTTGTGACATTTTAGCGTGTCTTTAGCGTTAAAGTTAAATTTGTCTATCTACATTCTTGCGTCCTAAGACTCGGAAGAGGAGGCGGATGTTGATCTTTTTGTGTTACTCGTATAACTTTCTCAATTAGTATTTGCACACAATATTGACTTGACAAAAGTCAGTTGAGTCATTTCAAACTATTTTCCATTAAATAAAAGGACATAACCCACCAAAATGAATATTCCCAAATATCGCTCTAAAGTAGTAAATGCACCCGATTAAGAAAATAGTTTTAATATGTTTTGTAATATTATGTGTTACTCAAAATTGCTAGTAAATATGAAGACAACACAGGGTGTTTTTTCTATTTCTAATGTGTAATATCTTTTATACACTATTAATATTACGTGATGTTTTATGTTTTAGTTTAGCGCCATTACTAACGTAGGTGATGACTCCCCACGCACCCCGTAGAAATATTTATTTAAAATGTTGAATGTGTAGAAACTAAATATGTCTCCGTTGATTTCATCAGCTGTCGCACGTGGCTACGTTTTGTGTATAGTGAAATATTATATCTTTATTGTATAGTCAAATTAATTATCTCATTTTTTATATAATCTACTAATGTAAGAACCGATGGCAGTAAATAAAATATTATAATTAATTTACCATCAATTTGGTGTGGATTCCTTCCAACCAAGATTTATCTCAGAATGTTGTGACAATATTAATTATTTATTTTGTGGATACGCATTATATATATCTTTTCTTATATCTGGAACCCTCTGCAGGCTGGCCCTCCGGCGGAAGTCGGAGTCAGATCGGAGTGTTCACCGTCGGAGTTGTTCATTTTAGACAGATTATAATTTTGTAACAAAAACTGTCTCGTTAATTTTTAACGCTTGCGACTCACCTGCAGTTCTATTAAATTGTTAAGAATACTTTTAACAACGCTCACACAATACTCCGGATATTAGAAAAGGTATTATGATCATTATATTAATTATTTTTTGATCTCTTTCTACATCAGTGTCAGCTGTTTGTACATATATATATTTTAAATGTTTCATTACCGAGGGTGGACGCGGGGGGTGAGGAAAATGGGAGCAATTACTCGGCTTGCGATACAAACGTGTGCTAATATAATAAAACTTTTATGGTAATAGAAAAATGAAATTTGGCAATTTAAGTATCACTCCCTTAAAGCGTTCCCGGCGTGCACCCTCGATCTACCCCCATCACAAACTGTATTTATAATCACGAGCACAATATAATTTATGTATGAATTTTAAGTAGAAATCTGAACCTTTGTCAATGGATACCGCTCTCGCCCCATTGGCTAGAAACTTTAAAATGTTTGTAACACATATTATAGATATTTTAGTTTGATCTGATTTGTTTAATAAATATTTAACTAAGGTGTGCCGAATATGATTTTGGTGCACATTAAAAAAAGATATAATTTTATTCTTGACAATTGTCAGCGTATAGTGAAATATGTATGACTTGATATTTTGTAAATATTATTCATTAATATTGATATTTTGATTTTATAATTACTTTCACGTTATTCGTAGCTCTGCGACCATTTTAGAATCTGTTGTTCATCCCTTTTGATTGATCGATCGATCGAGTCATGCGTGACTGTCGAATGTCACAAACACGAAACTTGTATGCCGTCTTTAAAATGTTGTTTTCGTAGATCTATAGTTAATATGTACGTAAGAATTATTTTAAAAGGTCAGAGTGTGTCTATAATAAATTATAATAAAATATACGGAGTAGGAGAACCCGTCGGATTAAGCTGTGTATGTATAAACCACTATAATAAAACAATAATACTCGTAGATGTTGTGTAGAAGATGCTTCATTAAGGCTCCCTGAAGGACCCATCGACAATTTTGAAATTATCCGTGTTTAAGTAACGTGCGATGGAACTCTTTATACCCACCCTATACACAAATTGTCAATTGATACAAAATCGGTTCCATCTATTCAATATTCAAGTTAGCGTACGTTGATTTTATTTATATTGATTTGCTACCAACGCGGCGCAGGTCCGCAGTGAGAAGTCTCAATATTTCAGTTGTATTGACTTATTGAAATGTCTTATTATAATCTGTTATTTAAACAAATTTACATAGAAATACTATTTATAAAATTGATGATAAACCAATGGGCTTTTGAAATGTCTCTCTCGTCGGCGATGAGTGCGGACCCTCTGTCGGTTTGGTCCCGCTGATGGTAAACTAGCGCGATAGCTCCCTTCACTCCAGCTCCTGTAGTACCACGTACCAGACGATAGAACATTGTACTGACTGTACTTGTATGACTAACTTATTTCTAATACACTGGGTATAAGTTTTATTAAATATCTTCTTTTATTTCCTCGTCTCCCGACTTCCCCCACAATTCATCATTTGTCAAATAAAAGGTAAGTAGACATTATTTTACCTAAAGTGCACAAACTTAATAAATTCAACTTGAAGCTTTGTAGAACTCTGTTATAAGCTTCACAAGCATTTGTCTGTATATGCCCGACTTTGACAACAAAGGTTGGGAAATCAAATACCAATAGTGAAGGCCGATTTAGCTCTAAATAACGGCTCAAGTAATGTTTGAACGTAATAATAATATTGATATGATAGCTTGATTTTAAAAATTACAATAATTGAAAGTCATAATCATCATTGTATAGAAAAAAATGTATTCATCAAAAAAAAAATTTTAGTTTGCTGACCATTGCGGTACGGCAGGTGGAGACCGAGCCGCGAGCGGTGCGCGCGTGCCGATTCTTGTATATAGTCGGCTATAAAGATTCTGAAGGGAGTAGTTTTGTCGGTTTGTTCAAACAGGGGATTATGTTTCCTTGTATAATATGATGTCAATATTTAACATAAAATCATCTCATCTTATGATGACACAAAATTTAAATATGTATTTATTTGAAAAGGGTTATTAGGGGATTTCAGTTTGTCATTGATTTTGACCAAATATATACGTTATTGTCTTTCGATGTATTTCTTTATCAGTTGTTTTTTTTTTGTATGTATATTAAAAAAAAAAGTTTGTTTTGTAATTTTTATAAATGTATGTATTTTTATTTTATTATCAATTTATAAATAAATGTAAGTTTAATATCATTTAAAACTACTAATAATTATTTTATCAACAATTTTTATTCTTTTAAAATCAGCAATGTTATCTTTGTGGTTAAGATTCATATTTTTATTTATTATCTTTGTATTATTTTATTTCATTTTAGTGGTTAATAAAACAAAGATAATAAATAAAAATATAATTTTTATTCAATTTAATACAAATAATGTCCCTAATAGCTATTGTACATAATACACATGAATATTTATTAAAATATATATTTTTTTTTTATTAAATAAAATTCTAGGTCTCGATTCCTTGGAATCCCCGGGAATTGAAAAAAGTCTAAAATACAGAATCCCTGATCACTATGGCAATACAGTTTGGGGCGAGCCTGACCGTCTCTAGGAGATACCTCCATTTCTCGCTAGTTATCGACCTTAAGAGCATTTAGGTCTCTCAGGATCCCATCTAGCCAACGGATTCGCAGTCTACCGATACTCTGGCTTACAAATATAATGTGACGACTCCTTCCTGCCCTGAAGTTGTTGGATTTTAATTCATTTGACCACAGACTCATCGTGTAACTTGTAAACTTGGCCAAATATTATATTTAACGCGTGAGACTACAATAACAGTAGGGTATATCGTTTTTGGGCAGATTTGAGTTGTAAATGCCACAATATCAAATACATAAATATACTATTGAACACAATTTCTAAGTGAGCTTCCCTGTATATCATCCACTATATCATCCAAGATAGCCAACGCTCTATATATATCAGCATTTGTAAAAACTGGCATACAGTATTGTTGTGGGAGTCTCATAACATTAGGCTGATGAGGATGCCACATTCCTATTGTGGCATCCCTTTTACCTCTTCCAACATCTGTATATATTATTTTCATTTTCAATAACATATGAGTGACTGCACTACAAAGTGACTGCTATGACAATTTGAACTCTATGGGCCGGTAAATCGGCTTGAAGAAGAGACGCATGTACCCAAAGTGGTACCAAACCTCCGACTCACCTCAGACTCCTATACACATGCTGAAAGGGTGCTACATCAAATAATAAATGTGCTGTCTGTGCGGAAAAAGAAGAAATCCTGGTGCCAAGGAGGATTTACCAAAACGCACCAAGACCCAGGTGTCCTCCACATTAGATCTGGAACTGAGAACTGTATCAATCAAAGGTTGATACAGTTTTCAGTTGCAGATTAATTCATTTTCACTTATTATATTTACCGTGTTGTTCCTACCTTATATATTGGTTTTAACCACTATTCAGGTTGGCCAGGAGTTCAGGGTCAGAGCACTTGCAGGATGAGAGCAGATGAGGAGCTTAGGGTTCTAAGGGTAAACGATATAACTGTACATCTTACTCAAAATTAAAATGTCAAACTATTTTTCTTTACGATTCATAAGGCGTTGATTATTAAAGTGTTCGGTGTTAGTTTGTGGTATTTCATTAATATGCAAGACGATCCAGTTCAGAAAAATTGATGCTTAGGTGGAGAAAGATGACGAGCTCGACAAAGCAACGACATTTTAAACAGACTATGTAGGGAAAATGTTAGTAGAATGGTTAAGCGTCGCGCGCAAGAAAGATAGAAACAAATTATAAATTTGAAACATGATTTTGGTTTTTAAAGGGCGCTTGCGGTGCTGTGGTATTTAATGAATGTGGAAGATGGCCCAGTTTAGAAAAAGTGACGCTTAAACGATGTCCTAGGACACTAGGAGTTGTTAATGTGTTATGCTTTGCAGACATTCGATAATCCATCTGTTTGCTTCTCTGACTTTCCAAGCTTTGATTTTCTCTATAAAAATAATTTTTATAAACAAATTACTGTACCTACCCAAAAAAATATGGTTTATTTCTAAGGTTCAAGATCTAACTCCAAAAAACATAAACATTTTGAGTATTATGTTGAAAGAAACATCTTATCAGATAGTCTATCTTCTAATTTTAAGATTTAGTTTATTACTGAAGATGACGCATTAAGCGTCGAAAACGTTTTAATTAAAGTGTAGTGTGAAGTAAACAATGTTGCGTTTTATTTTAAAAATTAATAAATTTTTTCAAAAAGTTAAAAAAAAAAGAGAAATTGCAGCAAAATTAAAAATTTGACGTTCAAAGTATTCTGAAAATATTAGATAACGAAAAGAAGAATGTGGCGAGAGACTTTCTACGAAAATTGTAAAGATAATCGAAAACGATAATATATACGAGGGCTGTGTGATAAGTACAAGTATCCTTGTGCGGTAAGAAAACGAATTTTAATATTTATTTATTTCTCAGCATAGTGTCCTTTCAGCTCGATAACGTGTCCGAATAATGCTCGCGAGTTCTCATGCGATTCCGTTTTTGTTCTATGGAGCAAACGCGGCACCTATCTCGCCGATAGCGCTGTCATAGCTAATTTTTTGTGTAGGATATTTTGTACGCATTCAATTGAGATGTTTACAATGTCAGCAATCTCTCATCTTCATCCGGCAGTCTGATAACACGATATTATGGATTTTGTTGACCATGTCCTCCATAGTCGCCTCAATCTGCCAGCCTGGGCGCTTTTCATCAAAAACGAATGTTCGGCCACGCTTGTTGATGAATTTATTAAAGCAATATCTGATGGTAGTCATTGAAGGTACGCGGTCCATATGAACGGTGTGCAGCTTCACTTTGATTTCCTCTCACGTCTTCCCATACAAAAAAAGGAATGGAATCACTGACCGATGTTGCTCTTCTCCCACGGTTCCAAACAATCACAAACTTGCCCACTTTCAACAACTATCAAAACTACTCGATAAGTCAGTTTGAAATTTTGACAAACGTCGTTCGAAAGATGGCGTTAAACAATGGTATACAAATTTTGCGTTAGTGGTGTAATCGGTCGTTAAACACGGGCACTTATCATACAGCCCTCGTATGAATTTTAACACGCCAAAATGTGACGATACTTCCATCTTGTATTTGAATGTGTAGCGACAATAATTCAAATCTACCGCCATCTCAGTCGGCATCGACGCTGGCAAAACAATCTCTCCAGTATTAGCGTTCCACAACGGCGGTTTTTCCGGCTCGCGCTTGCCGAGCAAGACCGCCAATTCATTTCATTTCACGCACACATGCACCTTCTACATTCTTCATTCATTCTTTAACTCTATCTGTTTTCATTGTCATTGTCACAATAAACCTCAACACACATCAATCGCATGTATTTCATTTAACCACCGTCCTAACCCCCAAAAATGTTAATATGTCAGCAAATTAAGATACATCTGCCGTAAATTACACGTAAACGTACAGCAGTTGTCTTAATTAACTAAAATATCGTATCATGAATAGTTTACTGTATTTGTTGAAATTACGGTTTGCGGTTAGCGAGATGTGAATCAGACAATCAGATATAATATAACAGGAAACGAAACTATATTAAAATTGAGGTGTGACTGAACTGTGGACGCGCTTCTAGGACTACGCTGATAAGGACGTTGACACGTCACGCCTCATCTAGGGTCGAGCCTCGAGGAGCGAACTAATTCATTTTGCGGTGCGATCACAAACAGTTAGTCGCCGAGAGAGCTTCCTTCTGCACCTCGTGAGATGCGTAATGTCAGGTGGGACAATGATTATTGTCTCCGGAAGAAGATACTTGAAGTGATAAAGTAACAATAAATAAATGTGTATGTAAATCCTGTAGCGATTCACAGCGCGTAGGCCATCTGGAGACACGATCACTACGCTTACCAAATTACCGACGCGTAGCGCCGGACACCCGCCAGAGGGACGTACCAGATGGCGCTAGTGAAGTTGCCATCATTACTTTGTATATATATACTTACGATTTTAATATCTACATTAATTGAATAGTGTGTTACCATACTGAACGAGAATAAATCAGAAAGACAAACCCAAGGTATTGTAATCTTATTAGAAGAACACAATCGTATTGTGAAGTTGTATTATAAATTGTAATCACCTTTTCTCTGACAGTCTCAGTTTAGCTTTGAGTATGCCCTTCCAAATGATGCAAATAATCCCACTAACCTGCGTAATCTGGTCTGCAACTCGCTGTCTGCATCCTCGATGGTCTTCCGTGAATATTCTGATACCGATGCAATACGAGGCCAGCCTCCGAAATATGTTCAAACTCAATAAGATCGCGAAAAACGTTACACGATACGTATTTCGTATATATACCGCCGTAACGAGATCAGCCATTGAGCGCGTTCCAATAGATTCACACCCGCTTTTGTTTTTGGTTTTATTCACACACAAATGAAATGCGCATATTCAAGTTTGAAAATCAGAGTTCCTACCGAAGCATGCAGAGTGGCCCAAATTGAACACTGGATTTAAATTTCACTTCATCTTTTTGTTTTGCGGTTGGTAACTCTGATATTTTTATGATTCGTCCGATTAGAAAATACGATTGGCTTGCTGACCATTTCCACCGTCAGAGCATCTTGAATTGGATTCTTAATTTGGTCGAAAAACCATCAATTCGTAAACAAACCAAATTGTCACATTTGGGACTCGGAAAATCCTTTCGTGATTCGTGAGAAGCAAATGTACTCCGAACGAGTCACTGTATGGTGTGTTAATGGAAATTGTTGCCGTACCATGAAAACTGAGTTTTTTTCGCACCAGCTGGACAATATGGATCCAGCAGAATGACGCCACCTGCCATACAACTCGGGCAACAATTGATTTACTACACCAACAATTTCCTGGTCGCTTAATTTAACGATATATCGACGTCAATTGACCAGCAAGATCTTGTGATTTAACACCGCGCGACTTCTTTTTGTGAGGTTATCTAAAATCTACGGTCTATGCTTGAGATTTTTTTTTATTTTTTTTTTATTTATTTTTTTTATTTATTTAATTTTAGCGAAATACATTGCGAAAATACATTGGCAAAATAAATTCAATTTTAATATATGGTTACATACATCATATGGTTGCATACATACATGTTTTTATTTTCTTGTTTTTGTCGCTTACCTCTCCAAAAAAGAGACCAGCTCTTGTGCTTGGAGAGGGAGTTACACTACAACAAAGATCCACAAACAGTTGACGACCTCGAAAATCAAATCCGACGTTTTATCTATGAAATTTATCAGAGATTGTGCGATATTTTTGTTGAAAATTTTGTGGAAAAAAAACAATATTTTCATAAACATCCAATGATAAAATTAATAAAAACGTCATTTTATTTCTAATTTAAATCCGACGTTCAATATAACGCCTAGGAATATATAACAATACGTATGTACAAATATGTAAGTAAACTGGTTCCACTGTACAATAAGAGGGGAGTCATATAAATGAATTATGTCCTGCAAACTTCGATACACGTTACAATTCCTGAAAACTGCTAAACAACTGGAAAAAAAATCTCAACAACCACCGAAAAGTACAAATACAAATAATAATTTTAGCCAAAACAAGAGATTTTTAGGAGAACACATTCTTATTGTGAAGTTGTAATTATTCAGAACATAGGTCTGTGATATTTTAAATATGAATTAAATATATTAATTATAAAGATATACATATAAAATCAATTTTATCGAAAAACATTGTTGTTGCGCTACCGGGATTCGAACCTGGATCTCTTCCCTAACCGGGGGAGGTGCTTTATCCAACTAAGCTACAGCGGCATTATTTTTAGCGACAATTTTTCGACCCTATATGTTACCTTTTTTGAAATCAATACATTTAATCGTTCCATCATTCGACAGAGCCATCTACCTTATTTTGAAAATGAATTGATAATTCTGGCGTCTGCTATCAGTTTACTCAAAGGTATTTGAGATTCTGTAAAAATAAGGTAGATGGCTCTGTCGAATGATGGAACGATTAAATGTATTGATTTCAAAAAAGGTAACATATAGGGTCGAAAAATTGTCGCTAAAAATAATGCCGCTGTAGCTTAGTTGGATAAAGCACCTCCCCCGGTTAGGGAAGAGATCCAGGTTCGAATCCCGGTAGCGCAACAACAATATTTTCGATAAAATTGATTTTATATGTATATCTTTATAATGAATATATTTAATTCATATTTAAAACAAGAGATGTTTTACAGCGACCGACTGGTCTTACCGAAACAACTGCCAATAGAAAATTTCAATAAACCCGGCAGAAACGTAATATAATAACCTCAAAGTAGTTCCTTTGTTATCTACCATCATCGAGATTACATCCCCGAACATAACACGACGATATAACTTTGATCGCTACATCAGAAGAAGAAATGGCTGCACTACTCTGAGCATCGAAGAACAAAGCACAAAATTGGGCCTCGGGGTAAACGAGGAAAACGATCGACATAACCAGGTGCCCTTAAGGATTTCAATTATCTCGGGTCCATAATTTATTACTGACGACGGTAGCTGATAGCCACGGTAGCTGGTGCATTCTATAGTTTCATATGGTGTGGAATCATGGAGCCTGATACATCTCCTCTTCTGACCATATTAGCCCCGCCCACAACCACTTTCACTTTCTACTGAAACCCCCCTCTTCCCAACACTGTTCTCATACCGCCACCCTCTCCCTCCCCCTCCGAGTAGTCAATGGTCTAACTTCTAGTTTAAGCTTTAGTTTATTACTGACGATGACGCACTAAGCGTTGAAAACATTTTAATGCTTAATTTGAAGTGTTGTGAGAAGTAAACAACGTTGTGTTTTATTTTAATAATTAAAAAAAAAAGTTTATTAAAATAGACTTCCACAAAGTTAATCACTAAAATTTTGGAATATTAATAGAAGTAGGGAGTTTTTTTCAGTTGCGTTTTTCCTTTATATAAATGCTAATAAACTTCCCTTTATTTTTTCATGATGTGAAGTGACCAATTTTGTTGTTACTTTTTACTGGATAAACCGCCGAATAATAATATTTTTATATCTTATATAATACAATACATATTCAGGGGCTCTTCCATTTTGTTTCGGGGTCCATTGCCTTTTTGTATTGGGGATCAATTTTTTTAGTTTATTTATTTGTAACTATATAATATAATGTAAAAATATGTTTGGACTGTGCCCGCCTCACTAGAGAAATTCTGTGTCGACGGCATGTAAAGCATGACATATAGAACAAGTAGATAATATTATATAATAGGTGTATATGAAGAACAATTTTAAAGTGGACTTAATAAATTAATTTTGGATCACTTTGTAGCAATAATTAATATAGGTATGAGTCAATATGTTTGGGTGAGTGCACCAATAATGGTTCTACCCATATTACGAATATAAGTTTTAATATATAGTTTCATGTTCTTGGGACAATTCAATTGGTTTAAATCTTTCAGCATTCTATTAAATAGTTAATGGAAGACTATCGAGCATTATCAGTAGTTCATCAAAATTTGTATTGATTGATCTTATATTTTGATTAAATATTTTAAGGTTCTCGTTGCCATTTAAATATATTTTGAGTCTGATGTTACAAAGGACTCGAGTGAGTTTATGTCAATCATATCTATTAGTTCTTGAGCCATTTTTATTGTATGTTAGTTTAAGAAGTGTTAATTGTATACAAAAAAATATAGGTGAGCTCCGCCGCCATTGGTCAAAATTGGTGAAATTCCCTTTTGTCATTTGGATGCAATATATGATATTTATTTATAAAGTGTATTATTGGCAAAATTTTTGCTGATTACTCAGAGTTCATAGTGTAGAGAGTAGTCCAACTAAAGTTACGCCGCTGATGATACAACAGGTGACATTCTGGAGAGTCAGGTTCTTTTCGGGACCAGAAACCGAACACAGAATACTGGAAAATAATTTCGTACTCACATTGGATTCCTCTGAAATGTTGTCCTACTACTAGACTACAACCTGTGTCGTCCAACGGTACCTTAAATGTTATTTGAAGAAATAATCGATTTCATAGCCTAATAATCTTCGCAGCCCCAGGTTCTCTCATTTCGCTTGTCCTAGTAGAATTTATATTGCAAGTAGTATATCTGAATTAAATCCGAGGTTTAGCATTTCAAGATCGCAATTTGGGAGTTAGGACCAAATTAAGAAAAAAATGCTAACATTAGTGTCGAGATTAGCCGTGCGTAGTTCCAACCGTTTAGTATAGTTTCTATCTGTTTTATCTAAGAGTTATGGAGCAAACAGAAAAGGGGACATTTTCGCCAGTGGCGTAGCCAGTTACGCAAACGCAAATAATGCGGTGCGTTGGGACCCAAAAGGTTCGCGCCATACAACACATTTGGTATCGAAACATTCCCAGCGTTAATGTGGACTAATATTTTTTTCATATCCATTACATCAAGTAATTGAATTATAATAATTCTTACGTATATTACGCAAACTTTATCGATGTATAAAAAAGAACCCCGCTAATATGACGAGGAAAATCAACCTAATGCGAAGCAAAGTTACATAGGGCCGGTTGTGTGATCAGTGGTAACTTTTTACCATGGTAAAAAAAGTTAGTAAGTAAAAAATTTTGCGAAAATGCAATGGTAAACTAATTTTACTCTTAAATATCGGATGGTAAAACAGAATTTGGTGGCGGACTCTTCACAGCTGTTTCAAAAGTCATCTGTGACATTGATACTTTGAAAGTTGCCGTACACGGCAATGAATGATTCAATATCCCGCTATTTCAGTGATGACAGTTCGTTCGATGATGATCTCGTTTTCGAGCACAGGGGCGAATCAAACCACAGATAAAGCATATTTCATTATTATTCGTCTTGCCGCACTGTGAGGTGAGATTTCATGTTGATCTTTAACTCGCAAATGTTTTTTACCACGGGTGATGGTAAAAAGTTACTATAGTAAAAACCATGGTCAGATACACAACAGTGCACATTATAAATGCCTAGAGACATTTTTTTTCTTCACGAAAGTGTTAATACTATTGGAGAAAAGATATCAATTTTGTTCTTACTATTAATTGGATAAACCGTGTAGTACTAATATTATTTATTAATATTCTTACATGGTATACTATTTTTCACCAATGGCTTTTTGCTGTTTTGCCCAAGATCCCTGTTTTTTTAGTTACGGCACTGGTTTGGTCGGTAGCGACTTTACATAGGGCGTCCAAATCGAGTTCATTTTGTCCAGTAATCTCCTATAATTCGCATTAACTCTCCCGCGCAGCATTCTAACTGATGAAATAGATTGCTTCTTAACATTACTTGGTATCTTGTTAAGATTTATGGATGGCAAAAATTAGCTATGCGACTGCTCAGTAAGCTCGCGAGCAGGGGCGGTTGTCGTTTAAAAAGCATAATTCAACTTCTGTTCATTTTAGTTTGGAGAGCCTCCGGAATGAAAAGTTGAAACAACTCGATCGTATGTGCAACAATACTATTCCTCGCGCTCTTCCAACTTTACGAAAACGATGTTCTCTTTGTAATATACTCCACGATCGACTGCCCTGAATTACTCTCAGCAATAAACGCGAGACACGCACCCCTTTAATACAAAAAAGCAAAAAGAAAAACTAATTCACTTATATATCATATTATAAATATCATTTTATTTAAGTTGTATCTAAGTCCACCTCATACACTTCATGTATATATTGCAAACTAGAAAATGTCGCCCTTGTATACAAACGAAACAATCGACATCAAATATAAAATTTTCGTAAGTTGTTTCTTAAATTTTAAATAAAAAGCTCCTTCATTACATAATGACACAACTCTCGACATTTGGTAGATTATTATGAGATTTTATAGTGTTTAAAAAAAAAGAATTGTATGTAAATATAACAGCTTAAATATAATAAATTAAAACAATATAACCGTTGAAATTTCTTCGGAGCTAAAAAAGTAAAAATACCAGTTCCAACTTATTAAATTTCTTCGGACATTCTTGTTGCATCCACATCTTTAAAATAAATTAAAAAAGTATTTGTATATTTGTTTGTTCACTTTGCCCCTTGAAAGTGTTGTCCTAAGGCTTTACTTTACTTGCACGGATATGGCCCTGTGTCTATCTAATTTGTAAATGGTGTACATATAAAACAATGTAAAATTAATGATAGTTCATTTTAAATTGACGTCACAGACGAAATAAAATTAAAATAAATTGTATGAAACACTTAGCAAATATACCGAGAATCTATTAAAAAAGTTACTATCGGAACTTTCTCTTGCCAGGAGAATATGTTACCAATTACATAGAATTTTCGAGTCTCGGTAGTAACTACGGAAGCCATTTTAAATATAAAAATGATTTTGTAATTCAAAAGCGTTCTAATTTCGATGAAAATATGTCTTAAACTACTTTTGAATGTATTTTCCTTTGGTGTCCGAGCATTTTTGAGACCGGGAGCCGAGCTTGACAATCCCTTTGTTGAAGAAGTCTGTCTGTTTCTTGAACCTCTGTTGACAGTTTCGGCGGGGCCGTCATCCAGGCTGTATGGAAGAGGATAGCTTGCAGTTCCCACCCAAACTTCAACCACTCTTCTGTCGTGTTTTGAATTAAAAAATAATTCAGCAATCGGCGGAATTAACGAAAGACATGATTAATAAAATAGTTCTGAGTAATGACGTCTGATGCACTTTTTAAGCCTTTGCTTGGAACTGATAGGCAGTATTACAAAAAATATATGACTTCCTTAATCACCGTCATATCCTGACAATGCTCCAGTCCGAAGCACTTATGTATTTACTGTTTTAATAAAAACAATTCTTACTTTAAAAATGGCTCTTGTATACATTTTTCGGTAAATTGATTTTATCTGTCTATATTTCTATCTTTCTTTCTAGGGGTTAGGTAGGTGGTTAAATGTAAATGAATGGTTGATGCATATTATGACAGAGGTAGACAAGGAAGAATACGTAAGTTATGCGCAAAAAATGTAGACGAGTCGGCGGTGTTCGGTCTCGGCCTCGCCCGGCTCTCGAGACCCGTCCTGGTGAAACGGTGGAACAGAAGAAGTGTGGGCTAGACTTAATGTCAGACTGTAATGGTAGCACTGTCGCTAGCGTCGATGCCGGCTGGAAACGGCGGTAAATTTGAACCGCTGTTCCCTGCATCTCTAAGTGATTCATCTAATTTGTTTCAATTAAATGAACAACGTTCTAAAATGTGATTTAATTAAAATAATAGTAGGTAAAGTATTTCTGTTCATATATCTGCGACACTTCATTCTGGGGATGGTATTCTATCATGGGGAGGAACGATGGTCCCCGACCCGGCCCCGGCCCCAGCCCCAGCCCCGGCTCCGGTACCGCCAGCGTTATCTGCGGAGTTCCGAACAACTTGTTATAATATTACACGGGGGTTGGAGGAGAAACTTCCTCACTTAAAATTAATTAAACACCTTTGTTAAAACTCTGAAATAATTTTATCTCGAAGGTGCGAGATGTCAGAGACAGTTGAAGCTGAAGCACCAGTGGCGTCAGCTAGCTAGGCACTGGGCACGAGCTTGCTGATGTTTCAATTACTTCGCTTGTGAGATTAAGTTTCGGCGCTCGGTTGTGTTCACTCGCTTTCGGTGAGGTGTACCGTCGGGTACAAATTAAATAAAGTAGACAGCGGAAATAACTTCTAACGTAACTACTTACATTTGATTGTTTGATGCCTATTGACTTCGGATTTCTATTATTCTGGATTATATAATCTGCACATATAATTTCTTCTTCGTCTTCAACGAGGGCAGTCGTGATCATGGAACTGCGACTAATTATTGTGGATGATTCATGGATTAATTGTCGCCAATTACTCCGGTTCTTGGCATTTATTGTGCATTTCAGGAGCGGGTTGTTTGTCGAGGTTTTAACCAGGTCGGTTCTATGTAGCTAATTTAGTCTTCGATTTAGTGATTATGTCGAAACGTAAATTAAAAAATTGTTATGTATGTACATTATTTTCCAATGTCACGTCGTGAGGTTAGTGACAGACGGGCCAAGTGTCATAAGGATGGTGACTAACGGACATGCGCCAAGTGCTATGTAAAGTGTCGTAAGGTTGGTGACAGACGGGCCGAGTGCCGTGAGGTTTGTCACCAACGGACTAAGGGCCAAGTGTCATAAGAATGGTGACAAACGGACCAAATGTCATAAGGATGGTGACTAACGGACAAGTGTCAAGTGCCATGTCATGAGGTTGGTGAAAGAAAAGGCCAAGCGCCATGTCAAGTGTCGTGAGGTTTATGACCGACGGACTATGGCCAAGTATCATAAGAATGGTGACAAACGGACCGAGGGTCAATCCACTTTCGTAGTATTGTTACCACCATTCGGTCCTAACTTTGCTCTCTATTCATTGTTCGTTTCAATTTAAGAAAGTACCTGCAAATATATAAATTAAAATGTATACTTAAGCCTTTTTGACGAGGGTTGAAATTCTTTAGAAAAATAAATGTTTTTTTATTCTAAAAAAGTAAATAATTATACAATTGATAGATGCTTAAAACAATTAGTATCTTCTGTCCGTTGTAATTCTTGCGTCGTAATAAATCCTTTTTACATCATTAGTCCGAATCACTCCGACCACCCCCGAGGGCTGAAGCTCCGAGGGACGTAACTAAACCGTTGACTCATTATTATTCGGGGTTATTATTTTTTAAGAATCCGGTGAACATTTTTGTCCTTCTGCTTTAAGATTTTTTTAATGATCTTTTCATGGCTCTCACTTTTTCACTGAAATGAACCGTTCTGAAGGGTTTGACCCTTATCAAGTTACTGTTTTTCGTTTTAGAAATGTTCCATTGTAGATTTATATTATTGTACTAGCGGTCCGGGTCGGGCGTCGTCCAGGATTCAGATTTAGATATACATTATTTAAAATTGCGGGATATGGGGTGGGGGGAAAAGGAGCTTTTGTCATACGCAGGCGTTAAAGAGTAACGATGGGTGCTAAATTTGGTGCAGGCAGAGAAAGGTGTGATATCTGAGGTAGGGTAGGGTGGGGTAACCTCATTTATATCAAGGTCCTAGAGTGTATCACAGAAAAATTTGAATCAGTCGGCATTTCATAATACACATTTATATCGAGAGGAGGGCGTGGGGTAGCCAGAGAGAGGGTGCCTTTGTTTTGACAGGGTCCTAAAGAGTAACTACGCCAAATTTGGTTTAGATCGGTCGAACGATATAGAATTGTATATGGCCGTTGTGCCTCGATTGTTGTTGTATCATATTAGTTATCGTAACAGTTGCATGCCCTGTGTTTGCTTAGAATTTTTACAAGACTGACATTCAAGATATGATACATTATCATCGTCATCCACGTCGGTCCTCCTGCTACCAGAGAAGTGCCTTTTCCACTTGGTCAGTCCGTCTTCCTCTTCCCTTTCGTCCTTTGACGTGACCCACAATGGCAAGCTTCTTCGAGCTGATGCCCAAAAAATTGAAGGATTCATCTCAGGCAAATGAGTCTATTCTTGATGTTCTGTTCCTGCAGAATGGAGACATTATATGTGCGTCTCATCGTACATGGCATGCGCAACATGTATCTCCACCACCATATATCAAAGGCATTCAGTGTCCACGATTTCATACGATATATCAATATTAAGGCTGGGTCATTCAAAAATCCCTAGCTTAAATTGAAAAGTTTTAAGGAAATTTGATCATGAATCATTTTCAGTTCAAAGTGTTATCTGTGTAAGAAAATTTATCACTAGCGTAAAGACTTTATTTTCATTGTGGACCTGCATTAATAATGCTCGTCCATGCGTCCCGAAGACAGTTTTCCGGTCATATATTACGTTATATCATAACTAGTTTTGGTATTAAATATCCTTTATTTTGCCTTTGAAGTGAGAGAAGATTATTCGCACTCTTGTGCTTAATTAAAGTTACAATTAGCAGTCATTCAAAACAGGAATGGTAAATATGTATTTGAAGGCACCCGGCGGTATCCGGGAGATAAAGGAAGGCGCTTTGAATCGCTCTAATGAAAGACCAACATTTAGTGATTTTAAGACCTGAACAGTTAGCTAATTATACTCTCTTTCCAAGTACTTCAGCAGGAGTAGTATTAAAGGGTAGTTATATTTAAAATTGATTATTTGATCGTAACAAGGAGAATCTATTCATCGAGCTTGGCTCATGCTCAAGCCTGCCTCGTGCTCAAACTTAGCTCATATTCAAGCTTAGATCGTGCTCGAGCATATCCCGTGCTTAAGCCTAACTCGTACTCGAGTCTTGCTTATACCGAGACCTAGGTCGTAATGATGCCTAGTTAGAGCTAAAGTCTAAATGGTATTCAGACGTAGCTCATGTTTAAGCTTGGGTCAGGCCTACGCGTAACTCGTGCTCGAGCTCAGTTCAAGAATAAGCCTTGTTGTTTCTGTAGTTCTCGCTCACATCATTGCAGTGTTATTAAAATGTAATGAAGTAAATGAATATATTGTTTTTTTAATATTGTCAAATTTGATTTGTTTTATCGTTCTATTGTGCCGTAAGCATTTTATATATATTCATTTTTTTTATGTAAATGATTCTGTGTCTTGGATTCATATTAAACACTGAAAAATTATTGATACATTATATAAAGGATCGACCGGGTCCAAAAGTTACTAATTTTCGTTAACCAAGCTCGTCAATTATTATGACATTACTAACAGAACTATCTTTCAGTACCTGGTTTACCTGATCGCATCATATATATTTCTTACCATTTTCTTCTCATAAATTCGTTCAACATGACTAAACGATATTTTTTATATCCTCATTTTTAATAACGTGTTTTTCGATATTCTAGAGTTTTCGTTTTGTGAATGTTTGCTGCATCTGAACAGGAGTTGAATGAATCATAAATGGATTTGCCATATATACGCTTAAATATTCCCCCACATCAATTCATTTATCGTATGGTGTAAGAGACAGGTAATTATTAATCATAGTCCAATGGATGGCCGATTAGTGTGACAAAGGCTAGGTTCAGTTGGAAGGTGAGTTAGCCGCCGCGGCCAATAGGAGATGTGCATATTGATTCCACGCTGGAAGTTTCTGATTGAAATTGAGCGCCACAAAAATAACAACACTCTTAGTGAGGACACCGTCCCAGGACAGAGCGAGAGGGCCGCTGGCGTATCCCTGACCTCTTCCTTCGTCCCTCTCTCCATTCATGGGCCGGGGAGGGGGCTGCCCAGGACCTACCGCCTCGGCCGCCAGGGCCGGATGGGGACTATCGGAGTACGCGACGGTATAACAAATTTGTTTGTTTTTTTAATATTTAAAGCAATCAGTTTGTGGTTAGATATTTCAATAATTAATATTACACTTAAACATTGCCTGTGTGAATTATCAAATTAGGAGTGAATGTAAATTAAGATAATGTTAATGTTAGATCTAATCTATCATTCAACTCTTATTCAGACGCAGCAAACATCTACAATGTGAAAACCCTCGAATATCGAAGAACACGTGCTGACCAAATACTTCTCGCCAAACTGCCGCAATGCCATATTAACTGTTCCAGCCAATTAGAATTAATATCTCTCCACGTACCATCTAGATCAACCCGGTAGTCCGCACTCTTCCACACAGAAGTAGAACATCTTACAAACAAAATTCATTTATTCATCGGTCATACAAATACCATAATAAGAGACTATTTCAACATTAGCCTTACTACGCTTAAAGGATTATTTTTATGAACCACCACAATCTCAATGTTGGTCAATGGTCACATGTTGCTCTCCCTTTACTGCAACCATAGTTGCAACCTCCCCACCTTTTCTACGACCTTTTCTATTTTTATTTATTTTCTGCACCTAAACATACTTATGTTCCTAAACGTTTCTGTGGTTTTTAATAAATAGTATCACATGTTAAATATTTATTATGTTAGTTATATTAAGTTTACACAGTCAAAATTCCTCAATAAAATAAAAATTAAATTAAAGTTGCTGTAGCATAGTGGATAGAATTAAGAAAGAGTCTGAGACGGTTTGAGCATGCGGAATGTATGAGCAAAAAGTAAGGTAAAGACATTTGAAGGCAATGGAGCAGAGGGCATCTGCGAAAGACTTGACACGATCAGATAAACCAAATATTGGAGAACGATCCTGTTAAAAGGTTTAATAACAGAAGAACTTGCATGATAAGATGCATGGAAAGTGGTAAGAGTGGTGTGCACGACAGAAGAGTGTGGCATGCTATCCTCTTTGTTTTCGTTGGGAAATGTCGTGATGATACGTTAGTTAGTCAACCGGCTTTAAACAATGTCTCTGTTATTTCGTCAGGGAAGTATGTATAAATACTAATTTAATGTATTAATTATAAAAATATAAATTTAAAATCAATTTTGTCGAAAAATATTGTTTTTGCGCTACCGGGATTCGAACCTGGATCTCTATTTCCAATCCGGGGAAGGTGCATTACCAAAGATGCTACAGCGCCAGTACCTTTCGTGACAAATTTTCGAACCTATATGTTACACTTTTTCAAATGAATACATCTGTCGTTCCATTTTTTGAAAGCCAATATTTCAAATAATGGTACGACAGTTTTTACGGAATCTAAAATTTTGGACACATTGATACAAATTATATTATTAAGGAGAACACATTCTTATTGTGAAGTTGTAATTATTCAGAATATAGGTGTGTGATGTTTTAAATACTATTTAATGTATTAATTATAAAGATATACATATAAAATCAAATTAAGTATTTAAGACATCACAGGCCTATGTTCTGAATAATTACAATTTCACAATAATAGATGTTTACCTATCAAAAACGTACCGAAAAATCAAATTCAATTTTTTTTTCATACACATTTTATTAACCAACTTCATAATCGCAATGTTAATATGTTATGTATATATTATTTTTCCTTAACATTTTATTTGTTTCAATAATTTAAAAAGTGTAATTGATTCTGTATTTGAATGACGATCTGTTTAATGCAATCAATATTGAAAAAAGTATGAATAATGATAGTAATTCGGCCCTGGCTCGCGCACGCGCGCGGCGGCCCCCGCCCGCTGGGCCCGTCAGTAGTTTCCTGGGCGTCGGAAAACTCGAGCGTCGCGGCGTCGTCTCCGGGCGTCAACATCCAAATCCCCACAAACACTGAACCACCCTCTCACAAGGTGCGACCGCCAGTTAGATCAGACTGTGTTATGTTCGGACTTCAGGTTGTACCTCAGCGTCCCGGCGCCAGTGAAGTGACGGCGGACATTTCGGACAAAAGAACGCGAAGAGGCTGTGTGTTGTCGCTCCTGCAGTGAGCCCTTTTTAATGGAAAGCTTTCTGATCGCGGTGAGTATCTGTGGAAATTCAGAACCTTTATTGTAAACTATATTTTCACCTTTTTAATTTCCCTATAGCTATCATCTTCGAACAATTCACCTCTCGATCATCCGCCAACTACACGAGATAGATATTTTTTTTGCTATTATTTATTTTTAAAATCTGTTAATATATTGAATTTTCTGAATAATACATACATAGTGGCTAGTGAATTATGCAACACAACAGGAAAATACACCGTGTATCTTGTTTTTAATGTAAATAAAATAAACGGACATTAAATAAATTAAGTATTAAAACGATTTATAACAGAGATATTCATATATTTATATATAATACGATAATACGCTAACAATGTTAATATCGGAGTAAGAAATCATTACAGATGTTGTTACATCAATAACCATTTACGAGGAATTTGTAATTTAAAATTTAATTACCGCAACAAATTATTTAATCTGTCATCTATTATTAATTACGCTGTATGTTACGTTTGTCTACAATTATATTTTTGTATTTATTTGTAAAAATAACTCTAAATATTTGAAAGTAATTTATTTATCGTTGTATCTGTCCCTAATAAATGATTAATGAAAAACAAACTGTAAAAATCGAAGATGTAAAATTGTGTGCAGAAGGTATTAAGGTATTCGATATATTCCCAAAGCAATTACGGTCATCTTTTTACATTTTTTTCTTGAGTGTCTCTAAGGTGTTTTTTTTTTAGTATCTTCACTGTGTTGTTTTGGGCACGTCGGACGTTGATCAAATGTTGAAATCTAATAAGTTTCTGATGACTGACAAAGTATTCAAATGGGATATTATTTATCGACAGATATTCATTGTGCCAAAACTATACTGGGATGTAGCAACAAGCTATGTTTGTATGTCTGCCATAAAGTTTAGATCGGGGTATGAACAGATGTATAATTTACTAAAAATAAATTCCGATCAGTAAATAAAATAGTCCGAGTAGATAAGAAATTTATTAATATCATATTTTATCTCATCGCGAACTGCCAACAAACAAAGATTCAGCTATGACGAAATAGATAATTAGACGCAGAAAAAAATCTATCGACTAAAAAAATACTCAGTTGCTGTCGAAATTCGAACCCGGACCTCTTCGTTCGCGCAGGCAGCTGAAGTCACCGAAATATATCCGAATTTATTCTCATACATTATGCATTGTTTAAAACATATCAAACTGTAACTTCTGATCACACTTAATCTTCAAAATGAAAACATTCGTTTATATGTTTGAAAATTCGAATTAATCCTCCGGTCAGGTTGCAATGATATTTGTACAGAAAAATCTTTTACGAGAAATCACATATACGACATAACGTGATAGACGATTTTTTATTTGAGCCGACGTCGCGGTCGGCGGACCTGACCCAACAGCGTCTTATAAATGTGTAATTTGAAAAATTCATCGGTTGTCTTTATTATATTAATCTGTCATTACGGTTTGCATAAGGGATACAACTGTAATGTTTGATCCATTTCGGAAACACTGGCCACCGTACCGCACTCTGCTAGTGTTGTAATCTAATTATCTCCAGAGCTGAAAAACAGAGAAAACCGCTAATATTTTTACTACTGCTGAAATGCTGCCGCGTATTGTACATCTCTGTATAAACATTTTTATAATGCATCTATCAGCAACGTTGTATTTTTTTTATCTTTGTGGTTTTGGTCAAGTCGGGAACGACTATTTGTCAACCAGATAAATATAGTGTGTTTCTCTAACCATAAACAATTTGATTTAATAACACACTAATAATTAATAATTCTCACGTACCGCATATTCTAAGTGTACACTTTTGGTGCTTTAGATATATATGGTATGCGGAAAACGGTCAACCATATAAACGATTTATGTAGAAACGATAAACTTGAAAACGACTGAAAACGCTATACAAATCGGTAATGAAGTATTGTAATTAATAACTCGTGTTTATTAACGATGTGGTAGCTGTAATACAACATTAATTGATACTAAGAAACGAACATATCTTATTATTCTAAATTTCAGACAATAAATTTTGACGACAGATTTTTTATCAAGGAGAACAATTCTTATTGTGAAGTTGTAATTATTCATTAATCAACAGACGGTCTGTGATGTTTTAAATACTAATTAAATGTATTAATTATAAATATATACATATAAAATCAATTTTGTCGAAAAATATTGTTTTTGCGCTACCGGGATTCGAACTTATAAGTTGTATGTATCAATGTGTCCAAAATTGAATAAAAATGAATTGATAATTCTGGCGTCTGCAGTCGGTTTACTCAAAGGTATTTGAGATTCCGTAAAAATAATGTAGATGGCTTTCAAATAATGGAAATACAGATGTATTAATTTGAAAAAGTGAAATATATAGGTTCGAAAATTTGTCATGAAAAATACTGGCGCTATAACACAATCGGTACACACAACTTCCCCGGTTTGGAAATAGAGATCCAGGTTCGAATCCCGGTAGCGCAAAAACAATATTTTTCGACAAAATTAATTTTATATGTATATATTTATAATTAATACATTAAATTAGTATTTAGAGATTTTTTTAGATTTTTTAATTTTTAATAGTTCGCGTGGAAATTTTGAATTAAAACAAAGTACACACCTAGTACCTACTTACACAAATATCAATTAAATTTAAAAAATAAATATGGGTATGTTTTAATATAGATTATTTAAAACGTTGTTTTTGGACACTTAATGAGTTATATTTATTTGTAGGTGTATTAAATATAATTCATTAAGTGTTTAATTGTATTCGGTTGATTTTTTCTTTCTCTTTTGTATTTTGGATAGTTTGGATATTTTTTCAAAATCATTTTGATTATAATTGCCCGAGCCATCGTAAATAACTTGCGCCTTCCCGACCGGTTGAATAAGAAAAGGCGTAATACCCAACAGCACAATCCCTTATCAAATTGCTTAATTATCTATTGTTAATATTTGAGATTTTGGTCAATTAATACCCCGAGATATTAGAGACTAAAATAGGCACTATTTAAATGGTAAGTAACATTGTTACATTTCGTTTGTGATATTTAAAGCGATTGCTTTGTGGTTGGATATTTAAAAAAAATAATATTTGTAAATTATTTATGATTCATAATTTAATGCCAACAATTTCGGGACGGCAGTCTTTAGGGCGGAATAAAATAGCTTTGTAAAACCAAAGTGATTATTTATTATTTTTAGGAGAACACATTCTTATTGTGAAGTTGTAATTATTCAGAACAGACGGTCTGTGATATTTTAAATATGAATTAAATATAATAATTAGAAAGATATACATAAAAAATCAATTGTATCGAAAAATATTGTTGTTGCGCCACCGGGATTGATTTTATATGTATATCTTTCTAATTAATATATTTAATTCATATTTAAAATATCACAGACCTATGCTCTGAATAATTACAACTTCACAATAAGAATGTGTTCTCCTAAAAATAATAATGTTGTATCAATGTGTCCAAAATTTAATAAAAATGAATTGATAATTCTGGCGTCTGCTATCAGTTTACTCAAAGGTATTTGAGATTCTGTAAAAATAAGGTAGATGGCTCTGTCAAATAATGGAACGATTAAATGTATTAATATCAAAAAGGTAACATATGGGTTCGAAAATTGACGCTAAAAATATTGTCGCTGTATCATAGTTGGATAATGCACCTTCCCCGATTAGGAAAGAGATCCAGGTTCGAATCCTGGTGGCACAACAACAATATTTTTCGATAAAATTGATTTTATATGTATATCTTTCTAATTAATATATTTAATTCATATTTAGATTATTTATTAAGTTATTTTATGATAATTAAGTAGCTTAAGTCGTTTAAAAGCGTATTCTGGTGTTTATCTACGTATTTGCGTAATGACGGATCGTAGTCGAAATATATAAGAATAACTTTATTCTTATTTAATAGGCCGCTGATGTGCCGCGGTCCCGCGAGACTTCAATAAGTATTTATTTTGGGTGCTGTTAAAGTCTTACATCAAAATACACAAATAGAGGCACTACTTTGTTTCCATTCTAAGATTAATGATTCGAGTATTTTGAAAGCTGAAGAAACTGATTAAAATATTAAGGGATATTGTGATTACCCTGGAAGCATTTGTGAGGAGATGTGGCCAGTGGCGTTGACATTGACGTTGAATCATAAACATTAAAATTAATAATGGAAATCTCGGTAAAGCAAAGCGAGGATTTTGCGCAATTTCGAGTGCATACGAGTGCTTAAAAATTATAACTGGGTAATTAGTACCGAAACGACACAAGGCAGGGGGAGATTGACAGAAGAATAGCACCTTATCGAGTCTTCACCCTCCTGGGATGCAAGTGGGAAAATATTAGCACCCCGTGGTACTTAATATTTTAATATTTTATATATAATACATAAACAGGAGCCCTTTTTTCATTTTGAAATGCGGCCGCATTTTTATTGTTACGCCACTGGATGTGGCTACATCGACGTACGCTAAAGATCTCTTGGGTAGACCACGTTATCAATGTAGAGATACTAAAACACACGAATAAGTCAATATAACTAATAACAGCTACTAAACGAAAGAAAGCTTCAAATGTCGGATACATTTATGGGATGAGCTGTATTTGTTTTGATTATAGTTTGTTGGCTGTAGCTCGTGAGCGGTGAATGTGTTTGTATGTTATGCATCGTCCGCTAGGAGGGACTGTTAAGTTGATTAATGAGCTGTATCGAGATATCGGAAGGTGAGACTGAGAGCCCCAAACTCCCCAGATCTCACTGCGTGCACTTGTATTTGTATATGCGTGTGAATGAGCTGTGACTAAAATAGGTGTATTAAAAAAACATTTATTTACAATTGGTGGCTTTTATTGTAGCTTGATGCACAAATGAAAGTAAATAGATCGAAGTTAAATTACAGAATAAAGTTAGTGATTAGAGATGCTCGCTGGAGATGCGTTCGATAAGGCAACTAAGAGAGACTTCTCGGAGTTGTTACCTCGCTATGTATTGCTACTAAACTTCGGTCGGTACTAGGCGGAATGGAATGGTTGAAAAGCGCCAGGCACTGTCACAGGCCTCTATAAATTCTTTACAATTGGAAATAGAACCTCTTAAAACAATTATGCAAGGGAAGACAAAAGCGGCTCAGGTAGAAACAGGTTATCTTGGCTACGTTAACTCAAACGTGGTTCAAATATAGATCTTGTACAAATGCAGCATACTGCAACTTAGTCGCTAACCTTCGAGGATGTATTAACTGGTAACTTTTCGTGATTGGTTCAGCCATAACATTTTATATCTCTTTTTTTCTCTCAGTCATATTCATCGGGATTCATTTTGTAATCTTCTGGAGACATCTCGTTAATCAAAACTATCCAGAATTTACGATAAAGGCTGACCACCTTGTGAAAGGACAAGGTGAACCGCTCCATGTAATTACGACCAACAATTGCGGACACTTGTCGCCAGATACTCTATAGAAACAACAACCTGGAAACCCTTCAACACCGTAACACATTAAAATAAATTTCTCCGTCCATTCTTTTCAATTACTACGAGATCTTGACCATCAAATCACTTGTATAAAGAATGAAAATTAATTCATATTTAAAATATCACAAACCTATGTTCTGAATAATTACAACTTCACAATAAGAATGTGTTCTCCTATAATAAAATTATGATACTTGGTTGATAGCGTAATACAGGGTAGCCCAAAAAATGTAAGAACATATCGCGTAACACATGAGTTATTTCAAAACATAATATAATTAATTATAATTCTTAATGTAATTTTGTGAGCTGTTCGGTGGCCACATGCCTGGCTCGATGAAATTAACATTCTCACTTCGAAGCAAGTTGATTGTATATCTTGCCGTGTGAGATGGAGCTCCGTCCTGTTGTAATGTCCAGTTATGATGTAATGTCTAGCTATACTCGAGGCTTTGTTTTGAAACTCTTTGATCATTTTCCTAGCACCCCAACATTTTTCAATTCGCAAATTTTTGATCAGAATACGGTCTTCTGCAGTGGTTTTTGTTATTCTGGGAAATAATTTGAAAAAACCAAATATAAACAATGGGAAAATTAATAATCAAAGATGACGACCGGAAATTGTCGAAATAAAACGTAATATAGATAAATAGATAAGTAAGTAAATTAGTAAACTATGCAAGCTATTGTTGATATAGTTAAACTAATTTTGATGTAAATATATCACATTTTACGAAATGTTCTCACATTTTTTGGGCCATCCTGTATGTGCTTCGCCGTTTCGAATGCTGCGTTTGGCATCATTGTCTTCTTCTTCTTCTTCTTGAGCTCAATTCGTTCAACAATCGTGCATCAATGTCTCCTGCATCATGAGGGGCAAGACCTCGCACTTCTCCGGATGTCTCATCACATGTCCGATATGTTGAAGTTTTGAGATTTTTAATGTTTTAAAAACTTATTTTTCTTTATTCATCCAAAGCATAACATCTTCATTCGTAACTCTATCCATCCAGCTTATTTTGAGCATTCTTTAATAGATCCATATCTCAAATTCTTCATGTCGCTTTATCATTTCTTCGGTAAGTGTCTAACACTTCCATTCCATATAATAATACCGAGAACACATAGCATCTGACCATTTTCATTCGTAATCTAAAGCTGTGATCATGACTGCAGAACATGCGGATAAAGGTTGCACGAGTTTGCTCAATGAAGCATTTGATTTCAACACAAAGGATCCCATCTTTCATTGCAACTCAGGAATATAATACTTTGTATCTTCTCCAATCACGTTCCAGCAATATAAAGACTTTCATTGTCAGCTTCTAATGAGCATATCATCGTCAAATATGTACAATTAATTAAATAATATGGTATTAAATTAAATAAACACTTTGTATGAAACCACGAAATTTATAACATGTTAATCGGTTTCGCTTATCTCAAGCTTCATAAGGACGTATTTGAAATTAATCATTAATACAAAATGAGTCCACTTATATATATAAAAAAAGAAGAAGATAGAATATAAAATTACATGTGAAAGAGAGAGACAGAATATATATATAGTTAAATAGAACATCAAGGGAGACAAAATGTAAAATTACATGCAAAAGAGAGAGACAGAATACATATACAGATAAACGGAACATTAAGAGATACAGTTTTGATGGATATTAAATTGATTATAAAGGAAACATACCTAATATAGGGCTAATGGATAAATTAATTTGATTATTAAGAATTGGCGTACTACTATTTATTGCCTTTTTATTTCAAGAGCTTCTAAATTGTCCAACCGGAGGCTAAACCCGTTTTTATAGAGGATCTTGACTCCTGTGGTATTATTAAACGAATGGTATTTTTCAATAATGTGGTTGGAAAATTCTGAGAAACCATTACTGTGTAAACATTTAAAAGGTTCTTTGACACAAAAAAAAAATGTAGATCCTGCTAGATTTTATAAACTTATTTAGGCACATTTCCGGCCTAAGAAAGTTTCTCCGGACTTCGTATTGTGACTCACTTGGCCAAAAAACTTTGAAGATAAAAGAGAAAAAAATATGAATTTCAGAGAGTCAAAAGAATATGTTCTTCAATATATGAATTATATTGATTATCAACGAAACGGCCATTCCGCCTTTCTTCTCTCTCTCTCTCTATCACAATTTGGTCGGAAATTGAATTTATTGCGTAAAATTAAGTAATGTGAACTCTATCGAGATGAGCAAAAATTATATAACATCATATATAAAAATGATTAAAATATACAAATTTTAAAAAAAGTGTCACGCGTCTCAGACGCGTGTATCGTACCACCCGTGTATATAATGTTTTACTCAGTCGAAAAAAGTATGAATACATTCAGTTTAATAAATAAATGTAAACATCTCTCTAGCGGACAACCCGACCCGCTTGACAGCTGGGATACTAATCATTACTCTGCCGAGCAATCAATTAAATGTTAAAACAGTAATTTACAAATGTCTTTACCTCTTTATTAATGCTACTAATATTAAGTTCAGTCCAGACCGCAGCCTATTAAGGACGTCGATAAGACAGCAGAGCACTGGTACCGGCGACTCCAAACTTTTTATGATTTCAAAAAGTTTTGGAGTCGCTGGTACCGATCCCGGTACCGGTAAAGGCGAATATAAAAGTGAGAGTATCTAAAAATGTAACATAATTTTCTAACGGATAAATTTTATTTTCTGAATTCAATGTGAATTAATTAATTATGTTTTCATTAATTTAAAAAAAGTCTCGAAACACAATTTGCAAATTGCGTTTTTGAATAATAATTTAGAGTGAATTTTATAATATAATATAAGGGAAGCTTTTTTAATTAATGCTCGCGTAAATCTATTTATGAAATTGTACCGAACAGCCCCTGCCGAGTCGGCCGCCGAATATTCCGACAGAAAAACTGAAATAACAATTCCATCTCTAATTAATGGAATAATTAATTTGAAGAACATGGGTGTGATTTCGTGACCCGCACAAAACCCGGCCAATCAAGTCTATTAATAATCATTTTAGTTTGTGATTTACAGTTACTGTCAACACACACTAAAATCACTATATTTTGACGTTTCAGATTATGTAACATTATGATTATTTGATTATTGTACGAAGGTCATTTTGTAAGTCAGAATCGTCTTGTCGTAAACTCGTAACAATTCCTAGCGTGTATATTACTCAAAGGTATTTGGGATTTATCTCAATATAAAGTTGATTGCTTTTAAAAATTAAATAATAAAAACTACAGAATACTGTATATCTTTCTAGATGATTAAATTAATTTGTATTACAATTGATTATAACTCAAAGACTTTTTAATTACATCGAAAATGTGTCTTAAATTACTTTTCAATAAAATTTCCTTTGACATCTGAGCATTTTTGAGATAGGGAGACGAGCTTCACAATCATCTTATTGAAGAAGTCTGCCGCATGCGTTACGAAACAATTGTTGAATGTTAAGTGGATGCCACCATCGGTCTGCACGAGTTTTGCGCTCAAAAATTCCTTTAATTTTTGAAAAAGTTGAAAGTCCGTCGGCGCCAGGTCCGAACTGTGCGGAGGATGGTCCAGTAGCTCCCACAAAAAAGATTCTGCAGTTCTTTTACCGTGTTTTTGATTTAAAAAATGAATCGCCTTTCGCATCTTGCAATCGACGGGATTAATGATAGACATGGTTAATAAAATACCATTGAAAAATACACCTGACGCACTGATAACAGGGTTACAGATAGGTTACGAGGAGTTTCTGACCACGTTCCAGTCCAAAGCGCCTACTTACGATGTTAATATACGCAAACGATGATCCATTAATAATAACAAATATAAAATACAAAATCTAAATACATCGCCGGCCGCGGTGGAAAGTTTTTCGCGACGGATATATTCGGCGCTGGGCCGTAGAGGGATTGTTTTATTTTTTTATATATTCAATCCATTTACATTACAGTACGAAAATATCTGTCTGCAGTCTAATATATGTCACTTACTGCTGTGAATAATTCTCGGATATGATTACTCAATCGCTTTAGCATTTCCGTTCAAAAAGATTTTACACAAAATCCCTATTATTTCATTTCTTTAAGTTCACTATATCTTTTATGTTTTTTTGCTTTTAATAACATACTGACGATAATGACATCAACTTAAAACAGCTTTGGGTGTACATATGTATGTATATAGCAAATAATTTTACTAATAATGTGTTTTTTCTTACTTGAAATAAAGATAAGATACGCGACATGGCGCATTGTTAAAGCAATAATTTCCGCATTGAAATATATATTCTACGGAAACCCTGGAAGTGAAACGGCCACAATGGCTGCCCGCATGGCCTAGCGGCAAGTAACTTATGTGCTAGTTTATTTAAAATGACCTTCGGAGCATGCTACAGTAACTCGGGATAGTCCTTAGATATGTCTTTTACACGGATACATTTATTTGGAAACTAGCTAGTGGCCAGTATTTCTGTAAAACCTATTTTTCAATCTTGTAAAGGTAATTTATTACCAAAAAATATTTACCACTGTACAGCCTAAATTAACCAATTAATGAAAACAAATACCCAAACAGACGCTGACTACGTTTTATAGCCAAAAGGCGACTGTCGTCGTCGTGTCGAGGGTTGTGTGTTGTGTCATGGTCAAGAGTACACCACTGCGGGTGGTGGCGGATGGTTTGTTTATAGGGTAATATAATTGATGATAATTAAATAAAAATGTCGTTCTTCTTCATTTCTTATAAGATGCTATTAATTCGTAACACTGTTTTAAAAGTGCACAACAAAAGAACTCTTAGTATGATTTTAGTTTTTTGTGACTTTTAATACATTGTTCAGATTATTGAAATAAACGCACCAATAAATGACAATGGAAAAGCAATATGGTTTATACTATAAAATGGGATTTTCTACGTGTGGTAGGATTTTGAATAGATTATCAACTTTGAAATTCGACAATTATTATAGAGACTGAAGTATTTCTTTATTGAAAGCATTTCAGGTAAAGATACGTTCAGATTATAAGAACAGACTCCACCGCGACTACGCCATATGGAATGCAGGTTTCAGCCATGTCAGCTGCTCAGGGATGATCAGAGATATTGAAGATGATTCGTCCGGTCGAGTCAACCCCGGGTTGCCCCCAACAGTCAGCCTGTCGTGGACCGCTGGCCGCATGTGTGCTGTTTTGGTTTGGCGCGTTTCACCTGACCATCAACAGATGGCAACACACGTCCGCCACATACATAAACATGAAATTTTCTATCATAATGGCATTAAAAAAATATCAAAAAGATGGAAAATTGTGTATTAGATAGAGAGTATATTATTGGCTGAAAATTGGTTTCTTTTTTGCACACTTAAAAACGGTAGTATTATTAGCATTTACAATATTTCCAGACGTACGATTTATCCCATTGTGGCTATCACTTAAAGCAATTCATTGTGACATACCCAGAAGAGAATTTATCTAAAATCAATTCTAGGGTCAAAAATCATCTGCGGATGCTTTAAAATATAATAGATTCCTAAATAAAGGTCTAGGTGCGAATATAGAAATATATTAAATATGTGTGCGAAATTAACGGAACATTAGTTGACGATTCCCTTTTTTATTTGAATAATTTTACTAGTTAGTGGAACGCCGTAAAAATACAATCAACGTAAATAAAGTCTAAATTAGTTATTCTCTCCAAAGTGTTTGCTTCAGTTTAAACCATTTTAGTTTTATGTAGAATGGCACACATTCCGTTAAAATAATAGCAATATATCGAATTCTTTTTTGGTAGCGTGGTAGCCATCGAGCGACAGTAAAGCGGTTAATAAAGTATCGGGTTCAACAAACTGAACGGAAATTTGTCGGAAAGAAGTTAAGAAATACGAATTGTTTTTCCGTAATGGGGTTGCCTGGCTCCATAACACCGAAGGTAAATCGTACGAAGAGTAATGCGGATGAAAATGAAAAGTATTAGCAAACATTCGGCTCTAAGGGGTAGAAATGTTTCTCTGTTTACTACTTTTCATTTAGAAAGAACAAGTTGTATTAATGTGAGTAATATGCACATTTATAACTGCGGGGAGGGGTTGTCGTTAGAAATTAGTCATAAACACGGTATCCACAAAGAATGTTTATATTTTGAATGTGCTGATAAACTGGTTTTCCTCCATCAATTCCATATCCTGACTTAATATGGTAAAAAACGTACGAATTCTATCTGGACTGCACAATGGATGGATCCAAATAATCATAAGAATAATCGGCTTAAAATAATTCAAAAATCTATTCCCCGCACCCCCTGCTTCTCCAAAAGGAAAGTCTCCAAAAGAACAATATCAAATATCTCCATAATGAGAATTGGGCCTTGTCAGGTAGCCTCACATTTATTCAGATTGTACTTAATAGATTCCCCAATGTGTGAGTGTGGTGCCGAGGAGGAAATCCTTGACCATATCTTTTTTGCCTGTCCATTGCGGATCACAGGTTTTTTTTACAACAATCTCGTCAATGGTAATTTTCAACTCCCGGTTATCTTCTTTCCCTTAACTCGCCACATTTAATCTATATAATAGCTAATTTTTTGAACGACAATGGTATTGACTTGTAATATAATTTTTCATATTGTTGTACTTTTTTCTATAAAAAAACGTTTTAACTTGATTAATGGCACAAATCACTCTTGAAAGGTGAATTGCCTATTTAAAAAAAGAAAAAGAATGTTTGTATTTCTGTTTACGTTTATATCTGTTAATTCTATTCATGTATTAGTTATCTTTTTGTATTTTTATATTGTTATCAAGTGTTAGTGGAATACATTTTGTCGGTTTAGCCATTGTTATAAATTTATAAGCCATGTATTAAAAATAAATATTCCTAAAACCATTATATTTTCCAATAATCCATTTTTTCTTTGTACCTAAATATACTTAATACATATACACGGTGACGGAAAACATAAAAAATAATAAAAACGAAGGTATATTTGAAAATTAGAGTTCTGGATGTGTTGTGTGTTTCCTACAAGTTTTTCGACAAAAAAAAGTATAACTAAGTAGTATAAAACCTCTATTGACAATTATTACGTAATTGCGTCTTTTTATGGAGATAGCCGTGTGGTGGGTAGACTTTGCGGAACCTCCATTCTGATGATCGTCGTAGCGATCAGTATTGGGTATTGCGTCGGAGGTTGGTCGGTGATGTGTCGGATTGGACAAATCGTGGCCATCTAGATCGGTGATGGCGAGTTAAAATTTCAGAAAATCTAACTCATATATTAATATTTTTAATTTAATTTTATCTGGAAAAAAATATGTAACCCGTAGTATTTCATTTGATGTCAATTAATTGTTTTTTTTCACAAAGTGAGACTCAAAAGAGATGCGTATGTAATATGTACGTAGTGATCAATTTGAACGTTGTTGTCTGGTGGCCGGACACGTGTTCTTTGATAACTCTGATATTAGTGAACGCTGGCGTGTCGCCCAAAACGCTGTGGCGTGTCACTTTTAATGCGCGTGTTATAGGTTTGCCATCACTGATCTAGATTATAATTTCATAATTATCAACCGTTTTCTATTCACCGCTATATGGAGGCCTCCCCACGAGTCTCCCGTTTTTTTTACATCTATATCATTAGAATAAATTAAGGTAGTATTGTATTATATGTTTTATTCTTTCTCAGAAGCCGGTTTTTCAATAATAATAAGAACTGCTTAGAAAATATCTACAGGGGTCTTATATATGCAGATTATTATTCCTGCCTATATGCTATTTACAGGGTATGGATGTATTATATAGGGACACGTGTTTCTATATATGAAATAATGCGGGAACTGGTCGGATGAACGAGTAGCAAGTGTGTTGCGTACAAAGCGTAGATACTGAAAGAATTTCAGGACAGGAAGGAGTTTGACACTCACCACAATCCGGATTCTGCTGGTATCTCCGAAGGGTTTCGATACAGTATAAACGCGAAGTCTCGAATTAGTATAATATTGTAATCTGTACCTGACACTTATAACCATACTGGCTCACGGTTGCCGATCGACTGAAGGGAAGGGAAGGGGGGAAGGCACAGTGCATTATTTTCGTTCAATAATAAATATGTATTCACACAAATAAATATATGTACCCAAACAGAGTGTTATTTTTAGCTGTTAAATACGGCATATAAAACATGTCGTACATGGGGCCTTGATTTATTAATTTTATATATAGCTTATTTCTAATTTGTTGACTAGGATAAGACAAAATACAGAGATTTCTAGACGATGTATAAAAAATATGTGAAAATTAATTTATGCATTTTCGATGAGTAAATATTTTTTTACAAACTAGCGAAAACGGCAATTTTTTAAATGAAAGTAATTTTATGGTTTTCAAATTGAAGTGAGATATTTGCTGTTATTGATGCGTCTGGCAAGTTATCATTGAGCAGGATCTACACTTGTGCTGGCTCAATTTGGCTCCGGTTCTGTCTGCTAATGCATTTAGGATTGTATTTCTATTACTTTTAAATGAATTGTTTCTGAACCCAAGGTCACGCAAAAAAATGTATCTTGTGGTCTGTATGTTCATTCGGCAATACCCTTCATTCATACTTTTAAAATTAGCAATATTAACATTGTGGTTAAAATTCATATTTTTATTTATTATCTTTGTTTTATTAACCACTTGTTTAAATACATCTACCGGTTTTGAAAAATACCATTTTCTTCTTCAGGATGTCAAAACTAACTAAAACATATATTATTGTTTCTTTGCCAGAATCTAATTTAAAAAATCTATTTTAAAAAAAAAAATTTTTTTTTTTAGTACCTAACTCAAATCATTACTTAATACAAATTTACTCGAATAATTTTTAGGAAAAATTTTTAGAATGTGACTCGTAGTTAAATTTAGTTGGTTGTTTATAATTTTTTGATTAGTTTTACACGCTTTATTTATCTCCAACTATTCCAAATTATTTAATTTGTGACCAACACCGTTTATATGAAAAATTGACAATTCCATTTTTTATCAAAACCATGACCATTTTCTATCAAATGATTAGAAAATTCTGAAAACCCACTATTGTTCAAACATCCCAAATGCTCCCTTACTCTTATATTAAAATTTCTACTCGTTTTACCAATATAAAATGCAGCACAATCCTTACAACTAAGTTAGTTATGACATCCTGAAGAAGAAAATGGTATTTTTCGAAACCGGTAGATGTATTTAAAATCAATTAAGTAGTTAATAAAACAAAGATAATAAATAAAAATACCCTTCATTCAGTTCTGCGTGACGTATACCGAGCTAAGAAGAAGGTCCAATTGCCATGGCGTGTTGGTAAAGCATTTTATTCAGAAAATATACAGTTTATCCTTAAATACGAAAATCCCAATAAAAGCTAAACAATAATTGAACCAGTTACATGTATTCTTAGAAGATACAAAGTACTTTATACGGTGAGTACAATTTAAAATTTAAGAAGGACTACAAAGCAGAAAAATGTGAGAAAAAAAGTTAAGAATAAAAATATAAATAAGAAAGTAAGAAAATATTCGAAGGGAAAGGAAAAGCAAAATGGGATAGGGAATAAAATCCGAATGGTAAAAAGAAAAAGAAAAATGAAGGCCTTTAAAGTTTATGTGTTGAATTTAGATTTAATTGAGGTAACTGAAGTATTGAAAATGTCCATTCGTTTAGGTGTGATTTGAAATAAAGGGGTGCTCGGTAGAAAAAAGTGCTTTGTTTGGCATTGGTGTTACAATGTGGAAGGTTAAATGTAGGATTAGTTCCGGTCGATCTGGCTGGCACTCGAATAGATATGCGTCTGAGTAAATCGGGGCAGTCTACTTTAGAGTTGGCTATTTTGTGTAGGAAAATGACAAAATGACGGATAATGCACGTTCCCCGGATTGGAAGAGATCCAGGTTCGAATCCCGGTAGCAATAACAATATTATTAAGGAGAACAATTGTATCAATGTGTCCAAAATTTAATAAAAATGAATTGATAATTCTGGCGTCTGCAGTCGGTTTACCCAAAGGTATTTATAATTCCGTAAAAATAATGTAGATGGCTTTCAAATAATGGAACGACAGATGTATTAATTTGAAAAAGTGTAACACATAGGTTCGAAAATTTGTCATGAAAAATACTGGCGCTATAACACAATTGGTAGTGTAATTCTCCGGATTGGAAATAGAGATCCAGGTTCGAATCCCGGTAGCGCAAAAACAATATTTTTCGAATAAATTGATTTTAAATGTATATATTTATAATTAATACACTAAATTAGTATTTAATAACAATATTTTTCGATAAAATTGATTTTATATGTATATCTTTTTAATTAATATATTTAATTAGTATTTAACTTTAATATGAAGTGTCAGTAGTTAACAACGCTTTAGCTTCGGTAAAGACGTGGCTGGTTAATTGTTCATTAATTATGTCAGCGAATATTTCGGTAACAATTTCAGGCAACTTTGTAACTTGTTTTCATGAAAGTTGGATGCGGAACAATCTCTCTTTTGGATACACCTAGCGTTCTTCATTACTTCATCATCAGAGTGCTGACTCGTAACTCGGATACAATTTGTAGAAATAGGAATACAACTATTAGTCTTTAAAGAAAATGTAATATTTTAGATGTTATTGATTTCATCGGAAAAAATAGATAATTAATATTACATATATTTTAATATTATGTTATTTTATACAGGGTGAGAACATCTTGTAACACATAATTCTTAATGTAATTTTTTTGCACAATATTTATCTAATCAGAATCTTCAAAACAGCAAAAAAAAATCATAAAAAAATATGTTAGATTCTCTCTATGTTCTGTACGTGTATATAAAAACAGGAGACGGGCTGTATAGTGAAAAGATGGTCCTTAGCGTTGTATGATGCAAACCATGATTTGATTAGTTTCCGATGGACCGATATTGAGAATATAAGAGGTATTCTAATTACTCGATTTTGTGTTGAAAATACGAGCGGTGAAGATAATCCGTACACTCATTTAAAATTAAAAATATGTACCAGTCAGTAAAAAAGATGCGACGGGTGTGAAAACCGACCGCGCTGACATTAATAAAGTTTTGTATTTCCGCCGATACGAAATGAGCAAATAAAGTTTGGCCCGACCGCCCGAGAGGGATGTGCGTTGGGTTCTCTGCACAAATTGGTGGAGAACTTTTTATTAAATTAAGGCAGGCGCGCGGGGAAAGTATTCCTTTCCATATTAGCTTTTTACGTTTTTGCGAAAACATGTTTTTCATCCGAAGAATACGGCGAGAGTCGCATATTAGCCACATTACATTTCCCCTTGGCTTTATACACTCCCGCGCCAGGAGTGCTGAACAGCGGGATCTTTTCAAGACGAAGCCGCGTTGTATACTCTCCCGCGTGGATGCACTCACACACCTGATACGATACTTTCTTATTCTGATGTCAGCGTACTCAAGTATGCCGTGCTTAACTATATATATTTTTAAGAAGAAAACATTATTTAAAAAAATGTAACAATACATACAATTTGTCGTCAACTTACTCGGTTGGCGTGGTGTAACTGGTAACGCGCTTCCCCGGATAGGAAAAGATCCATCCCGGTAGCGACTGAAATATTAAAACAAAAGTCACGATATAACCGTACTTGTGCGCGGCACAGATAAACCAGCCGTGTGAGGTTTATGTCCCACACGATCGCGTGTCAATGAATGAAAGCTGTGATTGTAATCACCCTTTCAGTACTACTGGTGTTTATATAATATTCGTAAGATTTGCGAACGTAATCGGAGAATACAGGAGGTGAACCTAGAACTTACGGTACCAATGGTACGATGTTACAGATATCCTGAAGAAAGTAAAAGCGAGGAGACGGGACACAACCCAACATCATCAAGACCGAGGAGAAGTTCGAGATGCACATAGAAGGATAATATCAAGACAGACCTGCTCTTGCAGGAACTTCCGAATTTCTGAACTTCCGAATTGCACGAGGTCGCTAAAGAAGAAGAAAAAGTTTATTTTTATTTGAGACTTTCAATATGAGTCAAATCAGAACGACAATTCGTGTATTATGCATGTGTGGAGATCACGTTACAAGCATGTTCGCAACACGTGATTCCAATAATACATAAACTGTGAAAATAATAGAAATCACTTTCTAACGATATTTTCACAGATTTCGTTAATTAAATGGCATTATTTACATTGGCAATATTTTCCAACACGACTCACGATATTTTCAGCTCCCATAACTGTTATTGATTGTGACTTACAAATAGCAGTGTAATTAGACATTTAGAGGTCGTCACTAGTTATCAGTGGGCTTATTTATTAACAGCTGTTACAGTGAAATGTAAACTCAGTATAACAAGTATAATTTATATTGGTACGAACAATTCATTACAAAATAAGGGCTTTAAAAATTGATTATTTAGATTTTTTCTGTGTAAGTAAGAATTGAAATAATTTTGGAACTGACTTCTAACTTAATGTTTAAATTAAGCCATATATTAAGATTAAGTCAAAATTAATGTACGAAATACAATTAATTTAATATTGTAAAAAGCAAAATATATTCGTGATTTCTTATAAACACTTCTAAACTTATCGATACAAAAGTAAATCGAATAAACATAATTATTAATTTTTGCTTAATTGGACTCGTTTGCTGCTTTTAAATATGACTATATCATCTAAACGTGCATTAAATTTCTGTTTGAGTAATAGAAGTAACATTCGCCACGAACTTACAAAAGTCCAACAGTGAACATCGACTACTGGGATTTTGTATGAAATTTAAAATATAAACAAACCCCGCTTTTGAAGCCATCGAACTGAACTAAACGCAAATAAATGATCGTAAAATAAACTTCCAAACGTATTTCCAAAGCCCCTCAGGCGTTATGCGACGGTCGGTTTGCAAATAACTGACAAATGTCAATACAATTTATTGGACCCGCGAGTCGAATGGCACAGCAGTGAGATAATTGAGAAAAGTATTTTTCTTTGTTTGTAGAGGGCTGAAGTTTAAGTATGTCGAGGGTCGGCGAACTCTCGACTCGCGGATCGAGTCCGAGAATAATCAAAGTGACAAGTGAACGTTATCATCCTCGCCTCCAGCCTCCGTCCAGGCCGAGGGTCGGGAGCTGTCTTGAATAATTTATCTCGCGACATTAAATACCTCCTGGCCGTAGTCCGCGCGCAATTTCAAGTTAAAGCAGGAATATTCATGTCGCGCAATGAATATGTAATAGCGGCTCCAGTGTGCACCGCCCATTATTAATATACTCTCTTTACGATGATCCATAACAATTGATGCGTTCAAAAATGATGCAGATATTAGAGAAAACCCCTTTTTACAACGAGCGTTATTTTAATTTAATCTATATTAAAAGGTGACTTGAAGATTTTGAGGTGTGGATCTACAGAAGAATGCTCAAAATAAGCTGGATGAATAGACTTATGAATGAAGATGAATCAAAAAAATAACGAGAAGAATAAATAAAGAGAAGAACGTGAGGTAATGGTTTGGCCAGTCTACTGTAGCAAAGTGATGATAGCCAACGTCCATTGAACGGATAGGGCACAAGAAGAAGAAGAAGATAAATCACAAAACGTACTGGAGCGTACAGCCACAAGAAAACATGGGTGGATAGTTGATCTTCGCTTCTCGCAACTGAGGATGATGATGATGATGAGGTCAGAAGAAATGAAACACAGAAATATATTCAATATAGGGATACTGCGGCGACAGAATCGAGAATGAATTCCCGCTCTCAGAATGCTTCCTTTTATTTCGTTACAAACAATACAATTGAACATATGAATAGATGCCAGCAAGGCGCATTTTATAAAATAATTGTTTGTTGAAATCTATTCCATGTTTGTCTGGCATCCTGCTGATACGCCGTTTATATATTCTTAAATTACCGTGATAACTGGCTCGTGTCCTTATCACATCACTGTATTGGCATCACTTCTCAATCAATCCTGTGCGATATACGTACAGCACAAAAATGCTTCGCATGTTTCCAAAAACGGCCCGATATTTATACAAAGTTATATGGAAAAATAAGCGAGGCTGCCCGCAACACGCAACGGACATCAATTATTTGCGGGGAGGCGGATTACACTTGTAACGAAGATAATTCAGTTCGAGTCTCGCGAGTTAGAACCACAGAACCAGCACAGTAATTGTATATAGCGCCAACAAGTTCATCTCCGCCGACGCGCAATATCTGATTTATTCGCATTAATAAGCTAGATACACCAACAATAAGAATCCCTTCCCTGTTATATATAAATTTAAATTGTTTTTAATAGATTTTTCAGCATTGTTTACACAAATATTTTTATAGGAGAACACATTCTTATTGTGAAGTTGTAATATGAATTAAATATATTAATTAGAAAGATATACATACAAAATCAATTCTATCGAAAAATATTGTTGTTGCGCCACCGGGATTTGAACCTGGATCTCTTTTCTAATCGGGGAAAGTGCATTATTCAACTATGCTACAGCGACAATATTAATACATTTAATCGTTCCAATCAAAAAAAGTAACATAAAAGTTCGAAAATTGTCGCTAAAAATATTGTCGCTGTAGCATAGTTGGATAATGCACCTTCCCCGGTTAGGAAAGAGATCCAGGTTCGAATCCTGGTGGCGCAACAACAATATTTTTCGATAGAATTGATTTTATATGTATATCTTTCTAATTCATATTTACAAATATTTTTGTTCATCATTAAGTACCAATTGTCAGTATTTAGAAAGACTTTTTTTCGGTAGGTATTGTTTCCGCGAATGCATTCTGATCAAACTTCAATTAGCTTTAGCTGGTCACTCGTAACCTAACTTAGATGAATATGTATTATTTGTATATAACGAAGGAAAGAAACATAATGTAACCACATTTTCCTCGAGTAAAATATACATTTTTTACAAATAAAAACGGGCACACGCAGCATAAATTCGAAACATTAAATGGTGTTTTCGAATCTGTATATATTTAAAAAAGATTCTTAGGTTGTCACTCCCGTTCAGAATCTTCTGAGCTATTCTGCCACGCATGTCCGACCTTTCAGGTCACCTATACAATTATTATAAAATAACTAATTTTAATTTAATTATTTCGTAGATACAGGATTGTTAAATATGGTTTTTCTAACTTACCTTACATTGTATTTGTTTACCTTTTTGCGTATTATTTTAGATCAGCTTTGGATTTGTGTTCCTTTCTCAATATATGATCTTTTTCTTTTTGCAGACAAATAAAAATAACTTTCTTATCACAGCCTAATATATTAACAACGCTACGATCGATTTGTTTTGGACTCTGGCGTTATTTTTATTTAGAGTAACTTGAGCCAAATTGTTTTGGTCAACTTTAGAACTCAGTCGTTCTATATGCGCGGTGGTCGATCTCAAATTACAAATTAACCTCTAACTCCTCTACGTCCTGCGCATTGCTCTTTGAAATAGTTTTATAATGTGGATTTTTTTTTTTGGTATACATTGTGAGTAGCTTTTCTTCAATATCTATTTTAAAGAACTGAGATAGTCGTAAGAATGAAGTAGTTCAAGGTTTCGAGCGTCGTCAATTATACAGAGTGGCCCAAAAAAAGTGTAACATCTCGTTATTTCAAAACATAATATAATTAATTATAATTCTTAATGTAATTTTTTTTGCAGAATATTTATCTAATCAGAGATCATGTTCAATGTATCCTCCTTGTTTCTCAGCGCCTACGCCACTCGTTTATGCTTCTGTCAATAAAGCGCTGCCCCAGATTTCTCCATTCCTCAATTATTGCCAATTTGAGCTGATCAACTGTGGTCAATTTTCGCTTCAGGTAGATCTTTTCTTGTAAAACACCCCACATTGCATAATCTACTGGGTTTAAATCTCGGCTATTCGGTGACCACATGGCTCGATGACATTAACATTCTCACGACGGAGAAAGTTGATGTATTTCTGTCTGTGTGAGATGGAGCTCCGCCCTGCTGTAATGCCTTAATGTTTAGCTATACTCCAGGCTTTGTTTTGAAACTCTTTGGTTATTTTCCTAGCACCCCAACGTTTTTCAATTCGCAAATTTTTGATCAGAATACGGTCTTCTGCAGTGATTTTTGTCATTCTGGGCAACAATTTGAAAAAACCAAATATAAACAATGGGAAAATTAATAATCAAAGATGGCGACCGAAAATTGTCGAAATAAAACGTAATATAAGTAAATAGGTAAGTAAGTAAATTAGTAAACTATTTAAGCTATTGTTGATATAGTCAAATTAATTTTGATGTAATTATATCACGTTTTACGAAATATTCCCAGTTTTTTTGGGCCACCCTGTACATCTCTAAAATATTGCTTTATTTTTTTTACCAGATTCAACTCTAGACAGAGCCCTGCGGAATACAAGTTGAACTGAACTAATTGGAATTTAGTACTTCATGCCACAGGGCGGTTTTCATATTTCGTTAATTCTGCTAATAAATTAATCAAAGTGACAAGTCTTTAGTGGCTGCATTGATTTAAAGCAATTCTGTTTGTAAACATTTGATTTCAGAATATATATATATATATAAGTTTACAATAAGTATATTATTATATTCCGTTCCTGGTGACGACAGAAGGAATGCCCACCAGTACCAGCGAGAGACACCATCCATTGTGACTAGTATCTAGGGCAGTTGGATTTGATTTAAGGCTGTATTATTCTGCATAATGGAATGATTACCTTGCATTCTCAGTCAAGTCTCGTCTACCACCTGAACCGCGGCGGGGAGGAGGAGGCAGGGGGGCATCAAATCGTAGATATAGTATCCCGCTTCATCTCAGATCCCACCCCTTACTTAATAATAGATTCTTCTGTGTTCTGAGGCTATACCGACACAAACTTCGTAGTGTTTAACCCTACAGATAGTGTTCATTACAGACACAGCATAGCTACGTGTGTGACGGAAGAGTAATACGACACTCTCTTAATACATATTTTTTGTTATATGAATTGTAAATTTAGCAGCTTATAAAAAACCTAGCAGGAAGCATATGCGTGTACATATCAAAAGTTTGTTTTACGCTAGCGGGATGTGGATGGCGCCATTAAAAGTCTATATTGATCAATAATCATGGATTTCCTATCGAAACAATGATATGGCGGTGTTGATGGCACCAGGAATAGAGAAAGACTTGGCACGACCGGATAAACCAGACACCGGAAGATGATCCGGTTAGAAGTCTCCATAATCGTCGAGCTTGTATGAAAAGATGTATGAATGTAAATGAGGCGATAATTGTGTCAGAACAACTGTGAGGGTGAACCCGCCACTTACCCAGGACCGTTTATAAGCAAAATGGTCCAACTCATTCGCCGCCAAGTTGGCATTTTTTTAAATGCTGATAGGCAGCTATGCAACTTTGCATCGCAATCTAATTATCTGAAAGCGTGCACGAGATTATTCTTTCAATCTTCTTTTCTTCTCCTTTCTTTTCATAGCAATCTGACTGAGGATGAGGGTGATTTAGGTATTACAGACCATAAACGAACGTTCCTGTTGTACGTAAGATTATCAATGCAATTATTAAAATCATTAAATAATATGTAGGTACCTACTTTTCGATTATTTGTAATATGAGGTAATTCAACTGACAGGAGCTACACGACGCGATGAACTATCATTATTATGCTTCAACCGGTGACTGAGTGTCACCTCGATAGGTCGGGTCACAGAACTTCAAAGTCTTTGCCCTTCACTTGAATATTCCTATTTTACACTTCTCCACGTTTGAGAAGTGAAAGGGTGTATGAATGCAGCGGGAAATCAACTCGTTTAAAATAATGTTTGTACGAATTGAATGGAAAGCTTCGGTAGCGCTTGAAAATTGAAAAAGACAGCTTAGGTTGAAGGATAAAATACAGTCGAAAGTTCTAGCATGCCCAAACACAAAATACCGGGTGAGTCATAAGTTTTTGCGCAGGAACCGCGCGAAGAAGGGGCAAAAACAATGATTCTTATATGAGTGATCGGTGCCTGTTTCACACTCACTACTACATACGCAATACATTATCCGAGTGTTAATTTAATTAAATCGCGGCTCAGGAAGTTCGAGGAGACCGGTAGAATGCTAAATAAGGAGAAAACCGGGCGGCCACGGAGCAGGAGAAGCGAAGAGAATGTCGCGCCAGTTAACGAGTCTGCACGAGAAGATCCTGGATTGTCGACTTGCAAGCATTTTGCTATGGATATACCAAGATCAACATTAATAATAAATGATAAACCAGCCACAATAACCCAATTTAAGAGGAATATTCATCAAGAGATAGCCAACCCCCACGCGCTTTGTGTCATACAGTGTTTCAAAACCTAGGTACCAGATTCGAGGAATGCCAGCGGCGGGATGGTAAACATTTAGACATTATTTTTAAGACATTATTTTCCCAATTTTCAGCCAAGTTCTTTCAGTGAAATAAACATTTTTTTTCAAACGATCTGTAGTTTTTTAAATAAGTTTTCAAACTACTCTGAATACTCTACATGCGGCTAGACCGCCAAATCTATTGCTACCTTATTGTAATAAATATCATATGTGTTTTATATTAATACATGAATTGGAAGGGTAAAATTTCTGATTTCTTATAAAAAACCCTCTAGTAGGTTTAAAAACTATGACCCACCCTGTATTTACAAGGGGAGTACGATACCGTACAGTACCGGAGTCTGCTACGAAACAGTCTTGTTGCCGCGATATCATCTTGTCTACTATGATACAGTACTATCTGCTACAATGAAGTGCATAATGAGAAAAAATGTGGAGATAAAACATACATCAATCATTGTCATTGTTGCCGTTCATTTTATTCAATAATAAAAATGTGATACCCATATATATTTTAGATATTCCTCCATTTGAAAAACCGTTTCAGCGAGGGTATTCAAAATATTGGCAAGCGTAATAATTGACTCATCAGCATACAAATAATGAGATCCGTAGTCCCCGCAGCGTCTGGCAGGAGTCGTAAATCAGCCGACAGCGTCCCGAGCAGTGCTGCTGTCGGCCGTGGCGCGGGGGAGTGCAGGGTGTGCAGGGTGTGTAGGGTGTGCGCCTACCCTCACCGTACATCCATCCTTATTCACCCCGCTTATTGATTGTTTCAGATGAAATATGTGTTTTGCTCCAATTGTTTTCCATTTAACGCGTCACAGAACTATATAATTCGCTAAAAGGAAATCTTCCGAGAGCTTGGCTTTTACTGAAAGATCAGGCTTTAGATTTCCTCGAGGCAATGGTTCCCAACCGATGTGCCAACATGAAAAAAACTACTACTGTCTACCGAATATATTCGATGTATTATGGAACTCTACTTGTTATGGAACATGCCTATCGATATGCAGTTTTTGAGGTTTTTCTATAATATATCTATATGTATATATAAAACTGAATATTTATCTGTCTGTTCTTTATACAATCCTATACCCTTTGATCAAATTAAACCAAATTTTGAACAGTTATTCTCTAGGACCCTGCGCAAAACATATACTCTCCCCCTGGTCAACCCACCCCCTCGCACTGATATAAATGTATATCGTATTGAATGCCATCCGTTTCAAATTTTGTTCAATTGCACTTGATCCCGCCTGAATCAAACTTTGCACACATAATTACTTTTTAGAGCCTATGTAAAACAAATTTTCCTTTCCTACCCCTAATCTCCTATTTTAAATTACAACTAATTCCGATTCCCGAGCAACACCAGGATTAGTCTGCTAGAGCCGTAGGGGAGTGGGCAGGCTACAGTTAATATAGCTAGATTGTGGTATACTGGCATGCTCTGGGAGTTGGAAACTGGAAGAGGGATGCTCCGGCCTACAAGGTCTGCGCCCAACCGAACCAAACCGAAAGCAATGACACGATAATGCCGCACAGAAAGAAACCGAGTCAAATCCTGTTGACGACTGAGACTCACCCTATTATGATATTGTATTATGCTATGCAATGAATTTCAATTGATTATTTTTCAGATGAAATACATATCATATTTTAATTAGAGTTTGAAAAGAGTGACAGATTCTTTGTATTTTTCAGTGGGCCGCGAAAATATTATTATTCAAATAGTGTGCCGTGACGCCTAAAAGGTTGGGAGCCACTGCATTAAAGGGTTTAATATAAATAAACACACGCAAGGGCGAGGGAAATGTTTTCACATTTTCTTTGCTCTTTTCTATTGTTATGTTTTTGTGTGGAATTGAAAAATCCCGATGATTAAAGAATATTTTTCTGTTTGTTTATTTATCTACTGCCGTTCCTCGCACAATGGCCGGTACGGTGAATGAACGCTTGTAACACGGCAGTGTTGCTAGATATCACAACACTGATATTTCACAGTAATATCACTGATCTCATTTGCCGCCAATGACTCGACTATATCGCGATTATTTTTAATATGTCTTCAAAATGATATCTAGCGGTAAGACGTTTGTTTGAGTTTGAGTTATGGCGGATTGTGTGGGTGTATGTTGATTGAAGGTGCGTGGTTTGTGTGAGAGGATGATGCTCCAATATTCACCCAAACACCCTCGTGTTCTTTTATATCGCGAAGTGTTGTACGTTTTTTGTATCTTTTAATTTATTTATTCTAATTTTATTACATACATATATATTATAATTTTTAACATTATTTGCCAAACTGTTTACACATTTCTGTTGCAATATATCATATTTATGAAAAAATGCACATGGACATGTATGTGTGACAGGTGACAGGTGATGGGTGACGGGTGACAGGTGACAGGTGACAGGTGACGGGTGACAGGTGACAGGTGACAGGTGACAGGTGACAGGTGACAGGTGACATATGACAGGTGACAGGTGATGGGTGACGGGTGATGGGTGACAGGTGACGGGTGACAGGTGACGGGTGACGGGTGACGGGTGACAGGTGACATGTGACAGGTGACAGGTGACAGGTGACAGGTGACAGGTGACAGGTGACAGGTGACAGGTGACAGGTGACAGGTGACAGGTGACAGGTGACAGGTGACGGGTGGCGGTAACGGATACATTGTATCTATTTTGGTTAAATTGTGAGCGAACTAAGATAGGAGTCTGCTTTTAGAGGTGCTGCTCGGGAGACGTCGATAGGTAGAGTGCTTGTCGTAGTTCGGGACGTCCGCATGTCGCTGCCGCACGTGCGTTGTTGGACGAAGTCGGTACCTAACGAATTTACGGCTTGTGTGTTCAGTTTCGTTGTGCAGTTAAATTGTATTTAAAGCCGAAAACGAAAGACGTACTTTTTGTGAAAAAATGTAATAATTTATATTACTACCTAACTACGGTACAGCAGTACTACAATGTCATTTTTACTTATATATTATATAGCTACCAATAAAAAATAAAAAAACATGTTAAAATGTTCATATTTCTGACTGATTATTTGACCTTCAGAACAAAAATCTTGTACATCCACTTAATTCAAAGCAAATTGACACTTTACTTTAATCTTTCAAATATACGCTCGCAGAACACTCAGGTGGGTATAGTTTGGAATTCTTATAGCAAATAAAACATTACGTTCAAACAAATAAGAATATTTACTACCGGGACTCGTACCCACAATTTTCTCTTACCGGCGAATAAGTTACCAATTAACCGCATAATTTCATGTGAAATTATCGATTTTATACGCGTTTTGGCTTGAAATTAAGTGTCGAGGCTCGACTCATGCACACAAGCGTCACCTAAACTACCACGATACCTGCAGTTGAAAGTAAGATACGTCATTAAATATTTTACATTGATAAAAGGCGTTAAATTACAAATATTTATTCAGTTTTAACTGTTTCTGGAGAGGCACAAAATCACCCAACTAACGAACATGACGATAATGACATTTGACGTTTAACATACGAGGATGAAGTAAGGCGCGAGACGGTAAATCTCTGAGACATGATGGTCTCCAAAGAATTTCATGGGAGCAAAATCCGTATCTCGGAGATTGTCTCGAGTCAAAAATCTGTTGAAATTCTCATTCGTGAACATGGCCCGCGAGACCTCAGCTTGGAGTGTCGCAGCGCAGCGCACCATTCGGGAATCTGTGAGCATGGTTGCGTCTAGTGTGATACTCTGAGTACTCTACATGCTAATCTACTACTACAAATCGCTTTGACACTTTTGCTAACTACCTTATTCTAATAAGCATCATGTGTTATATATTAATACATGAATTGGAAGTGCCCTTTTATACTAACCTCGATCCTGCGGAGCCGCGCCCTTTACCCGCGCCCGTGACCTTTAAGTCATGGCAACGACACCGTTAGCATTTAAAACATTTTCCAACCACGAAGAAATTCTCCATAAATTTACAAACACTCCTAGGCATAATTTTCCTATAACAAAACAATGTCAAAAAATCTCAGTTTGACACATTCTAATGCGACAGGAGGTCTCAGCCCTTCACCGACCTATTCATCGCAGAGCATGAAAAATGGGTTCTTAATTTTAAGATCGCCTACTCACCTTTATACATTAAGAGTTCACTCCTTCATTTGTGGAAAAATAAAATAATTATTTGAATAAATTTTCAAATAATAAGATGGGGAAATAAAGAGGTTTTGAATAAACAGATCTTATAAAATATTCTAAATTTAGCAGTGATCATGCTGATGGAAAATATTATATTTTTGTTACTTACTTACCATCACGCTGTTTCTCCGCGGGGGTAGGCAGAGAGGATAGAGGATATTTTTGTTAATTCAGAAATTTAGATCAGGTGAAATGACTAGAAACCCACTATAAAATAATATTCGTTAAAATTTCTATATTTATACTTATTCCATACTAGCATTAAATAAAATAAGTATTCATATAACATACCAGTAATAAAAAAATAAAAAATAATGGGTTTATTCCAGCGTGATTGGGTTTTTTTTAATGAAGACCCAATTCGCCATAAAGATAATACATTTTATAGAATACATTTAATTTACCAAATATTATTTATGTTATGAAAAGAAAAGAAAAAAAAGATATAAATAAAAAAACAGTTCACATATATATATAAATATAAACAAAATATAGATACTACATTTCAGTCACCGCCATTATTATATCTGTAGCTTTCCATAAGAGCGCCGCTTGCACTAGAGAGTTGGTGATGAGCTCCATCCGCAGCTTTACGCCCGCAACTCGATGTCTCAGAAGCGGAACGAATCCATGTATACGGCCTTCGGCAAACATTGTAGATGCGCTGCAATAATGCGCCAATCTGAACAGTATTCTGTATGAGTTGTTGTACTGAATTCGGAGACGGTTGTACGTCACTGGTTTGTATTTCGATCAGAACTTACAGGTATACATGCTGATGAAGAAGGATTTAAACAGGATGCTCTTCACCACCTTACTGCATCGGTAGAAATGCCGTGACAGCATATTTGCACGAACGCTCAACTGTCTCTTCTGCCGTTATATGTCATCATCGTCTGGTCCATTTTCATTGAATATATGGTCAAGGTATTTGACCTTCAACATCCCCTAATGGCTCCAATAAAATATAACATGATGACTATTGAAAGTGGCTTGCATTGTCGTATTACACGAAACATGTTTATATTAGATTTACATCAAAGAACCACCCAATAAGACTTGTAATTTTTACTTTATTAAATTTTTTTTAAAGTGCAACAAGTTTTACGACCAAAGACCGACTAGTGACGCCAAGTGGCTGTAAAATACTGCAGCAGCGAGATTTCATTGAACTACGGTTACTAGGGACTACCGTCGAAAATGGCATGAATCACGTGATACCTGTTATTACCTCTCGTCATGGCAATTACTGATGTTGCTTGTTTTCTATTCGAAAAATGTACACACGGATCATATATACAGGGTGGCCCAAAAAAAGTGAAAACATCTCGTAACACATGAGTTATTTAAAAACATAATATAATTAATTATAATTCTTAATGTAATTTTTTTTGCACAATATTTATCTAATCAGAGATCATGTTCAATGTATCCTCCTTCTTTCTCAGCGCCTACGCCACTCGTTTATGCTTCTGTCAATAAAGCGCTGCTCCAGATTTCTCCATTCCTCAATTATTGCCAACTTGAGCTGATCAACTGTCAATTTTCGCCGAAGACAGACCTTTTCTTGTAAAACACCCCATATTGCATAATCTATTGGGTTTAAATCTCGGCTATTCGGTTACCACATGGCTCGATGAGATTAACATTCTCACGACGGAGAAAGTTGATGTATTTCTGTCTGTGTAAGATGGAGCTCCATCCTGCTGTAATGCCGTAATGTCTAGCAATACTCCAGGCTATGTTTTGAAACTATTTGATCATTTTCCTAGCACCCCGACGTTTTTCAATTCTCAAATTTTTGATCAGAATACGGTCTTCTGCAGTGATTTTTGTCATTGTGGGCAACAATTTGAAAAAACCAAATATAAACAATGAGAAAATTAGTAATCAAAGATGGCGACCGGAAATTGTCGAAATAAAACGTAATATAGGTAAATAGGTAAGTGCGTAAATTAGTAAACAATTTAAGCTATTGTTGATATAGTTAAACTAATTTTGATGTAATTATGTAATTATATCACATTTTACGAAATGTTCTCACTTTTTTTGGCCCACCCTGTATATATACTTGAAAGAAAGTTGATACTTTACTCTAATATTACATGTTTGTGTTGGAATATTGTATACCTGTATTATATAACTGATTTATTATTACTCTTGCATAACAATTGTACATCTACGCCAGCCACAGAATACTCCCACGGAGAGGTGAAATGATTTACCGACATTTTTGCTGATTATTAATTTGGTGTATCGGCCCCGGCGGGAGGGGGGAGCTTGCGTTGCCCAATTTTCAAAGAATTTCCCCAAAAAGTGTACACAATGGCCTCGACAAATTTCCATTTGAATAGTTTCTCGAAAAGACCAATTACCGAAGAGATATTTTCACAGAGAAATTCTTTAGATTTTTCGAAATGTACGGGCGCCATAATAGTCTAATAATAGACTTTTTGATATTGCTTATTGTGCTCAAAGGTTAGTCGGAGTGAGGCGCGGTGTCTTCTGAAGATTTCATTCGTGAATGCACACGTGGACAACTACCCACCCAGCCGTAGGTACGCACGTATCTTACGGCTACTTATAAACAACTGTTACAGAATGCAAGAGTCAATCACGAACCTTGAATTTTAGAACAATCGTATATATGATGGAACCTTTTGGAACATCGTGGAAGAATAATAGCAAACATCATAAAAATTTCGAAAAAGCGTTACCGTTGTTATCAGGGGCGTGCACTGCATACAAGCAAAAAAGCTGCGTATTCTATGCGTAAGGTTCTGGACAATGAAAATATTTTTTTATCTTATGAAAAGACCCTGTAAAATTCTAGCCGTTATTACCCGGATTAGCGTAACCCATGGCTATATTTTTGTCTAGCCGTCAACAGTATGAAAAATTGCAGCTCATTTGTATTCAACTTCATTGCCATTCGTCTCCGCATTTTGCTAGAACGTACGCGTCAGTTGCGTCTAACTTGTTTATTCAATCCCTATGATACTCAACCTATTGGGCGTCTTTAAGGCTGTCAAAATTGTTATCTGTCAATCTGCGAAGTGTGAGAAGAGTGTAATATATATTCATGTTGATTATTACTTTTAGTTAGTACATCAGTACGTACAGACATATATTTTAATTAATAGTATCAAATCAAACTGCTTCCGTTTTTATGAATCAGTTTTTAGTTAGCGTTTTCATTGACGAATCAGCCGAAAAGAAAAAGGAATGTTAAATTAAAATTGATGTTAAAATACATTTCAATCGCGTTTTCAGAGAAATCGTAGATAATATTTTAAGCGAATTTAGAGAACTTACCTTTTTTGAATAAATAAATTCTAAATTATTTTCTACATTCAAGAATTATTAATTTTCAATACAATTATTTTCAAAATGAGAATTATTTTGTTCACATTTTTTCGATTTTGATTGCCTTAAGAATTAATAAATTTTTTATTTAGTTCACTAAAATGAATTCATACGTATTTACGGAATACTCAAAATCAGACACGAATTGCTATTGAAAAAAATTGCTTTCAGAATTAAAAAAATCGGGAATTTTTTATACCGATGTCATAGATGAATTTACGAAAAAACAGAGACGGATTGGAATACAAATAATTATCTTTAGTATTTAACATTGCACTCACACACTATAGCTGATGCCATTTATATTATTCACTTGTGAGATATCTGCGGCGGCTAAGAGAGTTCTCTTCTGCTCTAAAAACCCACGCGCATACGATATACATACCGCATCCGGTTTCCGTATAGTTGCGTAAACGTCGTCGGTAACAGCATAACCTAAGTTGAACCCTACTGCACGCCACCGGTTGTTAATGACGACACGATGACAAATCTCTGAGATTTAGTTGAGGTACCTATATATCATTCAGTTGAGGTACCTATATATCATTCAGTTGAGGTACCTATATATCATTCAGTTGAGGTATTAAAAACTAAAAAACTAAACCAGTGCACAAACATCATCTCGAACCAACGACTATTTATTATGAAAAGTGAGACAAACAGAAGACATTCAATAACAAATATTTTTTTCGTTTTAACAGCTAGTTACTGCTTTAATATGACGTCACCTCATTTTCGCTAATCGTCGGATTTCTTTACCATCGCACTCTAACATATTATATCATTCTTCTTTATTATTCACTTAGCCACTGAAGTTGTCCTTGAATAGTATAACACTTGAATCCTTCACCATATAATAAGTAGGTATATACAGGGCGGCCCAAAAAAAGTGAGAACATTTCGTAAAATGTGATATAATTACATCAAAATTAGTTTAACTATATCAACAATAGCTTAAATAGTTTACTTACTTACCTATTTATGTATATGACGTTTTATTTCGACAATTTCCGATCGCCATCTTTGATTATTAATTTTACCATTGTTTATATTTTGTTTTTTCAAATTGTTGCTCAGGATGACAAAAATCACCGCAGAATGTTAATTACATCGATCCCGGCAATATTATAACAGCTTGAAAAGATTTAAACCCACTAGATGATGCAGTAGGGGGGTGTTTTGATGATTTCTGATTAGCTAAATATTGTGCAAAAAAAAAAAAATTATAATTGTATTATGTTTTCAAATAACTCATGCGCTACGAGATGTTCTCACTATTTTGGGCCACCCTGTGTATTGACGAATCGATATATTTGTCTGGGTTCCGCGTCGTGCGTGTCAGGCCTCGGAACAGACGTCAAGTGGAGTAAATCAGGACAAGGGTTGGACCCTGGACTCCGGACCTTGGACCCTGGACCCGGGCTGCTTCGGTAATACTCCCCAGGGATGAGCCAGGAATATACTGTACCGATACACGCAATACAAGCTGTGTGCTGTCTGGATGTGTTTTGTTAGTATAACTTAATGTACATACATACTATGTTACAATCACGCCATTTAATTTTTGTTCATCTTAGATACCCTATAAAAATAAATCACAATATTTTTATTACTAAATAAATAACCTTTTTACACTGACACCATTCAAATATTAAGTCTGCCAACGAGAAAAAGCATTTTATGCGTAATTGATAATAAATTGATCTAATAAATACAATTACATGTGGAAATCAAAATTCCTAAATGGTACCATAAATCCACGTACTTGGATCTTTAATAACAAATAATAATAATTATAGCTGTAAATACTTCGATAGCTAGTCCTGGGTTTTTTTTATAGGTAATGTTGAATACAGTAATTCAATCTATGCAAATCAAAAATACACCAACCTTTGTGAACCTGGGCTGGTAGACGCCGATGTCGCTCTCCTTGTTCTGGTGGTCCTTAACTCTGCTGGCCAGCCTCCGAAACTTTCTTCGATAATCCTAAAATATATAATACAAAATGTATTTATATCGCCGCCGTAAATAGGTCCGTCCAAACCGAAAAACTGTCTCTTTCCAGTAGCATTTTCGCTTCGCTTTGCAGGCCTACCTATCGAAGTATAAAAGCGCGTAAACAATAATACTTCAATAACGCAGAATGCTAAAAAGCCCACTAAAGTAGTATTGTATGTACGATATTCCATATTTCCATCAAATAGTGAGAACAAAATTCATCTTTTGTTTGCTATGAAGTTTACACTTTCAAGGGGAAAAAACATGAGTGCTTTTAGGCTTTTGTATATGATAAAATGAAGTTAAAAACTGGCTATGGTTAAAGTTAAAGAGATTTGAGTGCACACAAAGTCCACGGTTGAGGTCCAGGATTGAGCTTACAGCGTCACACGAGGAGGGTAATTATGTTTCACAAACAGATAATTGAATCCGGACGGTGGTCCGGTGGACGAACGCAAATACCTGTTCACTTCCGGACAGGTAATGACAGGTAAATCATTTACAGACATAAAGGGGTTATTATTTTGGATACACCGGACGGTTGCAGAGTGCCTATTCCGTAATCTTTATGTAAGACAAAGTCGGTGCTCATTTCTTCATCATCATTATCATTTCGTTCCCTAATCCTAAAAGGGTCGGGGCTCGAAGTCTTCGAGACGATATTGAAATAGGTTTAATTAAATAAAATAACAATTACTATGTATGAAACCACGAAATTTATTATACGTCAACCGGTTTCGCTTATTACAAGCTTCATCAGAACGTATTTGAAACTTATCATAGATACGAAAAGAGTGCACTTATATATACATTAAGAGGGAGAATATATATATATATAGTTCTATTTAACTATATATGTATTCTGTCTCTCTCTTTCACATGTAATTTTATATTCTATCTCCCTCTTTATGTATATATATATGTGCACTCTTTTCGTATTTATGATTAGTTTCAAATACGTCCCGATGAAGCTTGAGATAAGTGAAACCGGTTGACGTATAGTATAATAAATTTTATTTAATATAATATGTTGAATAACAAAGAAATAGTGGTGTTTAATTTAAATGGAATAAGATCAAAGTCATAAAAATCGACTCTTAAACGACGTCCCAGGATTAGTTTTAATGAGTACCTAATTATTTATCGCCAACATAAATACTTTTATAATCTAATAATAATAATGTCGCGAGAAGATCTTGCGAATTTTTTGGATTATTTTGGACGTCCATGTACCGAGTCACTACTGAGTGCCATGCCATCCATCCCTTGACAGTGTTCAGTGGAGTCTGTGGAGCACTCTTGCAGGTCTGTCTTGATATTATCCACCCACCTTCGTCATGGTCTTTTACTTTGACGACAGCTGGAGGAGGAGGGGACCAGTTTAGAAGCTAGGACTAGAAAAAGAGAAGAAATTCAATGTGGTTATTAGCAATTATCGCAAAGATTTTAAAATTTAGACCCTCCAGCGTCCATTAAGTAAATCATATAACATTACTCCATAGAGCATAGTTTTACATATAGATGGTCGTCACGGTCTCCTCCTAGGTTTTGACTCCCTTGACTTGTGTATTATGGACAAGACTTGACTCTTTGTGCGTATTATGGAACCCATGTCTCGCTATATGTTATGCTCACTGCGGCCTCCTTGCGTTAACCTTACTCAGAATATCTAGAACGTCACACTGTCCCTGAAGATCTAGGTTCATTAATCTTTTCCGTTATGATTGTCACCTGTTGTACGAACGTGAATAACAATATAATTAGGGAATTCATGTAGGTACACAGTACATCTACCTACAAACTAACTAATACATGATACACCATGTACAGCATTTCCTGTGTGTCGTATTTTACATTGTATCAAAAAACATGTGTTCTTATGTATAGTATAAACGGCCACACAAAGTACACATGTAAATAGGACGTAGATAAATAAAGATATCTGCTTATATATGAAACCGGGAATATTTTTTTAACCAGTTCTCTTTTACAAATCCAACGTGGAACAACCCGAGTTTTTATTGACGGAGTTTTTATTAATACATAACCCTAACGCATCTCATCAGTCAGTTAAAGTAGCTAGGAGATTGAAGAAAACCAGCAACAGCATATAGTTTTTACTTTGTACATAGTACTTGCAATCTTCTTGAATGTTTGAATTGTATGTGTATTATTGGATGTTTGATAACACTCAGATAATGCAGTGTTTACACAAGGATATTGTGCACTGCCTAATTGAAGTCTATTTGCCACAAATACAATCAGTCACGATATATTTAGCGAGTTGACTCCACCCACGTGTCACACGAGACTCCACTGAATATTTCCCGACGAATAAGTCGCCCGGGGATAATTTGTTTCAACAGTCACAGCGCTACAGCGTCCCCACACTGTTAGCGACGTGTATCCGAGCAATATAGAGGGCGATCCAAGCTCAACCGTTATTTCAAACATCGTCCAATTTTTTTTATCTTTTAGTATTTTAAAAGTCTAAATATCCAAACATCTAAAATATATAAGCTTTATTATTAAAAATGATGTCCTTGAAATTGTACGGTTGTGTGAGTGCCGCACCGCCGGCGCGCGTGCGCGGCCTCTTTCTCTGCGTGTTCATCGGCTTAATCGTTTGACCTATACTAGTGATATACCTTGTATTAAATTGTATCGTATTGTAATAAAAGTATGATTGTTGCAAAGTCTATTTCTTGGATTTTCATAACACTGAAGACGTACTTAGAAGACAAGTACGTAACAAAAAATATGTCGATGCACGATTGAGTAGTAAATTCACTACACAACTGAGTCCCTCCCTGCAACACCACTCTATATGGGTTTTTGCAAATGTTGATAGATGGACGGAGCGTCAGATATCTTGGATGCCATATAGTTTTGTTGCAGGTAAGATCAATGAGAAATTGTGTGTAATAATATTTTTATTTATTTTATATGGTTGTTATAGAAGATGATACATAATGCATATGCATTCATAACTCAGAACTGCCCAAAAACGATACACATTGTTTTTGCAAGAGTGTTTTCAAATTGTGAAAACATTTGCATTTGAATAATGTCTATTATCAGCAGGATAGGGCTACGTACCACACAAGTCGGGAAACAATCAACTTCTCATTTCGGAGTCATCAATTTGACTTTTGTTTTTGAGGTTATGTAAAAAATAAGATCTACGTTAATGCTTCAGAAACGACTCAAGTACTTTAGGTCAATATCTGAGCTGCTATTGGTGAAAAAAGTCCTAATTATGCATAAAATAATTAAAATAACGGCTGAGTTTGGATCACACGTCATAATACTGGCCGCATGACGCTGGTCGGCGGGTGCCTCGTCCGCTCTCCGCCCCACGTGACACGCAGCGCAGCCCGAGGACTTTTCAAAAGAATGTTCGCGAACATTTCTGCTTCTTACTCCCAACTTCACACTCCCCTTCTTTACAAACCGAGCGGTTAATCCAACTTCCCGGCAACCTTTTATCCCGAGAACGGGTACGGGAACTAAAGCGGTTTCTTTACGGCGAGTCTAAATGAAAAGCGGGATCATCTTGTTGCAAATTATTTTTTAAAAAGAGAACGTTTCGTACGTCTATATACAGCATTTCAAACGGTTATTTGGTTGTTTGTTTTATTCAAAGGAAATTTGGAACAGGAATATATTTATATGAGTGCATTTTGAATGTTGTCTGAATGGGCATCGCTCCTACAGAGGCAATAAAACATAGGAAAAATAGAAAATCTTTCATTTTCTAGTTTGAAATTCGAGAAATTATACACAAATTAGATATTCTTTCAATATGACGCTAATAGTTAAATTATTTCAAGTATCAGATAAATAATTAATGACGTTATTTGTTACTTTAATCATGCGAGAGAGGAAGGTTTGAATAGAAAGACGCGACAATAAAATTACTGATTTTCTCGCATTCGATACAAGTGTCAAACATCTCGTGTCTAGAGCCTAATAAGATAGATAGAAATCAAGATGTGTGTTGTCATTTGAATTAATCAATTGAAAATGAAATAATTTATTAAAGTTTATAATAAATATATACGAATATATTTTGAAATCAAACAAAGTTCCTACATATATTTAAATGATCGCTTAAATCAATGTTCTAAATTTAAAATTTTTATGACAGCTTCAATTTATTATTTTGTTTAATATTATCAATTTAAAACGCCACGTTGGCGTTTTGTGTGATATCGTGTACTTGTGTAACATATTATGATAAACATGGAAACAAGTATTATGTTTTAAAAATGCAACAGTGTTATATGTAAACGAAATATTTAATTCCGACTTACAAAAAAATAACGTACATAAAATGTTTACTTTGTTCAAAAAAATATTGTTTTCTCTTAAAGACAATAAAAATACACATCTAATTGATGAAATTTGGTACTAATGTTATGAATAAGTTGAATATTAATTCAAACCGAGGGCGTGAAAACATATTTACGGCATTTTTTAACGAACATTACGAGAGCGCGAACTAGACCTCATAACGGCCGCTGATCGGCGATCTGAAAAGATCTGATAAAGAAAATAAAAAATACACATTGTTATGATAGATATAAATATTATTTAGTAAAAAAATATTTCGTTTTTGATATCATACTTGATTTTAAATATATTATTTTAAGACATATTTTCACTAAAATAATTTATTTTAGAAACGTCAAAAATTAATCACATGTCCTGCAAATTGAATGGTTTATAACACTATTAATTTTTAACATTTTGTTAATTTATCTCAATTAAGATTTGTCTCCATAATCTTGGCTTCAAGATTATAAGAAAATATATTTCGTTTTAATAAATATAATTTACTATATTAACACAATTTTGTAGCACGCGGAAAATGCATCTAATGGTCGCGATCTTTCTTATAATACTTGTATTGTTTTAATTATGGCAAATAACCTTCGGTTTATTAGTTTTAAATGAGTATAAAGGTCCTATATAAGTAATAGTTTTAAAAAAAGTCAAATCTAGTGTATAACTTCTGACATAACTGAACAATAAATCTACAGTTTTAAAACGCGAAAATTTGAATTATCATTGAAAGTATCTTCTTAAGTCACAATTGCGAGGGGCTCCGCTTTCACCCTAAATCACTTAGAAATGGGAAGTAAAAAGCGAGTACAAAAAATGAAAGAATTAAAAAAAAATCATATATAAACTGTTTTAGCCTCAAGAATACTTGCAGATATGATTGTGTTCGGCTGCCGTCCGTCGGGTATTCTTGATGTCCTTGTTAAATCTCAATTCCCAATCATCATTACAAACGCAAACAATCACAGTCACAGTACCGTTTTAAATAACGGTTTACCATCGCTACTTTGGACCTCTAAGTCTATTATTATTGATAGTTAAACCTAAAACATCATCTCTACATTTATGTTGCTATTTGTAGTTCACATCATGTTGTGATATTATCCTTTTAGGGGATCAAACGCAACTAAACATACAAGTGTTGTCCTCTTGCTCTCGTTAGGGGAGTACTCATTCTTTCTCTCACCCCTGTAGTTGCTTTTTATGACACTGTTATTATTTATGTATCATTGCTCATAATTGTTGAGGTATCACAATGGTAGTCAAATTTGTCACGGTAACATCTCGCCAGTTTTCGTACCTCAAATAACTTTTAATTATTTAAATTCTCGATAATATATATTTTTTACTTTTGTTTTGATAAGTGAAATCGATACATGAGTTCAAATTCATACAAACAGTTTGAGGAAAGAATGGGTTCATTAGGGACCCTGTTTCTATTTATCCTTTTAGAGGCTCCTTGGATCAAGATAGAGAAGCCTCTAAATCTGCCTCCGAAGAGGAGGGGAACGTTAAGAACCCCCGACATACCTCGGTTGAATCCTCGTTTCTGTGGAGCTGCTGTAAATTGCTCTACTTTTAACCTTTGAACTCATAAACATTTCACAACACGTGTTTTCTCTAAATAGTCACATTAAGAAGATAAATCTCCCAACTGTAAGTACAATGTAATACAGCATCAATGGGCCGAGATCAATTCTGTTCTCGGCTTGTTCGAAAGTAGACGAAATTATTCCAATGAAAATTGCAGATTTATCCATCTTATGTCATCCCACGATGTTGCAATAATAACAGTAACTGGTTTGACGTTTGACAGGTCGAGGGAGGGGTAGGATAAGAATTTCAGGAACAATGTTCATTAACAACATTCATTTATTGGTTGAAAAAGAACATTATTATTAACCGAATCTTATTATTATCTATATCTGTAACATTTAAAACAAACTAACTAATTTGTCATCGCGTGAGGGAGTATGCATAAAGGATAGAGCGCCACACTTTTTTGTGCTGACATGCCCCTCTCACCTTATTCACGTTTGTACATCTCCGCCGGCATGTTCGTCGACCATCTTCTATATATAATACATCTTTCTTTCACGAAAGGGGATGAAAACGTTTTGTAAGTACGCGACAGAATGTCAGCGCATCCACCGGTTTCATCCAAGGTAGAACATGAGATTATATGTATTATGAACAGAATTGGCTATTTTATTTTTCCACCTACCTTCAACAGTCATTCTAAAAGGAAAATAAATAATATAAGAGAGAAATATACGATATTATAATTTAGATTTTTTTTACACAATTGAAATAATGAGATTATCTAAATATTTACAAAGAATCACCCCGTTAAACTAGATAACGTTAAACACTACATAGAAATAAGTCAGCTGTCACTCCTATTTAAAAATACCACCGGCAGGTGTAAAAAATGACTAGCGCTGGAAGAGCAATCCTAATGTAATAAAAGTTCATTTTTAGCAGGTCACCAGGTCGAATTCCATTGAGCATGTTTTTCTCCACGATGAATATAAAATTTGGGTAACTTTTGTAAGTTGACGTTGTTCACGGCGAGATATTGGTTTCTCCTTCTGTACGGAGATAATTCGAGCAGATCGTTATCCCATCCTGGTCCATGGGAAGTCCTCCAGGACTCTCATACGAGCCATCACATAGTTAGATGAAGTGATGATCGTACGAAAATGGCACCTCCCTAACGTGGAGGTCCATTCTCAGGAAGGGATTTACACCCTGCAAGAAACAAACACACTCACATAACACGACACAACCTAACATTAGATATAATTATCTTCACCCTTCTTTTTAAATATGGAATCACATGTTTGTAATAAATACGTTACACGAGATGCACACGGCACTTCTCTTGTTCGTCCTTTAAGAACCTTAAAGGACCGTAAAGGATTAAAGAACCATAAAGAACCTTTCACGCGGCAGTGTTGCCATTACTATGACATGTTAAACATAGAGGGCACTATCGGCGGGTAGGTACTATAACGTAATGTTATAAAGTTTGGAGTGGTTTAATGTACAAGAAAACTAGTGTAGCAGAAAAGGCAACGAAATAAATTGTTTACTGTTGTCAAAATCGTTAACCATATTTCTTTTTAACTTGATCTTATATCCTCTCTTAAGGTTCGTATCCACGAAAGGAGATAATATGAGATTAGACATAATATCCCCAGTACTTTTCAAATTAATTAACACTACACTAGACCACGAGATTTATCATATTTCAAATATGAATTAAATATATTAATTAGAAAGATATACATATAAAATCAATTTTATAGAAAAACATTGTTGTTGCGCCACTGAGATTCGAACTTGGATCTCTTTTCTAACCGGGGAAGGTGCATTATCCAACTATCCTACAGCGACAATTTTCGAACCTATATGTTACCTTTTTGATATTAATACATTTAATCGTTCCATTATTTGAAAGAGCCATCTACCTTATTTTTACAGAACCTCAAATACCTTTGAGTAAACTGATAGCAGACGCCAGAATTATCAATTCATTTTTATTAAATTTTAAACACATTGATACAACTTTATAATAATCTTTCAAATAATGGAACGATTAAATGTATTAATATCAAAACGGTACAAAAAAATAATTGAAGCAATGGAAAAACTGACTAAGGAAACATATTGGAAGACTATTTAAATAATATATAACAGAAAAATACATGTCAGAATAAAGGACCAATTAAGTGAAGACAAACCGTTAAAGATAGGCACCGCGCAAGGCTCAATGGTTGGATCAAAATAATATTATGACTTAATAAAGTGCACATAGAAGAAGACGTATTAGCAGATAACACAGGTCTGATAATTGAAGATGAGGATGCACAACAGAAGCTGCAAAATAATTACAACATGATCTGAATGAAATATAAAAATGGTCTCATAATAACAGAGAGAAATCAAGATAATGTATATTACAAAATAATAGAGGGAACACAAATAACATAAAAGCACGTTCATATCAATGCATGCATAACAATTGTATATACTGTTTTTCGAAAGAGTTGGAAGTAATGAATACATATAAATATCTTGGTACAAAAATTTCAATATATGTGTGTTTGTATGGTTAAACTACATCAACTCAATAACCTATTAATGTTAATATAACCTGTATAAGCTTAGCCGAAGCAATTTATATCATATGGAATACTGTTTTGGGGAGGAACACACAAAATATGATGAAATAACAGCCCAAAGCAGAAACGATAACTATATCTTATTTAAATACGACGAAAAGAGAATTGTAAAACACAGCCACAGAACTCATCAGATCACAAATAGGCGACTCAAAGTGCCAATAGAAATTTCCATTCTACGACTCTTCAACAAACTGCCGATGCGGACTTAAAGCCATCACCCGACCGGCAGAGATCAAATTTTGGAATATAGTAACAAACAGTTAAAAATCACCTCTTATATACCTTTTATAACGATTACCTGTTACAATCATCACATTTATTATTACCGCTTATAATGATTACCTGTTACAATTATCACTTGTATTATTACCCGTTAAGCATTAATCTACAATAATGAAACATGTAAAAAAAAAATATAAATCAGAGATTTAGTTGAGATATACTTCAATACGTGTTGATATTTTTATCTAGAGATAAATTCAGAAATTAGCTTGAGACAAACACCTGAACCAGTGTACATGGCGTTCGATCTGACAGCGAGATTCGACACGTGCACACAAATGTCCCACCATGGATCTACCTAAAACAGCCTTGGATCTATTCAGCTGTCTATTGTGAAAAGTTAGTCACAAATGATTAACATTACATGAGATTATGATGAGATGAATCTTTGCGACATGATGTGTACACGGGAACTACAAAAATTGATAGTTGTCTCCAAAGAAAATCTCTTGTGAGAGAAATCCATATCTCGAAAGTCTCTTAAATATCTTATTTTTGGCCATTATAGTGTAGAGCTTTCTTTCCGGGTTCATTTTGGTTCTATTCTTTCTCTGACATTTCCAAGTTTCACTCATATACAAAATTATAGTCCTTACCGAGAAGCCATTACAGGAACAGAATAATACCCCCCGCAGAGGTTTCTGAACTTGCGTGTGTGTATAATTTTGTTTTGGTTTGGCGCGCCTCGCGACTCTGAAAATTGTTTCTCGGAAAAGATTGTTTTGTCTCTTCAGCACGAGTAAACCTCAAAGATATATTTTCCTGCCAGCTGGGGGGAGGGGGGGTATTTCTGAGAATGATTGCAATATTTTTAGGACCCTTATTAGGAGACTGCTGTTTATGTAAGCATATATATATAAAGGGTGTCCAGCGGAAAATTTTCAAGTTTAATATTAAATTAAAAAAAACTACAATGTTATTCTCATATTTTATTTATACAAAATGGAGTTTAACGATGCGGATCTTACGTTTTATAATCAATATCGTCTAAATACCGTCCATTTCTCTCAAGACATTCTTCGGATTCAATCGGACTCTTAAATTTCTATGTCTCCTTTCTATATATGTCTCTTACTTATCCGTACTTGCTGATTAATTTATTGGGAAAAATTTCTTGAAAAAAAACTTGAGCTATGTATGGAGTGACCCCGTCTTGCTGAAATTGTGTTCTATTGTTGAACCCGGAAAACAGCTGCAGTTGTGGTACCAAAAACTCGTCGATCATTCGGTATCACGATCACGTCAACAGTGACTGTCACTCGCTGGTTAAAAAAATAAGGGCCAATTATCCCTCGGGCAGAAATTGCACACCACACTCTCATTTTTGAACAATGCAAACGTTTTTGATGGCGTTCCCTCGGGTTGTCAAGGCACTAGTATCTCATGTTCTATTTATTAACATAGCCATCGATATAAAAATGTGCTTCGTCAGTAAACAACTTGTTTTCAAGCGTTCGCGCTGTTCCGAAACGTTCCAGAATCGTTCTCGCTAAGGTTTCTCGTAAAGAATAGTTATTTTCGTTGAGATTGCACGATTTGCAGTTTGAAAAGATGAAACTGTAGTTTCTTTTTTAAAATAACGTGTGCTGTTGATGTTTTTGTTCCAGTACTGGCTGCAGTCTTCCTTATCGATTTACATGGATTGCGCATAATTTCACGTCGAACTTGAGTCACATGTTTTGGCGTCGCTGCTGACGTTGATGGTCCCGTCGATGGTTAACCATTGTCTCTTCTTGTTTGAAATTTTGAATTCAGCACCAGACAAGTTGCGTGCTCCGCCCATAACTTACTCGTCAAATATTAAAGTGAGTACAAAAAATGGAACGCGCACGAACCAATGAATCACCGCACTTTAAATATTGCTCAACCGCGAACGCGCGGTGCGCTCCCGACCAGTGACTCATTACGAATGGTTAATCAGCAAATCTCGCGCGTCGAAAAATACCCCTCTCACTTACCTCACCCTGATGGTTTACGAGCAATTACAATTTAATCTTGAAATTTTTCCACTGAACACCCTATATTTTTAATACAAAGAAAAAACAGCAAATGTTATTAACATAGTAAAGTAACATATACTCGTATAGACCAAAATCATAGATAAATTATAGTTAAGGTGACTTGGATCACGTCGGGGTTACCAGTTTAAGGGGCTCGGTGGTGGAATATAACGCGGGTTTCGGTAGACTTTTATTGAGTAAGGGATGCGAAGAGGAGAGAAGAACAGAAGATAGCGGAGCGCGGAGTATGATGAGTTGACGGGCGAGCTGGGACGAGCGGCGGGGAAATGTCGTCAAGGTAAGCGATCGGGCTAGACGACGACGACGGTGGATTTAAATTGTGGCTTCCACAATAAGTTGCTGCGGCACAATTGGTGACGCAGTCCATCGGCAATAGAATATTCTGGTATGGAGGTACGCCTCCACGGTCATTGTTACTGCCGACGATTCCTGAACGCGCCTCGTATTCGCAAGTACGTAAACCAACGCTCCTGATAGCCATAAAAACACGCCCGGTGTCGACGTCACAATAAATAAATAATACACCAATGACATGCGCCCGGAACCGAGAAAGGTCTACTCTCGCTGTTGCTTTCCAGTTAAGATCTACAGCTTTTTACTAGACCTTTTGAATAGAATTTTCATTATATAATTCTAAACTATAACTGTAGACTAGCTAGCTAGCTCAATAAGCAGTAGACTTGTGTCAACCGTAAGTATTATAGTTTATTTTCTTCAACTCGCTCTGCCCACACTGGGAGCGGATCCTAGTGCTAACTATATTTTATCGATAGATACATTTTTCTGAATAATTTGTGTAATTGATGTACCAACCCGGCACTCAATAAAGTGGCTAAAGTAAATTTTGGATTCACTTAGAGAGGTGCACTCCCTCTCATCAACAGCACGTGTAAATATTCTAAATAACAACTAAAATAAAATTATCGTAATAAAAATAATACTCAATTGTGTGTGTGTAGTATAAAGTAGCTTGGTTTAATAAAAAATGAAATTGCATTACTACCGTCAATTAATAATATTTTAGATAAGGTGATTGCGGTGGGTCTGTGTCAAGTACCTACACCGTGAGAGATGATTCGCGGTGGACCGTGATGAAAAAAGCAGTAGAATCCACAGTAATGGAGTAATCACCTTGCTGAAGTCCAAGAAATGATGAAATCGAGACCTCACTCTTAAGGAATATGCACACAGGACTGATAATTAAGTTCGTAGAAAAACTTAATTACATTCAGAACATGCGAGTTATCTGGTATCTTCTTCAAAATAGTATCCTACTGCAATGCACTTTGTTAAAAAAAATTCCGTTGCAGGAAGTAGTATTCAAAGTAATTCTCCTTGACGTTGAGCACGCGTCATAATGCGTTCCACCTCCGCTCGTGATCCCGTCGGGGGTCATTATTATATTCCTTCGTATCTTTCTTGATTTTGAGAGGTAGAAAAAAGTCCGAAAAGAGTGGGTCACATAGGATTAGAGTTCCAACACGGTGATTTGATTTTTGCAAAAAAGTCCTTCACAACACTATCTGTGAGTGCTCGAGCAGTCCTGATGCAACATTAATTTATCAATAACATTCACAAACAATTCAGGCAGGACACGCCTCGTAACTATCATTTATTATTTATTTATTTATAACTATATAATTTGTACATGTTTATTGTAAAGGGTGTTTCTTTAGAGGTATAGAACTTTAAAATGAAATAAAATACATAAAAATCGTGGTAATGGCCAAGGTATTGGCTTCACTGGAAAGATAATTTGATGCTATTAGTGTTGGCTCGAATAAAATGCAATCTGGAAGTCCGATTTTCGACAACTTTTTGGAGCGGCTGGGACCGTAAATCGGCAATAATAATATTGGCTTCAAAGTTGTCTATTGTTCCTGGTTTATCAGCGTAAACTATCTCCACAGAAAATAATCCAAAGGTGTTAAATCACACGATCTTGGAGATCAATTCACAGGTCCATTAGGCGAAATAATGCGCTCATCGAATGTTTCCTTCAATAAATAGATTGTGGCGCGCGCTGTGTGGCATCTAGCGCCGTCTTGTTAAAACCACAGCTTTCCCACACAAAGGCCGTTCAATTGGGGAATGAAAAAGTCATTAATCTACTCATTCGGGTCCTCCTCAATACTACGCTTCTCGCATCTGTCTGATTATTAATTCTAAGTAGCACACTACTAGAATAATAGATAGATAATAATAATAAATAATAGATAAAAATAATAGACATAATCGTCTTAATGGACGATTATGTCGACCGTAAAATGGACGTAGTGCACGGTAATTTTCGCGAACTGAACAACGATTTTCGAAATAAATTTGCACAATTTGCAAGAGTTGTTCTGGCGTAAGTCAATTCATGATGAAATGGCAAACGAAACTGAGCACAAATAAATTAACTGTCAATTCTCGTACAATACATAACCTTAGATACTTGAAATAGTAAATTTTTACTTTTAATAAACAGTTGTGTTTTAAATATAATTGAACTCCTACCATCCTTCATCTTTTGTAGTGTTTAACTCTGAGTCAACCACTTCGGGAGAGTAATTTGGAGTTTGCGTTGAAACTTGTTTGATTGATTAGAGAACAGAGACTCGAAGTTTCATAACCAGAGAATCCTTAAAGAGAACATGTCTGTCACCAGACTTCCCAACAGTTTATACTCTGAACTTTGGTAGGAACTTGTTAAGTGCAAAACTGTCGTTGAAACTCTCAATTCTGGAGTCTTAAAGCAAACGTGGATTTACTCGAGTCACTTTGGTTTCTTAATTACTGCGATGTGTGCAGTGTTACGTAAATGTTAATTCTCGTGGAATCTTTATTAGTATATTTATTTATTTAGTGTACACGCCCAATCACATCAGAGCGCAAAATAAATTATATATCGTATCGTAAAAAGTTGGAAGTAGTGTCATAGTTAGAAAATTACACACAACTAGTCGACAAGTATAACGTCAGTTGCCAACACACTTGAGCTTAGACAAATCAGTCAAGCTATTTATCCGTCACCATTGAGTAAAGACAAACAGTTAAACTAACAGTAAAAATGTCGACTACCTCCGCATATTAATGCACGTGTTCTAACATTACCACTGTAATAGAACAATGAATTGTGTCTCGATAACCTCAATGGTGCGTGAAAGTCAAGCAGATCAAGAATCTGGGGGTAGCCTACTATACCATTGATATAAGATCGGTCACCATGCGTCTCACTGAAAATTGTAACATTTTCAGACGGCTAAATATAATAGATAGTCATAAAATTAATGAATCTTAAAAACTTTCTCTGAATTATTTATACCACCATCTACAGGACCTTCGTGAGAGTTTGGGTGTCTAGATGGGAACTGCTAAGGGGCTCTAGGACCCCTGGAACTCCCAATATATAATTAAGACTGTGTATTTTAAAGTTCTTTCTTTATATTCTGTTTTTAAGTTATTTAGTCATACACTTTATTTTTTCTCATTTGTTGTTTCCATTTTGTTGTACTGTAGTCTCTATTTTGTTTTCTAATATCATTAAGATGTTAAGGCCGGCAGTGGTGCTCTGATGGTGGTCAGTTTATTGTTAATTTTGTTTTGTTCTTTTCTCTTTTTCATGAGTGTGTTCTTTTCCTCCCTCGTCTCCCCGACCAAAGCTACATTTTAATTTATTTGTTTTTTCATCTACTACGTATATTTGTTAAAATGTTTGTAAACTATTAATAAATAAATAAAGGATCGGGACCAATGAGGGTTTTTGCGATGGCGGCTGTGCGGCTCCGGCTTCGGCTTGTCACTATGTGCGAGACGAAATCGCACAGCTACCTATCACCATTAAAAAAATGCCAACTGGCGGCGAATGAGTAGAACCATATAGATTTTTTTTTCTTATAATAGGTCTTGGCTAAGCAGCGGATTCACCCACTCTCATTGGCTTAAATGAAAAAAAAAATCACCGCCGATTGAACAATGTAGTGAGGCGACCGCGTGATTGAATTATATTCTACCTGAGGTCTGACTAGAAAGGTGTAGAGGACTTTATAAGTGTGCAGGTCTGAAAAGTTTTCTGCAGTCCTCAAAATAAATGCTAACATTTTGAGACCTTTATTAGTTATCGAATGAATGATAATTTGGTGTCAAATATTACACCCAGATCATTAACTTCTCTAAATGATACCAAGTCAAAATTATTATACAACCCCTACAAGTATAATGTTTTTTCTACCATCTATCACTTATAGATAAATAATCTAAAGTGCTATCATCCCAATTTGGTAAATTACCGCTGTCTATACTGTTGGACCAAGTTAGATTAATTTAATTTCAATTTTCGACACTTCTTCCCAATGCTTTGATCATTTGTAAGCAATGTGATAAAATCTAGATGCTGAACTTTTCGCCAATGTTTTCTGATTAATTTAATATTATAAAAAAATACCTGGACTATGATTCATCGAGAACAATGGCTAGATGACTTGAAATTGTTTCCCGGTTTATGATGCCAAAGTTAAGAAAATTTTAAAAAGTTTCGATTGGGTGACTAAAAATGATATCAAAACGTCATCCGATTAAATTGGTCGCGGTTGCGTAGCCAAGAAAACTCAGGGTTCGAAGGATGTACTCAGGCGAAACCTTTCGTGACATTATTATAGTGAAGACCCTTTCTCTCCGACTTAAGCCCTTCTTGAAGCCTTCTCGAGGCCCTCTTAAGGAGCATTCGAGGACGGCCGTGAAAACATGAGTACGCTTTTTAAGGTTTATGTATTTTTATTTTGGTTTGAATCTTAGAGACTGAAGTATCATCACGGATATCCTAAATGCATTTTTTCTAGTGCCGTCTTATTTGAGTGGATCTTTAAGTTATTTAAAAATATTTCACGATTTCAATAGAATATTCATACGGACGTTTTCCTCTTTTTATCATCCGTACAATTGTTCTCCTGAGCCCAGATATTTAGACATCATTAAAGACAAAAAACGACAGCACAGCATTTCTTCAACGGCAGGCAGCTGGCACAGTTTTTCCACGAGAGCTTAATGATTATTTTTACAATTTCTTTTAGTTTTATAGAAATGCTACGTCGCTACGAAACACTACGGTATCGACGGGTCGTTTAGCAAGCCTTATGAGTTCTGTAGAGACACATGCAAATACAACGAGAAGGTAAAATAGTTAAAAAGTTAAAATGAAAATTAAACCATTGAAGAAAAACATCAAAAATCTCATTAATACAGTTATTACAATTGATGAGAAAGAACAACATATTTGAAATATAATTCATGCAATATAAAGCTTATGGTTTTCAATGTCAACGATATCGAAACACGGGACGCGCGATAGTAAAATAGTTATACCATATCTCGACAGTCATATCACTGTATAGATGGGCAGCGGTGCCGGTTGTGTAGTGAGATGTGATTTACAAGATTTGATAATTGCGAAGACTTCAACCATATTCATAGATATTGAAATAATCAAACACGATGACAATTGAAAGGGGGTTCTTTTATGGGTGTAGCTGTATTTTCATTCTTCCTGTTTCTCTGTTGGGATCTTCGGTTTTTCTGTATCCATTCCGTCGATACGTGGAAACGTTCCTCGATATTCCACTACTTCACTAGTTATAGAAGTATTATGTTTATGAATATCTACAATGTTCTTCTTCTTAAACGATGTTCAACACTCATAACGGTGCCATACATCTCTTGACGCCGCCTCCTCAATCCAGGCCGTATTGACATTATTGGTCCATCTACGTAGATGTAGTTTTCCCCTCGGTCTCGATATTACTGGCTTTTACGAGTCATGGGACTCATCTGCTCTCGCTGCACATCCCGCCCACTGCAGCGTCCTTACTTTCATCTTCCTCAGGACATCTGAGGCGGTATACCGTTCTAGAAGTATAAGGTTCTTTGAACGCCGGTTAGATTAGGTCAAGTATCGGGCCTTAAATCTTGGACAAGATTTTATTTCCGAAGATCCATATAAGACTATTTGCAATATTATTAATAATAAAATATGGAAAAAAGCTGAAAAAAAAGTAATTCCAATTAAAAACCTGGCCACACAGCAGGTCAGAAGTGAAGAGCCCTCGAGAAAAGCGGAGAAACGAACAAACTGAGTCAGGATTACGTCTCCTCGCGAGCTGCTCTAGCCGGGGGATGGAAATGAGGGATTAGAGATCAAATAATACCCCTCACTAATGTCCTCCTGCCACCCTCCCACCCATGTGCGAAGAATATGAAAGAAAACATGGAATGAAGTAATGATATTCCCCGAAATACCTAAACCGATTCCACTGTCGCGGGATGCGGGCACGGGGGTGAGGCAGGAGTGGGGGTGGGGGCGGTTCTGCCAGGGCGGGAATCTTCTCAGCGGCTTATTGAAATGGAATATTGTAATACTAAATATTTCATTCGGGAAAACCATTTTAGGGGAAGAAAATATGTTATGTTTATTACACATTATCTGATACGGTGGCATATCTGTGTCAGGTTACAGTCTACGGTACAGGCTTCGCGGGCTGACAAGATCTTACGATGATTACGTTGGTAACATTGCGTGTTTTTTTAATTTAAATACATTATTATTTAATTTATTTCTCAATCAATTCAGCTTTCCGAGCATCTATAGTAATGTCAAGTGCGGGTCACTCTTCTACCGCTGCCCATCATTTTAACCCAATTCCCAACCAGCATTACTTCAATCAGCGGAACACCCTGCTGGCTCTGACCGTTTCCAAAAGTGGTACTTCCATTTTTAGCTGGCGTTCTTCCTGCTGACCTTGAAGTAACCGAATTTTTGGAATTCCCCGCCGTTCTTTGAGAACGGGTCTGGAGGATTCTCAGGCCTTCAAATGACTGATTCCAGGCTCTGGTTGCTCGAATGCAAATAGTGACAAGAAGATAGGCAGGGTAGATAGACTTGAACCTTTCTTCTATTCGTGGTGGTGAAAATAAAAGGTGGGGATGGTCTTCCGGCGCTGGATCACTACGAGATGCAGATGATCTCGAGGCATGAGCATTTTATGGGTAAACTCTTCGACGTAGACGCCGGAGCACATCCTCTGGGACTATATGATTATGAATGATGCACGTGAGATGATCATGATTGCGGAATTATAAGGAATAGCTCATCGAATCCCCAAATGATGATCTATTAATGTGAGTCTCCCGCTAGGAGTTGCTGAGATGGACGATGCCGGGAATAGCGGCAGCTAGGGAGACTTAACGGAGCATTTCACTGGCTCTTCCTCGCACCTCCAGCGACCTAGACAAGGCGAATTTCTGCCGGACTGTGACAGAGTTTTGCGACTTCAACACATAAATGTGACGAACCTTCTCTTTTGGGGGTAAATGACTTTTATAGCTTCTTTCTGGCTACCTTCTGAATTTAATACGATAACCAGTCTCACGTCAAATTGTAGAGACATGTCTCTGGTACGATAACACCGGAGATGGTATTATGATGATAATGTTAATGACTGAATGTAATAAAAAAAAAGTAATTATGACCAGCTGCAATAAATGTGCCATAAAATAAATAAAAATAAAAAACTGAATATAAAGGGGGGCATAAAGATTTAGTAACTAACCGCCGGAACTTTAGTAACTGCTCTAACTTTTAAATACAGTCCAAAAATCGAAACGAGAGTTAACAACTCTCAAAACGATTCCGGGATAGGGCGGGACCCTTTGGGGTTTCCTTCATATAATTCAACCTCCGCGCTTCTCATAAACGTAAAGCTGTTACTTACGCTACTGTCGGAACACCTTTCTCTTCATATCGAGTAAACTAAGGTGATTACCGGAATATACGAGCAAGAATTGTAAGTCGACTAAGGGACGGGTTATCGTTCCGCACATGTACTTACTTCTGATCTGATCCATCCAAATATTCACACATACGTGTATACTCATATCGTTAAATACCTTTTTAAATCTTAAGAGAATTCGTATCTTCTTGTTCTCTTCGGTCTCTTCATTTTCGACATGTCATGACATGAAATTACAGTTGGTTGTCTTGAGATAAGACGCCCTCTACAATGATAATATCAGAACTAGGTATTCAGTGTCGAGACAACCCGGGAAAGGTATTTTGTTGTCTCTAGTTCCGGGACTTAAAAAAAAATAACCCGAGACTCAAAACTCTGATTTCTTGATAGTATTCATTTTAAATAAGTTTAGTTATACAAATTAAATTAATCAACTAAAAAGATGTTCAGAAAAAATAATTTTGTTGCTGACCATTGCGTTATAGCAGGTAGCGACCCAGCGGCGAGCGGTGCACGTGTATCCGTTCTTGTAGCTTCTAACTACTCGTATTAACTGAAATATTTGGTCAGCTATAAAGATTCTTAAGTGAATGGTTTTGTTCGAATGTTTCCTTGTAAAATGTGATGTACATATTTAAGATAAAATCGTCTCTCCTTTTCACAAAACAAACTTTAAATGGGATGAAATTATTTGAAAAAGGTTATTAGGCAACTTCAGTTTGTCATTGATTCTGACTAAATATATACGTTATTGTCTTCGGATGTATTTCTTTATCAATTGTTCTTAAAAATTTGTGTGTTCTTTTTAATTAAATTTTTATAGATGTATTTGTTTTTTGTAATTAATTTATAAATAAAAGCATATTTACACTTAAAAAAAACTACTAATATTTTTTCAAAAAAATATTTTTGTCAAGTTCATTATAAATCATTTTTTATTTAAATTCTAATTAAATGTATTAATTATAAAGATATGCATATAAAAGTGACAAATTTTCGAATATTTTGTAGCGTATTTGGTAATACACCTTCCCCGGATTGGAAATAGAGATCCAGGTAGCGCATAAAAATTATTTTTCGATAAAATTGATTTTATATGTATCTCTTTATAATTAATACATTAAATTAGTTTTTAAAACATCTCAGACCGTCTGTTCTGAATAATTATAACTTCACAATAAGAATGTGTTAATATCCCTAACTGCTATATAATAAAAATATAATTCTTTTAATTCCCTGGACTTGAAAATGTAGATTCTCGAATCCTGGGAATTGAAAAAGTCCAGAATCCCCAATCACAACACAACATAAATTACGAACACACCACAGATACAGAGATGATATATTTGGTTAAACTGTTAATAATAACAGACCTGGACCCGACGAAGATGAGCGTATTACGTGATAGCTGATGGCAGCTGAGCGTTTCTAGACCCTATCTTTATAACCTTTTAATTTTTACCTTTTCACTTTCTCTGTTACTTCTGGTTTTTCTTTCTTTTTTCTCAGTGTTTTGGGGTTGATGCCCCGCAGAAGGAAATCGATATGTCATCATTTACATTCGGAATAAAAAAAGGATATTCTTACAACGTTTTCTGACAAACTATTAAAATGAACACGCTACTGTGTTGGCAGCCGATTGTGCGCGGTGTGGGCTACTGTAGTAGGGGTGGCTGTTTGCGGCCACAGCCTTCAAACTGCGGGGAGGATGAATAATTGAATTATTGTTCGGTCGAGCGACCGCTCTTGTTGCCAACATTTCGCGGAGTTGTTCGCTTCACGGCTGGTTCTGTATCCATAGCGGCTCCCTATCATGAAAGTCCAAATGGCTGTGAGCCGGACGATTTGCTATAATATATGGAATATTTTACACCGTACCATTATGAGGAAATACATACAATTAGAGCGGCATAATTAATGTAACTTTTGTGCATATTGTTACGGTGCATTTGGGCCCTAGAGGATAAGAAGCCATAGGGGTCGCCACCGATCTAGCTCAGTCTGGGTCCTCGAATGTGTGTGTGTGCGTGTGTGTGTGTGTGTGTGTGTGTGTGTGTGTGCCCTGGTATCGCCTGCTACCTCGGATGGGATGATAATTAATTCAAAGGCATTCTGATTTCTGCTTTACAAATTTATTCACAATTCTATTTACGGAGTTTATCTATTGCTAACATCAGCCAACGCGGCCGTGGGGTGCCGATGCAGCTGACGACCTGGATCACCACGCGCCAGGATTCATCTCTTGGTCCAGGAAATAGACTGAACACCGTCTCGTCTCAGCCTTGTCCATAACGCCCATCCATCGGCCATCGCTCGCATGCCGCCTCCTTGCTCGTTACAGCGGGATCTCTCCAACCCGCGGGTGGGCCGAGACCATCCATCTCTGGGTCCACCGCGACGCTTTTACTCATAATCTCCGCCACCTCCCGCCGCCATATTCCTCCCCGGCGTAACTCTAACGATGCGCCTATTTTCGAGCGTATCTACAAAAAGTGACGTATTGCTCATCTGCCCGCCAAAGTCGGATTCTCGTCCGCGATTCGTCCATTTAGAAGGTCAATCATCATAAGTCGGCAAAATAGGCTACCCAGACCTCAGCGCGCAAATTCAAACATCACATTATATCTTGGGTTATTATCCCGTGAGTCTCCGACTTCTGATCTCAATGGGGTTGAATTTGCTGATGTGTTTTTTTAAGAACAATGTTCCATAAATGTTCTTATTGGCCAATTTTCATCGTCTAATGATGCGTGTCTACAAAAGATTTCAATTTATTACTTAATATTATACAAAAATTATAATTAATTGAATACTGTACTGCAGTAGGTATCTATACTTACCTAACCTTAGTTAAGTAGTTTAGCATTTCAGCTCAACACAGATTAATACCAGTGAACTGAACTCTATGTGTAAAATTGTAACACTGGTATCATTAATTGTCATGCCAGTTATTTTTTAAATTAAATTAAACTTTATGCTACACACACATTGGGTTATACTGTCACTACTATTCTAGTTCCACGGTGCCAGTCTCATGAGCAGAGCAACGAAAATAGAGATTTTATTCATTGGATTCAAAACGTAAATCCTAATCGATAAAATCTAAATGAACTCATTTGAATGGAATACGACAATTCCAGTTGTAAATCTGAATCCCTGCAGAGTAGTGGAGGGAAGTACCTTGGTACTGGATGAGGCCGACGAGGGGATAGGGGTTCCAGTCGAAGGACCAGTGATCTCGGGAACCGGGATTTAGAAGGACTGCTCGCCTTACCTTGTATATGACGCCTTCATAATCCCTGCAGTCGCCGCCAAGATCACACAAATGGCACGCGGATGAGCCAATCACCGATCCCACTTGAATACGGCGATGTCACAAGTTCACCCACGGCACACAAATAACCAACAAACAATACGTGATCAAAATACAAATCAGTGCTGGTGTAACTGAAAGTCCACACCGCGAATGCTATCGCGATGTCGAGTTCGAAAAAATATCGGTCAAGTTGACGTCTGCTGATGTCAAGGTCACAATTCACACTGACAAGACGAGCATTAGAAAATATATGGATGGAAGTTTGGATGCGGAATTGTGTCAATAACAACGATTGTGGCTGATTCGAAAGACGCGCCAAAAGTGTGTTTTACGAATTCGGAATATTCATATTTTATGTTTGCGTGTCGTAAGTTCGCCATTTCTATTCTAGAAGCTTCTCGTGTCAGCCAATTTTCAATGAAATTTTAGTGTCATTTCCGGACCAATACGATCCGACATAACTCGATAGCGCATTCATTTCGTTTTGTGGATAACGTCTGTGCGGAGATGGGCGAAGTTCACAGATGTGTTCTCTCTCCGCGAAGTGCGGTATCCGAATGATAAATGATCGGAAGTTTGGGCTTTCACGCTCGTCTGCGGGTCGCACGACACATCAGGGTCGAAGTTCACTTCACGACAGCGGAAGTAAGAGATGTTTCCTCATTCCGTTCCACCGCACTTTTCACTGCGATGTCATCCCGCGATTCACGGTTACAGCTAATTTATAATCTTGACAAATATTTATTTGAGTATTATATCTTTTTCTGTATCATCGCCCGGCGATACTGAACGCACCTTGCAGATACAGGTGAAATCTCCCAGTACCGACGCCGACTACTTATGTGGCCAGCTCTCGAGCTTCACTCTCAATCTGTGCTTAACAATAAGTTTATTCGTTTATATAAGCTGCAGCTTGTTTCACTACACTAATATAGAATATCAATCGAACACGCGAGTGGTGGATGAATATTGGGGCATTCAACACTCACACTTTAAGTAGTTTCATAATCCTTCTGATTCGCGTCACAACACACACACACTCTTAATCCTCCATCATCCATTCACATACAATAAGTAGGTATGTTCAATCCTCGTAATTTCATAAATGTATCTCCTGGGTAACTCTACCGGGGGGTGGGGGGCGCCCACTTAAAATTTCATTTTATTTCATGAAATGAGCATTTTCCACCCCGCGTGTCCGAGGCGGGGCGGGGTGGTGGGGCGCAGAAAAGATATCAGCCCCATTCAGGAAATGAGAAAAGTCATAGTTTTGACACACGTGTTAGTGGCGTCGCCTTCTTGAGAAGTCTTTAGCCTTTGAGCAACCGAAACGATAATCCATTTAATGAAAAAATTTGATTTTTAAAATCCTGAAAAAATATATCATTTTAGCATGTTTGATTTAAGCCAGCAATAGTGAACCTTTTTTCACAAATAGGTCCAAGCGTATGCGTAAATTAAATTAAAATAAATCTAAATTGTTTATTTATTTAAAAATAGCGTCTTATGTCAATGTAGGTCCGTGTCCAAACAATTTTATTACAAAGGATATAAAATACATTATTATTTATTTAATTACACCGTATTGATGAAACATTATATATAACCAGTTGGTCTTTATTCAGTATTCGGTTATATCGATAAAAAGTTAACGGAGAGACAGAACTTATTTACTACTCGTGCCATTTTGTGATACGAATGCTGTAGGTTCGCCATCTGTGGTTTTTACCTATTTTGTAAAATTTTATTATTATGTTTATAAAATAGAGTAGGACTAATTTTTTTTTAATATTCAGGAAAAATACGTTAAGTGATTTTATAAGTGAGGACTAAATATTCGCCTCACCGCCAATTTGTAGTGTTGGACAAATAGCTCAATTTTTTGTATAGTCTAAAAGTTGTCTCTGTCACTTTAAGTCACACGATCTCTTGTGTTATATATTTATTTATTTATTAGATGACATACATATTTTCATTCTAACAGAGGTGAATAAACATAAGACATAATTAATACTCGTAGTTTATCGTGTGGGATGGACATCTCTTATATATACATCGTTGTCCTGGCTACTTCGCTATACTGAAGTCTGTGTTAAAGTAGCCAGTTTTTTTTTCATGCTGTTGTGGTGTTATTTAAATCATCGACAAGAATAAAAACAGTAATAAATAAATATGTATAAAAAAAATTAAAATATGTAGTGGGAGTGTTGTAGGACTAGTGAATTATTAGTGAATTATTAGGCAATGACGTCGACCACTGCGCATCGGTCCCTGCCCTGTAATCCCCCATCTCTTGACGCGATCTGCGCACGTCTACATTTAGAATAAATAATGAAATTTATTATTACAATTTTGAAGAATACATTTCCAGTGGCCTTACACACTATAGAGAAATTCTAAATTTGAAAAATGTGGTAACTCTTGACATTCTATCCTCTGCTTAGTGTCTTGCCGTATCTTGGTAGGATTATTATAAAATAAACACTGTCTTCCTTAAAATAATTATCGTTTATAACACTTTAAATACATAGATTAATACAAGATTACACTCTGAAATAGTATTTACAATTGGAAGTCGCTTAGGTGAGAGAGCGCTTCCTAAAGGCGCGGCGACTAATAAAGGTTCACCCCCCACACATTCTCACATACACTCTCATGGCAGACACACACATTTACACAAACAGGCGACAGTTATCAGAAAAAAAAAATTACTGTACTTTTGTAGAATTTAATTAATTGTATTATTTTATGTAAAATGTTGAGATGTGCTGTAAATTCGAGTTATATTCTGGATAATACGGTAATGTTGTAAGTCAATAACATTTGTTAAAATATAATTGTCATATCTAAGATAAAGCTATACTAATTTTTTTTGGCATTTGAAACAGTAAAATGTACTTTTTCTGAGTTTTTTAAACATTTTATAGAAATAAATCATGTTACATAAATTCAAAATCATCTACTTTACATGTTAAAAATAAGCCTTAAATTAGATAACTTACTAGGAATTAGATATATCTATAAAATCGTATACAATATAAGGACCAGTTTGATTCTAAAAATGATTCTAGTAAATGCGACATTTCACACCACCTCACCATTCTTATTGTTTAAAATGTTGTGAATTTATGTTCATAGTGCAGATGGTAGATGTAAAACTCGAAATGATTATGTATAGATAATAAAATAACATGTGTAGAAATCGTTTTATTCAGCCCTGAGAAAAGTCACCCGGAAACCGGTCGGCATAAATAATAAAAGTCGTTCAATACAATTATTAATTAGCATTTAATTAAAAAATATATTTGAATGAATGTGTTATTTTAAAGCCACGTGCTATCAGCGGAGAGACCCCCCTCGCCTGGCGGGCGGCGAGGAGGAGATGCGGAGGGCTGGAGAGGAAACGAGGCTGTGTTGGCTTCCGCTCTCTTCGTCTCACGGGAAAATTGCACTCATTTGTTTTTTCGCCATCCATTTGCGGTTTTTGCTGCATCCTGTAATATTTTTATATTTTTCTACGCAAGTTTCACGGCGCGCGGTGAACGGATGTTTTCTCAATTTATTTAAAAGCTTCTAGAATATTTTACCGATGTAATCAAATCTGTATTACGTCAAAATAATTGAGAAATTTTTGTTTTATTCAGTTGTCTTTAAACAACAACGATATGGAAAAAATAATATCTCCACAATCAGTCATGTTGGAAGTGATGATCACATTTCAGACATTCGAAGGTACCTTAAATTACTTTGCATAGATTTCTCGAGGTGAACCGGTGCGTAATAGAAAAAAATAAATTACAGTTGTAAGGCGATCAAATTAACACTGAAGAGCCGCGCTAGTTGGCGAGCAAGTAGGTAACCGAGCTTGCGTCTGGGATATGTGTGTCTATGTCTATGTCTAACAATGTGGTAACTACATACTCAAGATATTCATTTGCCATCCTCAGTTGAAGAAACTGTAAAAGATGCGGTTTTAACTCGACATTGTAAAATACGTCACTCGTGTAATTAATTAATTTACGTTTCATTCATATTTTCTTATCTTCGCTCATCTCTTCAGTCTATAATGTACCATTTAATCTTGTATGTACAATTTTCTGGGCTATTCTGATACGAGTTTCTGACTTATATCACCAGTCCCCTCAATTTGACCACATTCCTTGCAGGTGTTAATCTGCTGTTTAATGCTTGTTATTCAAATTAGGTTATGGTAAAATACGTCATGCTTGTCGTGCAGACAGCAAGATTGACATTAAATTATTGAGTGTCACAATATAATGATGAGATGCAGTGCGCGTGAGAGCGGAGTGCATCATTTGCATTTTAATAAAACATCGTGCTATTTTAATCTTGTCCTTGTGCGCCGTGTCATATTATGCAGTATACTCAATTGTCTGCGAACATTATAATGAATTTATGTATAGATGAAACTCATTAACGCGTGCTGATATTCCAGTAGTTTGCAGTCATGATCGGTTAACCCTCGGTGTTGCGACCGACCTGCGATCACACTGTCACAAGCCAGTGGCAGCTGTAAATGTGTGTACATTTTTAAATTTTTTTTATTTATTTATTTTAGCGAAAATACAATGGCGGAATAAATTCAATTTTTAAATATATGGTTTTTAAATGGTTTATACATAAATGGTTTTTCTTTCGCTTACCTCTCCAAAAAAGAGACCAGCTCTTGTGCTTGGAGAGGGAGTTACACTACAATAATTGTATATAATACCTTACATATTCTATTCATTGTCCATTTGTGTGCTTTTGAAGTGTTCTGTAATATTGTTTATTGTCCAATTATGTGTTTTTGAAGTGTTCATTTAGTTTCTTTTTAAACTCTTTTATATCCTTTATTTATTTAATTTGTGTAGGGAGGCTATTGAAATTTTTTATCCCTAAAATATATAGAATTTTGCTGATAGTGTTTGGTGTTACATTAAGGGATTTTAAAGTTATTTTTAAACCTTAACGATGTGCTTGTTTCAAATTTTATAGTGTTATTTTCTTTAATTAATTGATTAATTGAGATTTTTTTGTAAATGTTTTCTATTTTGGAAACTGGGAATTTTGCAAAAAGTGTTTGTGTTGAAAAAGTTGATCTTTTTTTTAATATCACTTTAATAATTGTTCTCTGTATTATTTTTACTGAGTTCATTATATTATCGTATTATATGCTCCTCCCCACCCAATTATTCCATACTGAAGTAGTGAGTGAACAATAGCAAAATAAACCTTTTTAAAATGATTTATACTTAGAATGTTCCCTAATCTTATGAATATATAAATACATTTTTTTTATTCTTTTCACTAATTCGTTAATGTGACTGTGTCATTTTAAATTTTGATCAATAATTACACCGAGATATTTGATTTCTTGTTTTGAGCTTAAATTTGTACAAGAGTCGTTACAGGTAGTTTTGTTACAGTTCTCGTTATGAATAGTAATTTTAGATTCAAGACATTAAGCATTTTGTAGTGATATAATTTGTCACCAGGCGGTGTCGGCTCACTCGAAACTTGATGTAGTACTCGACCTAGTAACATAAAGCGAGATGGCTTTTTGCTGGTTGTCTTTTTCTGCCGATTCCCTCGTTATTGAGGATCGTGTCTCGCGGGTTGTTACCTATTCTGATGGTCTTGACGGGTCGCCTACATATTTTTTGCAACCCGCAGTTCTTAGTGATAGTGTCTTTAGCTTGGATGGTCCATCGAGTTGGAGATCGGCCACTTCCTCTCACTACACTAGCTATTGCGTATATAATAAAGAGTGCATTTTATTTTCTTCTTATTTTTTCTTAGGTTTCCCACTTGTTTTTCAATAATAATAACAATACAATAAAATAAAAACTCATGGCATGGCAAATTTATTAAGAGAACTGCTAAGAAAATATCTACAGGCGTCATATGTAGGCAGATTATTATTCCTATCTGTGTGTTATTTATAGAGAATGGTGAACATGACATATAAAGACAGTCGAGGGAACTGGTCGGGTATTTGCGTGCCGGTGTTCCGTTAAATGCGGCACTTAAGAAATGTCGTATATGGGGCCTTATGTATTTGTTTGTTTGTAATAGATGAATTCCCAGTTATAATAATAATAATGGGTTTATTCCAGCGTGATTGGGTTTTTTCCTAATGAAGACCCGATTCGCCATAAAGATAATACATTTAGGTTACAAAATATTATTTATGTTATGAAAAGAAAAGCAAAAAAAATATATATATATATAAAAAAGGTTCACATATATATATAAATATAAACAAAATGTAGATACTATATTTCAGTCACGGTCATTATTGTAACTGTAGTTATTCTGTAGCCGTTGCTATTCTTTGGTCAGTTGGTGCTGAGCTCCTGCCGCAGCTTTACGCCAGCAACTCGACTCAGAAACGGAACGAATCCATGTATATGACCTTCGGCAAACATTGCAGATGCGCTGCAATAACGCGCCAATCCGAACAGTTTTTGTACTGAATTTGTATACTTATTAATTAGTGAATAAAAACATTTGTAACAACTAGCGTCTCCAGTTATCATCTCCGAGAAATCTATATTTTTCCAAAGTTGGGGCATTAATGCACATTGCTGTCCAAGGATTCTAAACAATCGCCTTCAGTTGTTTCTTTCTTTCACTTGCTCTTAATGTTCATGTTTCTACTCTGAAGATGTACCTCACCACAACCTCACCACCCACTTATCTTTGCGACCCCTCCAAAACTCACTTGATAGGTCTATGTAAAAATAAACCCCTTGCAAGCTTTTTATTATGCCCTTAGAACCTTGCCAGCATCGTTAGTAAGGTGACCCTATACGCGCCCGTATACATGGTCATGTAAGAGCTCAGCTATCAACCATTAGGACCAGAGACGGATACTGTTCAAGGAACTGATATCACTTCACCGCAGACCGTTCTAGCACCAACATCGCCATTCAACCGCACCTCCAGGGAGCCACTCCAGAGTTTATTTAAATTGTATTAATTCATCTCCTCAATGAACGAAATCTTGTAAGTGCTCTTTCATTTATGTACCCTGCTCTAGTTACAACAGACACTCTACACAGCGACATACAACCGACACGCGTAAGACAAGAAGAGGCTAGGAGCATCTGTCTTACAGCATCATAACCTTCTGACACAATCTCGAGTCAATCATAATTTGAATAACTTCACACACACACCTCAACAGATACAGATATAAAGACATCTATTCAGACAATATTCCTACAGAATACTCGGTAGAATTGATTATTTGAAAATGTTTTATAATATTCAAGGGGCCGCAAATCGTAACAGCATCATTTATCATCTCCGGCACAATTCGGCAATTTAATTAACCGTTTAAAATCATAATCCCTGCTTTGTTTGTGTTCCGAGCGGACCTGGTGCCGGGCGGCGGCTCGCGGCTGGTGCTGCACAGCCCGGGCTATTACTCGATCTCCGCCGTATCCCGGGGAACAGAACGCAAATTAATTGAAAGTGTACCATTTTCTTTTACGGCGGATTAGCCAGACGAAATATCGCCCGGAGAAATTTTACTAACGAGGTGTGTTTTTTAAATTAATATTCCTACTTTTTGGGCATTTTACGAGACGCGCAATTGTGGACCGGGAGATTCTGCGGAATCGCCGAAGTCTGGCTGTAGCTGAAATAGCTAGTGATTTTTTTTTGTGTAATGATAAGATGAAAAAAGTACATTACATTTATTTATTTTTTGTAGCATAAATAGTACATATAAAAAAATAAATGTAGTCTGTTCTAAAGCAATTACCTGAACAGTTTTTTTAAAGAGGCAAGTAAGTATAATGTTTAGTACGTTATGAAAAGTCATGTGAAAAAAGTATAATCAGAAGTTATAAAAAGATATTGAAAAAAAAGTTATAAAAATATTATTGTCAGTAATATACAATAGTGGGAGACAACAATTTGTGAGTTGTTAGATTAGAACAAATGACAAATTAGTTTCATTTTGCTTTCTAGCCACATGTCTACAATCCATCTACATGTCTCAAACACGCTTACCACCCCTGCGTCGAATACGTTTTTCCTGTTTTTTCTGATAATTGTTTTAGTTTAGGTTTCTTCAAATGTCGTATTTTTATTTTAAGATTCAACGTTCTCATATATTAACTCTTGTAAAATATCTTAACCTTATTGTGTAAAGTGATCACTTAAGCCAGCCGATAAACAGGTCTTCCATACTTCTTATGTAAAAATAATAGCTTCGTCTCTGTGAGACATCTATAACTATAGATATAACATAAGTTTGGGAACAAAAAGTGTACAAAAATTTCTTCTAATATGCTTCGTTACCAAAATACCAAGTAAATAATAATAGTTCTTCTACCTTTATTTTAAAGTTATACATTATAATTATTGAATGTTTGGGTAACTTATAAGACAAGTGTGGATAATATAAAAAGTTGAGGAACCGCAGAAAACATGAACCTTTAAAATTGAGTTGAAATTACGAGTACACATTAAAATGCGCATGCTGTAACAGGGTGTAGTCTATTAAAATATTGATTTCACAGTATAGGTAAGCCTCTGATTTTATAAAAATGTTAAATATTTTTAATTTATGAACATGGAATAATACGAAGCGAAGATTTTATAAAATAGCGTATTGATCAAATTCAATATTAATTGTAATGGTACATCCATTCAATATTAATAAGTATCGAGAATAATGATAAATATTTATTTCTTTCCAAAACTTTTTGCTTAGATATTTTTTTGGAGCATTGCTATAAAATCGCTTTTTTTAAGGAAGTCTGGTGGAGAAAGTTAAAGAAGTATTTTCGTTTATAAATTCTCCCCCCAATTTCACATCACCACAATCTAATATTCCTGATATCGTCTCACGAGCTCCATCAGGAATATTAAACGGTTTCTGACGACTGCATCCATCAGCAGAAAAACGTCCACCTTGATAATATTCACAACTGTCATTTGCGCTCCATGAAGTGTTCAATTTCTGCTATGAATTATTTCTCCCCATCAGCTTATTATGACTGAGGATCATTATCTCCGTAGCATCCATCACTTCCTATTTTACTAAAAGTCTTTAAATATCTCTAAAGATAAAAATAACAGTGCAGCATGCGAAATAACCAACGTTTGGAGCAGAGGCAAGAAGAACTACAGTTGATGATATATTGTATATGAAATGTTGTGGAAATGAGGTCACACATGAGTGAAGAATTGAATGCATGCACAGCCGGTTGAGGAGCCTAATGAGCACAATTGAAAAGGTTATCTTATGTGGTTTGACACAACAAATGAAGCTAGAGCTGTGTGTCAAATGTATGTGGTATTCTAACCGACTCCGGTGAAGATACGGCGTGATGTGAGTAAGTATTGTAAATACCATATATGATTAGGGAATTCTGTTGGGGTCATCGGCATTGCGGTCTCTCCAGCTGACCGATCAAGATATCTCCATTAGTCGTTTCTCCGCAGATTGAAGACTAACGATCCCTCACAATATCGCTGGTACGATTCGTCTTCAATAACTAATTTGGAAGACATTGTTTTTTATCTTTCCAACAGGGTTATTGTTCCATCTTCTAAAATAACGATAATAGCTTGTGGTGAGTAACCAGTTAGCCACCACCTATGGCCGACGCCCACAACAGACACATTTCGTACGGTAGTTTGTATTAATAACTAACTTTGAGCCAATTACAATAACGATTTCGACTTTCGAATCTCTAAAGGCACACACAGCAAGGTACTGAATAAAATGTGTCAAGAACCTGCTTTGAAATTAAGTAAGGTTAAGAAGCTGAACAAGCTAAAAACAGTATCAAATATCTCTAGAATGAGAATTGGGCATTGCCAGGTGGCCTCATATTTGTTCAGATTGAACATAATAGACTCCCCGATGTGTGAGGAGGAAACCCTTGATCATATCTTTTTTGCCTGTCCATTGCGGATCACAGGTTTTTTTTACAATAATCTTGCCAATGGTAATTTTCAACTCCCGGTTAACTTGTGTCATCTTCTTTCCCTTAACTCGCCACATTTAAGCTATATAATAGCAAATTTCTTGAACGTCAATGGTATTAACCTGTAACGCAATATTCCCTATTCTATGGTGTTGTTGTACCGCTTTCTATGAAGTAATGTTTTAAATTGTTTAATGGCACAAATCACTCTTGAAGGGTGGATTGCCTGTTTAAAAGAAGAAGTCTATAAAAGATAGTCTCATCGACTTCTTTCACGACGCAACAATTTGGATGTCATGTCTTCATTTTGAGTACTTTTCTTAAATTTGTGGATGATATCCAATATCCACGATAATAATAATAATAAGTTAAAAATGATTGCAACGTATCAGTTGAACCGAGTGAAACCTCGATAAAGTCGCCTCCGAAGGTTGGCAGTTCCGACCGCAGTGAGCGAGGTAATATTTTAAATGTTCAAATAACCAACTAGAAAAGGGCTAACCGCAACAATGGCCCGCAGTAATAAGCTATCAACGGATGACTTAACGCTAGACGTTCGTTTAAAATACTAATTAGTTATTAATACGTCCTTTGAAATGCAGCGGAGTTTGTGGAGCGAACTGACTCCTTGAACTGATTGGCAGCATTTGTATGCGAGTGCAATCAGCGGGTTGAATCTGTCCGTGCATTACTGATCATGCTCGATTCCTTGATTATCTCTTCTTCTTCTTCTCGCTATTGGCAGAACGGTCGTGACAATTGAGCACTAATTTTTTCGTGAAAAAAAACGAACGTATAATTTTAGGCATTTATATGAAGTCGCAATTGAAAAATTATCCTTCACGACGAAAGTTTTGTCCCTAACCCGTCATAGAGGGAGTTTTTTTTAGAGGTTTGTTTTTGAATTGGCAACAATTTTTCCAGCGACAGCCAATTTGACAGCTGACAGCTGATTTGTGCTCAGTTTGATTTGTCATTTTACCATGAATAGACTTACGCCAGAACAATGCTTTCAAATTGTGCAAATTTATTTCGAAAATCATGGTTCAGTTCGCGAAACTTGTGCGCTACGTCCATTTTCTGGTATACATAATCGTCCATCCGAGCAAGTAATTCAAATAATCATGAATTGTTTTCACATCACGCGTGCTCTAATTGATAATACGCATCCGCAGAGATGTCGTAGAGTGTAGAATGAGTCGATTCACCATGGAGAGCGTTACAGATCCATGATTACTGATTTTTTCGTTTCCCAATTGAATGACATTAATGTGGAAGAGCTGTGGTTTCAACAAAACGGCACAGCGCGCGCAATTATCAATTTATTGAAGAAACCATTCGATGAGCGCATAATTTAGCGTAATGGACCTGCGAATTGGTCTCCAAGATCGAATTGAATTATTTTCTATAGGAATATATAAAGTCAGTAGACTACGCCGATATACCAGCGAGGGTAGGCGACTTGGAAGTCAACATTCGTCGCATTATTGTTGATATACGGCCCCCAGCTGCTCCAAAAAGTACGCGAGTTTAGAGACAAGTCTTTTCCGTGCATACGCACAATTAAAGCGAGCAATTGAGTGAAAATTAATAATAGTTCTACAGGTCCTTCACATCTAGTCCTCTTTGTCTAGTAAGTTAGTTACTGGGGAGAATTCATAATGACTTTTGCTAATCACCGCAATATTTACATAACAAAAATTATTCATTATCTTCCTTTTTATATATCCGTTTGCTGTTTTATTTATGAAAATACAAAAGACGGAAAAAATGACTGAAATTTGTACATTTCTTTGTTTTCTGTACCGTAAATACGAGGGCCCTTATAAATATCAAGACAACTTTCACCGCGCGTTTTATTCTGCCGGAATAATTTAAAACGAAAATATTATTCTCGTGACAATTATTTCTCTCTTGAATTTTTCTGGTATTTTTAATATTGGAAGGGCGAGTCTTGTAGCCTACTACCACTAATGCCATTTTGGATGTGGTAGTAATTAGTGAATTAAAATCGTATATTAGTACAGTAATATCACTAGTAATAGCGTTGACGTTTCTGACAAATGCCGCGAATACCGCCTATGGTGAAGATTTCCGTAACACCTGTAAGAAAATCTGAAAAATATTGTTTTTGTGTAAATTACACATATATAATATAATACATGTAGCGTCTAATTACAAAAAACCCCTAAAACGGATTTGGGATAATTAGGTATAGATGTAATATGCGATTTTGTATTTTTTTTTATCAGCTACATGCAGAACGCATTGTTTCTCGCAAAAGCCGCTTAAATCCATTGATACTGAATTTTAAAAATCAGAGTTAGTTCCAAAATACTCCAAAGAAGACATATTTACTATATTTTATTATTCTCCCTAAAATGAAATCAGCCAATGCTTGTTGATGATCACGTGATCCAGTATGGCTGCCAGAACGACGTATACATATAAACAAAAAAACATTATAGCTTTAAAAATTTCGTGCATTTTAAAATATACGTTTTTCATCCATAACTCAAAAACACATCAATTTTTTTTTGGGGGTTTTGGAATTCGGCTCTACATTTATAAAATTATAGCAAAGTACATATGAGCATTAAAATATTGTTACATTAGTATTTGATCCTTCACGTTGCAATTTTGACAACTGGCCACATTCACACAGGAAGAGAGATAGGTGGGTCGGGTCGGTTGGTGCTGCCGTGAGCAGCGACGCGGCTAGTAGCGTCACAATAGAGATGCATGCTGGCCGCATTATCAATAGAGACTAGCCTGCCCGCAGCAGCTATCGCACGGTAGCAAACGTACGCTGCAGAGACGCAGTACTATGTTGTCAATCTTTTCCAGATTCCAGATAATTCACTTTGATAAAACCATAAAAAGTATTTTGATAGGAAAATAAGAAAAAGAATAAGTGAGAAAGATAACAATCTTAATGCGTTAGATGTTTGTCTATCACCAAAACTTTTAAATTTAAATATTGAACACAAAATAACTGAGGAAAGCTTAAAAAACATATGTGATGGGGGAACAGAAGAAGAATTAAAAACTACTTTTTTTAAAAAGAAGAATTAAAAACACGAAATATATGTCACAGCAATATTTATAATAATTTTCAAACTAAGCTAAATCTTGTACTATGGAAATAGGATAAACTTGGTGGCCTCCTGGAACGAGGCGCGAACCCCCAACCACTAGATCACTAGATCGGCGTCTTAACCATTAGACCGACAAGCTAATTGGCTCGCGATAAATCATTTTGCGTTACTTTTTTTAATAAATCAGCCACCGCGATAAGCGAAACCGTAAAGACAGATATCGCAAACTACTACGCAATAATAATGCGTACTGCTATATACTAAACGTAACACTCAGTTTTCATTATTGAAGACATAATTTATTATCTATTAAAGTAAATTGTTAGTAAATCAGACAATTATAAATAAATTTTAATTTACCATTCCGATAGAGTCCTGATAGAATCCTCTACTGGCGTCCCTAGCGTAATACAGTTAAGGATTAGTTAGTTTGGTGCAGGTTGCGTCAGGTACAGCAACGCTAGTGGTCTCAAAGGTTGTGTTTGGTCAAAAATCTTATAAAAATGTGATCCGTGGACAAGGGTTATTCAAAATTGTGATCAATTACTCTTCATGCACTAAATTCGATTGATAAATTCGACAATTAGGGTAATTAATTAGGGTAATACAAATATGAATGATTAATATCTTTATTTTATATTAAGATGATGTTTTTAATGAGTGACAAGCATGCTGTAGTCTGCGCTACAAGGAGTACTTGAAATCATCTCAGACCGTTAAAAAAATATAGAAAACTGCGAATATTTCAAACCCGATTTAAACATCATTATAAAAATCTTATCTTTCAAAACAAATTTCAAATAAACTTTCTAGAGAGCGAGATTAAATATTTTAACATGAAACAACCCCCTCCGACGGAATTATCGAACTTCAAAAACAACTCAATAAAATTCCGAAACGGGGGTTACGGAAAAGGCGAAAAAAGTTACCCTTTAAGCTCCGCGCCATCAAATATTCAGACACGACCCTTCGGAGATTGTGCTCTGGATCGTGCGGGGGTAGCTCGCGCCCTCGCGAGCGTGAGGAACCTAATGGACGTAATATCATAAATACTGGCTTTAACAGCGCTGCTCCGCCATATTTCAGGGAAGATCCCACTGACGGTACGTGGACGCGGTTAAGCCTCGAAAATCCACGGGGTACATTTTTGTCTCTAGTCAATCTCTGAGAATTCTGTTTAGCCTGCAGAGTGTGGAGAGTTAGATTGCGCGAGCACGAACACAGCGATAAAATACGTCATTTTATCAGTCATATATTTATTAGGTTCGTCATTCAACACAGTCGACAGAATTAAGGATTGCCAAGTTGATTTGGAAATGAGGAATGTATGAGTGAGACGAGGATAGTAAAGATAAAACTGGTGATTAGATGCAGGTAGAGATGGTCTGCTTTCATAATTACAACTGTGCAAGTCTATTGCCTCCACAATCTGCACGCTCTCATCAACCTTAAAAACACGCCTGGTATCGACTCCAACAGATACCAATAATATGTGCCTGTACGCAAAACTTCTCGCAGCAGTCTTCCAGATGATTTCATTAACCGACACTTCCAGTTGTAGACAATGTACTAATTATACTTGGACTAGTGACTGTGCTTCATCATCGTCTACTGTAAGTAGTTTTTTCTTCTTCATCCTGCTCTGGCCTCGTACACACACTCTGCGTTATAATTCAAACGAACATGTGTGGAAATTGGTGAAATATAATTGGGCATTCATTATCTCGGCCTTCTGATCCATTAACATTTGACATAATACACACATTAAACAATACCATTAATTATATTCAGATGGGTAAGTATTTAGTTTGAGCATCAGATGATGGTGGTGATAGATCACATGTATATTTATTAAAAATTATACTAAATACACTCGGGTCTCGCTTTATGCGTACTATTTTTATGCGGTTTTGAAGTTATACGGTTTATATTTCAAGATGCATTTTTTTAAAAATAACTATTTCAGACCAATTTGATATGTTGAAAGGGTCAAAAATTCGGAGAATTTTGTCTGTATATGCAAACACAGTCTGCGGCAGTACAATTCAGCCGAAACAAAGTGAAATTGGGCATGTCTAGGCGTGTTTCTTCCCTCCATTGTTTTCAGAAATTATCAATGAGCATAATGCAGAGGACGATGTCATGAATAGCAATGATATCATCGGTATAACTCTCGATACCGTCGAAGAAAAAGAAAACGAAAATGAATCGGAAGAAAATGAAACTCCAGTCACCCTCACTGCGAGTGTAATTAGAGAAGGTTTTTAACTTTGCAGTAAATTGGCAAACTATTTCATTAAAAAATATGATAATAATAAGGCGAACTTCAGAATTGCATTTCTGGATTATATTGTTAAAAGGGAAAAATCAACATGCGAAGTTGAGGCTAATTTTATTTGTGAAGAATCATTGTCTTCAGGACGTAGATCTGATCTAGATCTGACTATCTCTTCTAGTGATGAAAGTGATTTCGAACCAGTTCGCAAATTATGTCCAACATTGTCATATAGCGATGATAATTCTTAAGAAAAAAATATAAACTTTTTTTACAAAATTTTTATACATAAATTTTGAAAGAATGTGTTAAGATTATATTTTTTTGAAATTTAATAAACTTTCTATATGCGTTTTTTGGTATATATTAACTTATTGAATTAGTTTTATGCGATTTTAGAAAATTATGGAACGTATCCTTTATTTTTATACGTGCGTCTAGTCCTTTTTAATGCGTTTTTTTGTGGAACGTATCTACCGCATAAAAAGAGACCTGAATGTATGCAAAGAGCTCTGGTCGAGGTATGATAAAAAAATGACACGTTGGTGGAACACCCGGCCAATCTCCTCGTGGCGCTCGCAAGCGCGCTATGCTCGATTTGCTTTGTATTACACAGATGTCCCTTTATTTCAGGCTCAACATTAATAACATAACGTCCGTCGGACCCGGCAGGGTTAACCGTATATTGGAGCAAATAATGGATGCAAGAGAGTGTGGTACTCTACTTAGGTCTACCGAGGGTCGGAGGAGGACGAAATATCGAAAAATGTGCTCTATTTTCGTTCCAATTCTGTAAGAGCATCGTTAAGTATCCTAGACTATTGTCCAATTCACCCGGTTGTATTAATATCAATAAAATCATACGAATAAAGGAACAAAGCACGTTAACATAGGTAACACTGAGACCAGTCTTAACAGAATGTCTTAAATTTAATCTCATAGTGTTTCCCCAGTGAGCGTGCTGCCTTAAGTACAAATAAACAATTTTTTGATGTGCAAATATAGGCCGTGCGCCAAACTGCCAACATTATTTTAATCCGCGATCGTTGTTTAAGTTGCTCAATTATTATTCATATTTACAAAACATGGAACATTCGACTTAGAAATTGTACATTACATATTCAGTGCACGTGGACTGGAAGCGCGCCCGGCGAGAGAATCATCCCAATAATTAGACGAAGTTATATGATCATTTAAGCTAGTATCTAGACGTTTTTGTGGGTACACAAAAATACAAGAAAAGGGATCTTGTCTGTACGCCAATCCAGAATGTCCTTAACTTTCTAGAGACTCTTCTGCTACCAATTTAGCATTGAAATATGAGAGATTAGGATTAAAATAAAGATTTATTTTTCTTTTTGCATTCGAATCATCATATTTGTTGCGTAAAAGCATAGATGCCGGAAGAAACAAGATATTCGGAAGGAGGTTTGCACTTAGCACAATACAGTTCTTCTGGCACCTCCAAGGTGGACTGTACATTTATATTTATCACTATCTTCGTCCAGGGGTCCCAGTCCTTTAGAATGCACTGTATTAGACGCGACGTCTCAATTTAACGCCATACTCCGATTCACGCATAACCACACTGCTTCAAGGTCGCCGATTGACTGGTGGTGGCGTGCCGGGTGAGGAGAAGAGGGGAGAGGAAAGCATAGTACAGAATACATATATTTCCCAAACAATATTGCCTTTCACTAATAATCGTATCAATCCAGATTATTTTTAGAAATCGTCTGTAGATCCACATCTTAAATGTTTCAAATCGTTTTAGTTAGTGTCCACAAGTCCATATAAAAGCACAGAAAACACAGCATCGTATCATTCTTATACGAAAAATTAAATTTAATCAAGGCTGCAAAATAAATTTTTAATGCGGAAGAATCCAGCTCAATTTGCCTAATACGATATTTACTTTACATAATCTATTTCATAAATTTAAATTAAAACATTCGATCTAAATCGAACACTTTGATTCGCGCCATCCCATCGCACGCGCGCGACGTACAGTCAATCAATAACAAGTTATGCATGTCACATTCACGATCACGTCAGTATGTCCGTACTAGGGGGAAAAATAAAACATATATTTATGAAGATAATAGCTGAAGTACCTGACGTCGCCCGGGCTTTAACTTCATTTAGGGGGGTGGGAGAACTTTTAAAAAAAATTAGATGTAGACAGTAATTTTCCTCTTATTTTGAACGTCAAGAAGTACCAACATTCTGTTTTTTAGGGTGGAAAAGGGGGATGGGGGTGGTTTTTTGAAATTTCATGTAGACAGTGATTTTCATCTTAATAATATTAAATTTAGGACTCATAATTACTATTAAGTTTAGGACACTACACAATACATACTTACCAAGTCCCAACTCCCCTCCAATACCCCTTCCACTCCCCTCCCACTCCGCTCGACAGACGAAGGTAGTTTTTTTTCGAAATCAGATATACATAGTAATTTTCCTCTTATTTTAATCGTCAAGTGTGCAAAATTTCATAAAGGACCAAAATTCTGCTGTAAGGGGTGGGAAAGGGGGATGGGGGTAGTTTTTCTAAATCATGAAGACAGTGACCTTCCTCTTGTTTTGAAAGTCAAGTGTACAAAGTTTCATCAAGCTCGTAATAAAACTGTAGATTTGTATAAAAAACAAAGCAACCAACATACACTCTTCTTTATATATATATATATAGATAAATAATGCATTTGTGAGGGTGGTTTAGATGGTGAGAATGAAAAGCGCGGTCGGTGTAGAGTCGAATATTTGGTCAGGGATAGAAGAGGAGGAATAACGGAACGTGAAATATTAAGATTATATAATAGAAGCGAGTCGGCGGTGTTCTGTCTCCGTTCCACCCGGCGCTTGAGCGGGACGGAAGATGTGTCGTGGTCAGTGGTTAGACCGAACTGAGGCCCGCTGCTCTCTATTGCAGTCTGCAGATGTCGCTGGTATCGATGCCAGTTGTGGACGCCGGTGAAACTAAATCGCTGTTCTCACACATTTAAATTATTCTAAAGTAATTTTTAATCTTTTTTCTGTATCCAATGTTGAATAAAGGTCAAATTTTTTATCTTTCTACAGCTCCTTGTCCATCATGTCTTAGGATCGGTAAAATGTTTGTAAGTAAATAAATAAACATGTTATTAATAAGTCAATCGCTTTCCTTTCCTTTTCGCTATCCTTCAAATAAGCTCTCCAAAGAATGTCACGTCCTAGATATCCGTCAAATGTATATTCTTGGTATACTAAAATACTTTTTTAAAACACAATTTTAACCTGAAAATTATGCACTCTCACTTAACAAGGACACAGGCTAACTGTCACTATCTTGTGCCAAAATTAAACAAAACTTTTGCACAAAGATTTCATTTGTTTCTAGCACCAGAAATATACAACAGTCTAAATGCAGACGTGGAAAATCACAACCATAATTTTGCATATTTTTCACGAAAAGTGCAGTTCTGGGTCTACGAAATGGGGAGAAATTACGCCCAAGAACTTTTAAAGGTCCAAACTTGAGATTAAAACTGCTACAGTGGTATATTGAATTGCCTAATTGCATCTTGTTTTACTCTTTATTTAACTTTTTTATATACTATCTAATTGTATCTTGTTTGTTTTTTTTTATACATTGAACATTAATCTTACTTTAAGTTTTACGTTGTAATTATATGTAATTTAATTGTATCTTGCTTTACCTTTTATATATACCATATATTGTATCTTATACATTTTACAATGTATTTACGTTAAGTTTTACAAAATATTTATCTGATCTAATGATATATTGTTTAACCCTTTATATATATATATTTTTTTTGTACATTGAACATTGCACTTTGTTTAGGAATAATACCGGAAAAGCACTGTAAAATACTAATGTTGCAGGCAGGGTATCCAAATATATGTCTTACTTTGCTGAAATGTTTATTCGATTATAACATTATATTAACACTGTACTAAGAATCAAATAAATAAAATTATTATTATTGGTGGCATATATTAAAAATAAAAATACCTCCTTATGTAGGAACATTCCATAAAATGATTAGAAGACTTTCTATCAATACAGAATCTGACACAGCAACTGCAGAAAATATACAAAGAAACCGTCGAATTAAAAATACAGTTATTTTGGGAAATGTTCGTCCGCCTCGTGCACGCAGTAACTTTTATGGGCCAAGTTTCACGAGGTGCAGCAGTACCCGCTGATGGTCTGGGGACTGGCCTGTCAGCGCTTCGTGCAGAACGATCTATCCAAACCAAATCTATTACTCAAACAAAAGGTGATTTCTGTGTAGCGCTTAAATAGTCTGACACGCAACACCATTGCAAAACGGGTTAAAATATGGCGTACAATAATATTGATTGGATTGAGTCGGTAGACTCAGTACACATTCCTATTACTTCATAAACGGACCCCTTTCAAACCTAATCTATCTTCGCATTTTTTACTAAAATTTGCCTTTTTATTATTCATTTATATCAGAAGCTATTCACTAGATTATATATATTTAAACGTATTACTTAGATCGGATCTTTATATTAAAGTAAAACGGAAAAAATGAATATTATTTGCCGCAATTTAAAAAATACAGGCATTATAAGAAAGACCGCGACAATATAATAGATTGAAGCTCTCACAATAATTAAAATAATACACAAATTAAATGTATTAATTAGAAATATAATATTTTCTAATTAATATATTTAATTTGTATTAAAAATATCACAGACCGTCTTTTCTGAATAATTACAACTTCACAATAAGAATGTGTTCTCCTTAGTAAAATAAGAAAGGCCGCGAAAATATAATTGATTGAGTCTTTCATAATAATTAAGACAAAACAGGAATTATAAGAAAGACTGCGACAATATAATAATTATGGGTATGAAACATCGTTCACGGTATATGTAGACTGATCTCAAAACATGTTTATAGCTATCAACTAGGTACTTTAATTAATTATTACATTTTCGATGGATTAATTCAAATGACAACACACTAATTAATTCACTACACAATATTAATATGAAAAAATGCGGATAAAACTTTCGATACGAATTTATTATTATTATGTTATTTCTTTACATCAAAACCTTCCTTTCTGGTAAGATTTACGTAACAAATAATGTCCTTTAATATTTAAGTGATGTTATAAGTAGTTTAGCTATTAACCTCATCTTAAAAGAGTACGCGATTCGCGTAGAATTTTTCGAACATTATTTTAAGAAGATAAATGCTATTTCTTCTCGAATCCGCGACCATTCTTTGTTGGACTTCTTTTGATCATCTGTTCTCCGTGACCGGCAGCTTTCTACAATACTTCCTATGTTCGCGATCTTTTACTCCAACGTCTGTCATTCTTTTGGTTTTGTTATTAGGAAAAGTTTATCGTTCACTTCAACATATTTTCTATTTAAAATTGATTTTATGTCAAGAATTTATATAAATGGATGGATAAACTTAAGAATTATGTTGAAAATTGGTTATGGGACATTGGCAGAAAAGAAACTGAACAAAGATTTATGAAGATGCTCATATAATCTACAGTGTCTTGGATATACATTGAAAAAGGCTTTATTATTTTATTTTATCTTTATTTTGGTATCTATCTTCCAAATAGAAATTTTTGTTTTTAAATTATTTTATCCTCTTGTTAACGTAATTTTGTGTTAAATATTAATTGTGCAGATTTCACTCTTCTAAATCACGGACATGTATGTTTCCTTTACCACAGACTTCAGCCTAGTAAGTTAAGCAGACAGCGAACGTTTTTCACTCACCTACTTACAAATCATAGTAAATTACCTAAAATTTGGGTTCTAAGTATACAGGATGGCCCAAAAAAAGTAAGAACATCTCGTAACACATGAGTTATTTCAAAATTTAATATAATTAATTATTATTCTTAATGTATATTTAGCTAATTATAAATCATCAAAACACCCCATATTGCATAATCTACTGGGTTTAAATCTGGGCTGTTCGGTGGACACATGCCTGGCTCGATGAAATTAACATTCTCACGACGGAGAAAGTTGATTGTATTTCCGGCTGTGTGAGATGGAGCTCCGTTTTGCTGTAATGTACAGTTATGCTGTAATGTCTAGTTATACTCCAAGCTTTGTTTTGAAACTCCTTGATCATTTTCCTAGCACCTCAATGTTTTTCAATTGGCAAATTTTTGATCAGATCAGAATACGGTCTTCTGCGGTGATTTTTGTCATTCTGGGCAACAATTTGAAAAAAGTAAATATAAACAATGGGAAAATTAATAATCAAAGATGGCTACCAGATATTGTCGAAATAAAACGTAATATAGGTAAATAGGTAAGTAAGTAAATTAGTAAACAATTTAAGCTATTGTTGATGTAGTTAAAATAATTTTGATGTAGTTACATATATCACATTTACGAAATGTTTTCATTTTTTTGGGCCACTGTATATTTAGTGTATTCACTGTATTGCATTCGCCTTAAGTATAAGCCAAAAATAGTATTTATACATCGTAACGTTACTATCCGGCAGCCAAATGATTTGGGCTCTTAAAATATATGTATTAATAAACATTGAATTACTGCCATCTATTAAAAGGTAATTGCAACAATTTATACGGTTCTTTAATAATTATAACTACTCATTCATAGATGCGATATACGAAAATAACTTTCTCATAATATGTTCATACGTAATGTTACAAACATTTTTTTAATACTGTGGATATTCTGTATCCAGAATTGTACTGAACTGATATATCAGCGATATCCATGGACAACTATTAAATTGTACATTCCTATAACTACAATCTATCTACTAGAAGCCATTGTGATGCTCTAGCAGCTCAGGTCGCTTCGCGATTGGTAACAAGACTACACCATCTTAACAGCTGCGTTTGTTTTTAACTCCGTTTCTACCACGTAAATTCCAATCAAGTATATTTCAGCTAATCTTTGAAATTCAGTGAAAAGCATTTCTGTAATTTCATTAATCGCGACGTTTCTAGACGAGCACAATGACAAAGCTGACTATATGGCTTAATCGTCGTATATACAACGCCATCTCTCCAAAATTTTGTTAAAAGCATCAAGGTTGGTTCAAGCGGTTACCAGGGGCGCAGCTCCTTGAACTAACCCCCGAATATCCACGTGTTTCATAACACAAGCTAATTTGTGGAAAAAAGTCAGGAATTCCCGACCTTAAGGGCGGTTTCAATGCGAGTGAGCTACACGCGAAAATGTACATTGCGAGTTTTCATTTCGGCTAAAACATTTTCAATCGGAAAACAAAATTTTTCACTCCATTGTTCTACGACGGTGAGCATTCGTATTACATTCCATACTATTTGTAACTTTCAGGAAAATATGTTTTTAAATGACATTTCCTACATTCTTTGCTCGGATATTTATACAAATTCGCACACTGAAAACATATTTATTGTAATGTAAACTGTATTGTAAATGTTAATGTTACTGTAATTTGTTAAATATATTAATTAGAAAGATATACATATTAAATCAATTTTATCGAAAAATATTGTTGTTGCGCCATCGGGATTCGAACCTGGATCTCTTTCCTAACCGGGGAAGGTGCATTATCCAACTATGCTATAGCGACAATTTTCGAACCTATATGTTACCTTTTTGATATTTTGATATTATATATAACATATAGGTTCGAAAATTGTCACTAAAAATATTGTCGCTGTAGCATAGTTGGATAATGCACCTTCCCCGGTTAGGAAAGAGATCCGTGTTCGAATCCCGGTGGCGCAACAACAATATTTTTCGATAAAATTGATTTTATATGTATATCTTTCTAATTAATATATTTAATTCATATTTAAAATATCACAGACCGTCTGTTCTGAATAATTACAACTTCACAAGAAGAATGTAATTTGTTATTATTTTTGAAGCGATCAGGTAATTTAATAACGCCTCGTGACACACTGTAGATAAAAACATAAATAAAATGAATATTTATTATAATTTAAACTATTACACACGAGTTTTACATTAAAAACCAACCGGTATTGGAAAGGAATACATCACGACAAACAAAATTACTAACTACAATGTTTTTGCATATATTATTAAATATTAAAATAATAGAATACTAAATTAAAAAATTGTGGATAATTTTTTTTAAACTATGACTTATCAGCGGTCAATTCCCGGCGTTGTCCGGAATTCAGAAGCAGTTATAATTGAAAATAGGAATTTAGGTGGAAAGGGGTGTCTTTATTTTGTACAGGTCGTAAATATCTTATTACAATTAATGTAAAGTGTGGAGAGTGATGGGTGACCAGGGGAAGGGGAAGAGTCAAGAAATTGTCTTTATTTTACGCAGGGTTCTGAAGAATAACTATGGAAAATTTCAATGTACGGCATTCAATTTAATGAGAATTCAATGGCATTTGTATCGCGGGGAGGGAGATGGGATGGTACCTATATTTTGCGCAGTATTCTAAGCATTAGTTAAGTTATGTAAAATATGTTAAAAAGTGTAAGATTTTGCAGAGAAAGACATTCAGTTATATATAATATATATATATATATAGGATATATATATTTTTTAAATTTATAGATAGTCTTGTAAAGTAGGCTAAATTGATGTATTCAATTTGTATAAATTGGTTTAAATAATTTTATTTTGTACGATTCGATTTTTGTCATATTGATTAATGAGGAATTGAATTGTAGAATGTAATAGAACGCCGCGAGCGCCCGGCGGCTGTGATTCGAAGCAGCCTTTCAATTCAATTCCACGAAGTTGTTAATTTTATTTAAAAACAGTAAATCTTTTGTTGACCGACAAATTGAGTCGTAAGCTTTATAATAAAATGGCGTTTACTAACAATGCTGAACCTTCGAAACCTACAAATTATTTCATGTAGCCTTAGCAATCCGGGGTCGTTAATGTTTCCTGCCGCGAGCTTTTCCTTTCAGAAGTGATTCTCCCGGAGAGCGATTGATTGAACTACCCCGATAAATAAATACTTCAAAGTTTAATAGAGGGTGGAGTAAATTCTGTACAACCCTGACTGAACTGAAAAATTGCCATATTTACTCGGCATTATGTTTATTAGAAGGTTATATTCTTTCCTCCGTCGTGATAGATAGGAGTTATGGAGGTGTATCGTTTCCAAGGGTGTGCAGTGCATACAAGTAAAAAAGCTGTGCATTACTAAAAATTCTGTAAAATAAATAATTGGATTAACATTAACGAAAACATTATTTTACAATTAGCGCCATCTTTTTACCAGTAGAGACTTTAATTGCTTAGTTCAAAAACAAACAACCACGACAACTCACAGTGTCGTGGTTGTTTTTTCTCAATCCTGTCTTTAAGCTAGTGAATTACTCAAGTCATATAAATGGCTATTTACTGAATTGAAAATTCCTTTCGGTTGTATGGAGTCGTTACCTACGCTGTTTTTTTTAACATAATGACATTAGAAAGGCTTACAACAGCGTGCAAATCATTGAAGTGTCTACTTCCTCTTTTACTAATTCGCGAATTTTACTATCTTACTATTTTTAACGTGTTGAATACGTGAGTATTCTTTAAATTTGGTGCATGGATTGGTTTTTGATTTGGAAAAAAGCAGAACTATTTCCTACGTTATCCTTTAATAAAAATAATTATTTCCTTTAGTTATTATGTGAAGGATTTTAAAACAATAAATGATCATGTTCATCCATATAAAGTGTTCTTCACAATGCCCATATATTTTTTATATGGGTAAGAAGGTATTATTTTACGTTAAAACTTAAACTTTAAAAACATTATTAGTAGTACATTATCAGAATACAAAAAATAAGCCCTCACCAACATTAAATGTGTACCTAGTACCGACACACAAACTGACGGCAATTCATCGCCGAGTATCCGCCCAGGGAGCCGACCATAACTTTTCACCTCTCTCGCGGCCGGCTTCCAGAACAGTTCACCAGCAGACGCTACACGTCCTCACTGCTCATGTTTTACCTGTTATTGTGTATCTATCCGCAGTAAATGTTCATCAACTGTAGGTTATTTATTTTATTTATTCATGCTGTTTTAGCACACATTAACCCACATGCTCCACGATATCTGCTTCATACGAACTCAGTGGAGAGCTGGGAGAAATCAGTCTCAGCTCCATACATTCAACTACTAATTTTACATTAATTTCCTAAACCGGTGACACGCACCTTTATATTCTATAGTAATAACACCGTCATTCTTGTATAATGATTATTCGATCACGGTAAAACCTACTAGTTCTACCACAAAAGGGTGGGAATGGAATCACTGGTGGATGTGGATATCGTAATCTTGTGTTACTAGGTGATCAGCTATGCCCAATGCACGTGTGTCATATTCCGGCTACCTCTCTTCTTATACTTCTTACTTTGTACTATTACTTATATTACCATTACTATCTACTAACTTTACGAAGGTAAAATGCGCGCATGCGCTCGAGATATCGCTGAAAGGACGGCCTGCGGAGAAGTGGTCGCTTGATCTTAGGGCAGTATCCGTTACGATGTATGGTATCTGCTGATTGGTTGGTTGGATTTTAGCCCTATATGGTTGTTTAGTGAGTCCCTACACGGAGCGCGTGTTGGGTCACCGCACAGTTATTACGCTATAGTAACTTGCGTGACGCATTTTTGTCTCCATAAATAGATTCAGTCATCTGAGAATTGTATGTAGTTACCGACAAAGAAATCGAACTGTTTAATATGTTCTACATATTAAAAATGAATTCCAAAAAAAGTAATGTATTAATATAAAATATGAAATAAGGAAAGACTAAATATAGCCCAGTTCCACACCCCGACATGGTTTATAATTGAAACGGTGTATTTATTTAATTAAGAAAATGTATTATTTCCATCGGTAGTTCTTGCAAACAGAGCAAAGAGCACAAAACAAAATAAACCGAGTACCCCCTACCCCGTACCGCCTACCTCAGCCACGCGAAGAGCACTTTGTCATGCTGATATCCGGCGCCAGCGAGGCCAATAATCCCAGTGGACATGGCCATGTTGTGTAATATTTCACTCAACAGTAAATTAGGGAACGTTTACACAGGAATATTAGCGATGCACTCACCATGATTAAATGCATATTAATGTTTCATTAGTGTTTCTATTATTTAATTGCACACACAGAAAATGACAGTCTAGGCGTCCGAACGCAACATCGTTTTAATTGTATTAATATTATCATTATTAAAGCTTACTATAAGGGTAATATAATTGTCTTCTCTGGTCTGGTCTTCAAAGAAACTTCTTTGTAGCTACCGTATTCTTTTGATTTTCAATTAATTTTCTGGCGTCACCGAGACGTTTTCGTGAGCGATAAGATTCCGCTAGATGACCGGTACTGCACTGCGGAGTAGATCTTCATTTCAATGAATTTACGTTAATTCGTTATCTTTCTATTGACTTCTCTTAGCAATCTAAGTAAACCCTGCACGCTGAGTTAGTACAATTCGAAATTACTCGTTTTACTTTCCCCCTCCGTACCAGAGCGTTGCTGATGGAACCTGTAGAGATGATGGCAAGAAACTTTAGACTCAATCTCAACGATTAAATAGATTACGGCGACCTGATGGTGTATGAGAAACGCTCGACTAGAGAGCTTACCAAAACGGCCGGTAGATTCGAAGCTTCATTTTGAAGAAACGCTAATAATCTATTTATAATGTTTATCATCCGAGCACAATGTTGCCAGTCTATAATTAGCTTGAATAATTTGTTTGCTGGCATAATAGCATCCAAAATATAAGCAATTGTAAGTAAAACGCCTTTGATTTTAATCAATCTTTTGGTATTTCTAAACCGAGATGGACTAGACGTCCTCAGGAAGACCTCGAGAGGATCCTAGGTGAAAAATAAAACCCGTAATATGGTCGCTAGAATTGTCTTATACGATAAAAGAAGAAGCTGAACCAAGAAATGGATTATTTACGTCTAGAGAAAACAATAATTGCACTTATGAATACAAAGCGGTGATGGGTCTAGTGTCCTCAGTGACTATAGAGAACAGAAAAATAAAATGTAGACCTTAAGTTTCTTTGATACGACGACGAAAAATTACTGTCCTAATGACACTCTACAGAATTATCAACTTGACAAATTTGTTGTATATTTTCCCACGTCCCCGAAGATCTGTCCAGCGATCAATGATTTAGAGTGTTCAGCTCGCTCTCGAGGCAGACATATTACTGTAATTTGTTTCGTGTTGCGGATCTCCACTGGGGACAGCAGCCGACGGAAGAAAACAATATGGCGTCCAGCTGGGGGCCATTGTTTAACGACAGCGGGAAATTGTCGCCGCTCTTGCTCCGCGACTAAATAACGGAAAATAGATCTGTAATTACGGCGGAGAGATGCACGAATCATTGTTGCTATAAATTACGTCATATTATAGGCGTTAATTAAATTTCCCCCGGCCCGCTCTCCCGGTGTAGGGGATGAAATGGCGTCGATTCGTTCCGTCGTCATGTTATTCATGAAAACGTAATTAGAAGCGACAGCCACCTTTTATATTCCGCTAATTTGCGTGACAGCCATCGACACTCGGACATGCTGCGGCTGATCGGTAGCGAGCGTCCAAAATTACACATTTTCATGATATTTTAACAAATATTTCTTTTTTAAAACAAATCAGATGAATCAATTCAAAAGATATACTGAAACAACCATATATGGTCCATTTTAATATACGACCAGAGTCGAGAGTAAAATTGTTGAGCCGAGTGTGAAGCATATTTTAATATAAACAGGGAGATTTTCCTCTTCATCTTCGTTCTTCGACGTGGCACACAACAACAAGCTTCTCAAAAACTTGTAAAATTTGTCTCAGCCAAACGGTTGAGTCTGTCCCTGATGTTTAGCTCCTGCAAAATGGAGGCATTTCAAAGGCATCAATCCGTATTCTCTCCCTCGACTTGAGGGTCTATGATTCCGCACCATATGAAGCAATAGAATGCACCGGAGACTGTACAAGCCTAACCGTTGTTTTGGAAATACAGCGGTCTTTCCATACTTGGTCAATCTGGACACAGAACGCTCCTCCATACCTATGCTAATTTCTGGCTCGCAGCTACCGTCGTCAGTAGACCAAGTCAAATGTATGAATTGATATTTATTAAAAACAAGATAATGAATATCGAAGGCTTCCCAAATAATAATAGCGCAATTGAAAATTTGCGTTGCATTTTCCGTCATATCTTCTTTATTTCACAGCTTCAATTGTAATATAACTAACAATATGTCAAATAACACACAATTAATGAATTTTCTGCTCCAAAGGCAAAACTAATTATAGATATCTCATACAGACGAAGCTATTTATATTATATGGGAAGTATGGAAGTATGGGTATTACAGAGCTTACGACTTGTCTTCGGCTGGCTTAAGTGATCACATTACACAATGTAACGTTCACCATTCCACCCAATTAACCTCCATATATATACAATTTTAGTTGTATATATGTTACCATGTAGAAACACTTTAAGTATTAACTACAACTTCACTGTCGCCATCTATGGTCTGAAAATTTGATATATTATGAGAATTTTTTATCCATTCTTCCATATTTCCCATACAATATAATATAAATAGCTTCGTTTCTATGAGACATCTATAATTTGTTTAACTGTGTAATACGGGCTTACACATACAATCGAGCACACAAGTTTTTTAGAAACTAATTTTAAATTAATACGTTAATTAATTAAATTAACTAGAGAGATGCGCAGAAAAAATCAATTTATCTAAAAAATATTTAAGTTGACGAAAAATTTTCGAATTTATATGCTACAGCTCTTTCGAATTGATACATCTGTTATTCCATTTAAAAAAATAAATTTACTTGGTGGGCGTGGTGTAACTGGTAGCGTATTTTCCTGGATATGAAAAGATCCAGGTTCTAATCACGGTAGCAACTAAAATATTTTTTCGATGAATTGATTTTCTTTATATACAATTCTAGTTGAGACATTTAATTAATATTAAACTATCACAGAACTACGTTTTTAAAAACAGCAAGTTCACAATGATAAAGTTTTCTCCTTAAATAACTTATAATTTTAAATAATTAATGTTAATGTGCAACACAAATGGTCGGTGTCGTGCATTTGAAATCAAAAATGAAAGAGCCTAATTTTGACGCATGAGATCGATCATTACCGCAACTAATTTGCGCACTCGCATATGATCCAATAGCCTTTTGACATACGACTAAATCAAGTCTTATGGGGCGATTAAAAAAGATTACTTAAAAAAGTTCTGTTCAATTATAAAGTTTTGTAAAATATGTTTTTATACTTTTAAAAATTAATTAAATTCTAAAACAAAAAATAAATTCTAAAGACAAAGATGATAAATTTAACAATTCTGGTGTCTATAAACTTAGTTGCAAGGATTGTGCTGCAATTTTTAATTTTTTTTTAAATATCAAAAATATAATACAATTTCAATAATCAGTGGATATATATATATATATATATATATATTTTAACATTTGTTTCTTCTCTATGAGAGTAAGACTCGTGTATAGAGAAGGAGTATATTCGAGTTAATTTATGTTTCAGTTAGTCTGTGTACATATTTTTTTAACTTCAGTTACAAATTTATGATAGTCCGTAATTTTTCTAATTGTGATGGGGAGATTGTTAAAAAATTTGACACCTTGATAAATATATTGATTTTGAGTTGCGGTATATTTTAGTTTTGGGATATCAATTTGATCTCTATATCTTGTAGATCGGAATTCGCTTCTAAAATTTAATTGATTTTTAATTTTGAAAATTTGAATTATTGATTTTTTTTTGTATATGTCTACTATTTTATATTGGTAAAACGGGTAGAAATTTTAATATAAGAGTAAAGGAGTATTTGAGATGTTTGAACAATAGTGGGTTTTCAGAATTTGCTAATCATTTGATAGAAAATGGTCATGGTTTTGATAAAAAATTGGGATTGTCAATTTTGCATACAAGCGGTGTCACAAATTAAATAATTTGGAATCGTTGGAGATAAATAAAAGGTGTAAAACTAATCAAAAAATTATAAACAATCAACTAAATTTAACTACGAGTCCCATTCTAAAATTTTTTCCTAAAAATTATTCGAGTAAATTTGTATTAAGTAAATTTTTTAAAAATAGATTCTGGCAAAGAAACAATAATATATGTTTTAGTTAGTTATGACATCCTGAAGAAGAAAATGGTATTTTTCGAAACCGGTAGATGTATTTAAACTCAATTTAGTGGTTAATGAAACAATGATAATAAATAAAAATATAAATTTGTTTTTGTTTCAGATTTCCAGAATCTCCCTCGCCGACTCCGAACTTTAAAATTGTGTCCAAGTTCAGCAGACTCGCTAGCCAATCTTCTGACAAAGTGCCGCTGCGTTGTTTTAACAGAGTGTAAGAGTTACCGTACGCCCTTGGCTCTGGTCCAGTGAGGTGCGTGTCCGCGCGCGGGCGAGCGCGAGGATGCCCGCGGTCGCCGCCGGCGCCGCCGACCCCGCTGCCGGTGTCCATGCCGAGGCATGCGGAGAGCGCGGGGAGCACCACTAACCGGAAGCATGGACGACAAGATCAGCTGATATCCGAGCGGGAAGAGGAAGCGGAGGGCGGAGGGGAGGGGGGGCTCTCTCAAATACAATATGGTGGTGAGTGCGCTGTCTGAAATGCCCGCAATTGTTGCTTTTTAATTTGTGTTTAATTGTTTAATTATTTAATACGAGGCAATTTGCGCCGCACACGAAATATTAACGCGAAAGTTTTGCGCTGGACCTAAATTATTCAACATTTTTACATATGTTATAAGTATCCAATTAAAAATAATAGCTCTCTCAGGGTTCTAAAGAATAATTTTGTACAATTTGGTTTAGTTCGTTCAAATGGTGCGAGATTGTATTTTATATACGATACAATACATATATATTATAGCATTTTGCACAATTCAATGGTTGGAATAATAAATATTTCTACGTTATATTTTTTATTAATCATAAGTCGTTAAGATATGTTTTTAATCTACTTTATTAAGGGATTTTAACAGTGTAAACTTAATATAACTAGAATATCGAGTATATCAAGGTTGGTAGCCCATTAGTTATCTTGTGGCTTCATACGCTCTTCAATCAATGTTTGGAAGAGAGCCACATTCTGTAATATTGGAGGAGGGCTGTCATTATGCCTCTTTACAAAGGCAAAGGGTCGAAAATAGAATGTGTTAAGTATAGTCTACTGAGCTCTGTTGGTAAACTGTATGGAAGAATTTTAATACAAAGAGCAAAAACGGTGAAGAAAGAAAAAGTATGGAACGTGTAAGGGGCCTTTGTGGGCGGAAGAGGATGCATGGATCAGATCTTTTTTGTGCCTTCGTAGATCTACAGAAGGCATATGATAGAGTTATAGAGGAAGGTTATGGGGTGAATAGTAAACTTATATATATAATCGCATCACTATACGAAGGAAGTTCTGCGTGTGTAAGAATCAATGGAACACTCACACCATGGTTTGATATTACAAAGGGTGTCAAGCAGGGTTGTGTAATGTCTCCACGGCTGTTCAACTTGTATATGGATAATTGTGTGAAAGATCTGGAATATATGAATGTAGGAGCGAAAATGGGCGATTTGATTGTATGCTGTTTATTGTACGCCGATGATGCAGTACTAATGGCAATGAGTAGAATGTACGATGTATGCAAGGAAAGCTACCTCATGATGAATGTTAACAAGTTGAAAGTGATGATATTCGAGAAGTAGGAAATCATGACGCCGTGATAAATACTTGTAGGTAATGAATGTTTGGAACAAGTAGATGAGTTTGTGTATTTGGGAAGTATGTTTGATAGAAACGGAAAGGCTGAGAATGATATCGAAAGGAGGGTGACTGCAGGAAATAAAGTGAACGGTGCATTGAATGGAATTATATCTAACGGGAATTTGTCAACCAAGGCAAAACTAGTGGTGCACAATGGAGTCCTGGTACCGACACTGATGTATTGAAATGAGGCCTGGAACTGGAAGAAGAGGACCGAAAGTAGACTGAATGCAGCGGAAATGAGATCACTTAGGCGTATATGTGGCAAATCTGTTTATGACAGAGTAAAGAATGAAGAAATAAGGAACGGATGTAAAGCTAATGTTAGTATAGTATGTAAGATTAAGAAAGGATCACTTAGGTGGTTTGGTCATATGGAACGGATGAATGAGGAGAGAATGGTAAGAAAGCAATATGACGCAAGTGTTGATGGCACCAAAAATAGAGGACGTCCGCGGAAGTCTTGGCACGACCAGGTAAACCGGATAATGGAGGATGGTTCTGTTAGAAGCCTCAACAATCGACGAGCTTGTATGAGAATCCACAGAAATGTTTAGTTACATAAGTATGTTTAGGTGCATAAGATAAATAAAAAGAAAAAAGGCGGGAGAAAGGGTGGGGAGGTTGCAATTATTGTTGCGGCAAAAGGAGAGCAAGATGTGTTTATAGGTAGAATGATTAGTCAAAGCTCAGATTGTGGTGGTTCATAAAAATAACTATTTAAGCGTAGTAAGGCTAATGTTGAAAATGTTAATTTATCATTAACATATTTGCATGACCGGTGAATGAATGAATTTTGTATATAAGATGTTCTACTTCTAGGCATGTCGAAGAGTGTGGACTGCCGGATCGATCTAGATGGTAAGTGAAGAGATATTAATTCTAATTGGCCGGTACAGTCAATACAGCCTTGCAGTAGTTTGAAGAGAAGTATTTGGTCAGCACGTGTTCTTCGATAGTCTAGTTTCGATATTTATAATTAAAAACTTATTTGTTTCATTAGAAATATAATTATTTTCTTTGATATGTATTACAAACGTGAATAAAAATATTTTCCTAGAATCCATGTACACGGTGCATCTACCTATAAACAAATTAATATATAATGCCCCGTGCACAATGTTTCCTGAAATCCTACATTGAATCGTATTTAAGAACACGTGTCCTTAGGTATAGTAAAATAGCTCATTTATATCATGTCCACCACATATAGGTAGGCAATTTGCCTGTATATGACGCTGGTAAATACTTTTTAACCAGTTCTCTTGAATAAATTCAACGTGAAACACTTGAGTTTTTATTGACGGAGAATAGAGACGAATAGTGCGTTTTTTTGCCTTTAGAGTTCCACGTCGTACATGAATATTGTGTGCACCAAAGACTGGTATGTCTGTAAATGATTGATTTTCAGGATAGAATTTTAAACAGAGATTTCATTATCGTTTTTTTTTTTAAAAAGTTTACGATTATTGCATAAGTAATTTGGATTCACAAATCATGAAACGCAGTAAATGATCGAATTCCGATTGACGAAAAAATAATTTTAGGGGTAGTCACGTGGGGGTTGTTCAGGAGGCGGGGAAGTGGCCCAATAAATCAGTAAAAATGGCACAAGCGGATGGAAGCTCAGCACTAAATCTTCCTAATCCTGTATGCGAGCTCGGTATCTAAGATTCAAAATTTATTTTATACATGCGTATTTCACGTGATTTTCTGTATTCTTATAGTTGATCCGATTTTAAAATGCGACAGCAATCTCAAAATTATTCAGATTCATCATCTCGTAATTAAGTCAACGCAACTGATTCCTATAACCAAATTTTATACTATGGATACTGTTTACGCACTTATTATTCCTTCGGCTGGCATCCCTGAATTTTTGTGTGTTGGTATGACTGTCCATGCAGTTTTCTATGATGGGCAAATGCGGTTAGTAGTATCGTCCGGCAAAGATCTCTCAATAATCGGCGCTCCAGAGTTAAATTTCGATCGGTCGAGATAATACGCGGAGGCTGGCTGCATACAACATACAACATCGGGGATCCAGAACAATACATCGGACAATCAGACCATTCACCATCAGCGAAGAAACGGAAATATTTAGACCAGATTAGCGGGGATTTTTATTTCTGTGTATCATGTTGTCAATGGAAACCCGGGAACCACAAGCAGTCGAAGAAACTTGCCAGAACAAATAATAAAAGAAGCTAAAGTATATAAAAATATTAAATAGTCTGCAAAATTTACTCAATTAAAATAAATGTTTTTGATGTTTAACCGTCTTAGTTCTTGCTATCCCCACAAATAAGTACGTCACACTCATTTACCATGGTGACTACGTATTTGATTGAGAACCCATATACGTCAAACTTGTGTTTTACGTTTACGTTAAGAAATTAAAAAGCTACAATACTCGCATGTTCGAAAATTAAAATGTCCTTTCACGTCTCGGTAGATAGGTAAAGAACTTCTTTGTGAATTCAGTTCCAATCTAATAATCTGAAATAAAATTATAATACATACCTAGTACCTACTTACACAATGTAGCAATCGAAAACAGTACTTAGTACCTAACCTTACCGAGCAACCGTTTTCTAACTAATACGCCCTTCGTTGATCCGCACGAAGCACTCCCGAACTCGAACACTTTGTTGATAGCGCGAAGTGGGACGACACGCACCATCACAATAGCAAAGATGAACAGTTCAGCAATCAACAATATTAACTCAACAATTCCACAACCATATATAATACACACCCACACAAAAAGAGGTCGTGCTCTGGGTATAGGGCAGGCAGAAACAGGTAGGTAGTGGGACAAGAACCATTATCTATATGAGTCCATGAATCTTGCCATAAAGATCGAACATAGCGTATAACTGAATTCCGTATTTTTTGGAATAATAGGTTGTATTGTAAATATAGGGTGACCGGCGGAAAAGGCAAGTGGGAGGGGTATATTTCGATGCGCGTGATTTCCGGATTTGCCAGTTGCAATGAGTCACCGGTCGGGAGCGCATCGCGCGTTCGCGGTTGAGCAATATTTAAAGTGCGGTGATTCATTGGTTCGTGCGCGTCGCGCTTTTTGTACTCACTTTAATATTTGACGAGTAAGTTATGGGCCGAGCACGCAGCTTACCTGGTGTTATGTTCTAAAGTTCAAATAAGAAGAGACAATGGTTAACCAAACTGCTCCGGGAACATCAACGCCAGAACATGTGACTCAAGTTCGACGTGAAATTATATGCAATCCGCGTAAATCGATGAGGAAGATTGCAGTTTTTACTGGAATAAAAAAATCAACAGTGTACGTTATTTAAAAAAAAGAAACTACAGTTTCACCCTTATGAACTGCAAATCATGCAATTTCTTAACGAAAATGACTATTCTTTACGTGAAACCTTAGCGAGAATGATGCTGGAACGTTTTGGAATAGCATGAACACTTGGAAAGATATTTTTTACTGACGAAGCACTTTTCATATCGATGGCTATGTTAGTAAACAAAACATGAGATACTGGTGCCCCGACAACCCGAGGAAACGCCATCGAAAATGTTTGCATTGTCCAAAAACGACAGTGTGGTGTGCAATTTCTGCCCGAGGGATAACTGGCCCTTATTTTTTTAACAAGTGAGAGAAGAGACAGAGTACTGACGTGTATTGCCGAATAATCGACGAGTTTTCGGTACTGCAACTACAGCTGTTTCCCGGGTTCAATAACAGAACATAATTTCAGTAAGACGAGGCCACTAAACATAGCTAGAGTTTTAATAGAGAAGCTGAGGAGAATTTTTCCCAATAAAAGTACGAAGACGTACCCTGGGCACCTCGGTCACCGGACCTTACACCGTATAACTTTTTTTAGTGGGAATATCTTAAGTCGAGAGTTTACAACAACAATCCTCGAAAAATTCAGGCCCTACAAGAAAATACATGCCGTAAAGTTGCTGTCATTGAACCGACGCTTTGCTCTCGCGTGTTCGCAAATTTAAGAGTCCGATTGCAAGAGTGTCTTGAGAGAAATGGACAGCATTTAGACGATATTGTTTATAAAACGTAAAATCCGCATCGTTAAACTCCATTTTGTATAAATAAAATATAATAACTTGAAAATTATTCGCTGGACACCCTTTATAACATGTTTAGATATGGATCCAACGATGCACTGAACACAAATACTTTCTTCAATAATTGAAATTCACGATGATCAGACTACTGGGTGTACAGCGCTGACAAAGGCGAGGTTGACAAATCGGTTTACATTATTTATCATCCCCCTCATTCCTTCCCTTCTTATTCCGGGGGAGTAAGTGATGTGATCAGAAATGAGTGATGAGGAGAGACGTCGGTGAGAAGCGACGAATTTGAAATTTTCAACTAAAATCGTGGTTTATGAGGGCAATTTTAAAATATATAAAACATAACAAATTACTTTGGTAGACGCGAATATTAATATTTAAATTGAAATGCCGACGCCCTGGAACCATTTTCATATTATCGCGGTTCATCCTTGCGACGACACGAGACTGTGTTTATATATACGCTTCGTTTTGATCAATGTATTATAAATATTATTTTTAATGAAAACACTTATTTTTTATGAAGTTGGAATTTCACAGCATAGTTTATATATTTTTAAAACAAATAAACAAATCAATTATATAATAATATTTGTTTGCTATCGCGATTCGAACTTGGACCTTTTCCTACTCTGGGAAACGTGTTACCATTTCGCTATATGAACCGATTACGTTTTCGACAAATTTTGAACTTATATTCTGTAGTCTGTTTTCCATATTAGATATATCAAATATTCCATTTTTAATCAATTACATATTGCAATGAATCCCAAACACCTTTGAGCAATACACAGTGGCACTCACCAGGACTATGTCAATCCATTTTATTTAATTTGAATACTTTGATACAACTTATACGGTATGTAAATTTGAAACTGGAATTTGCCCATAGATGGCCCTAGCTGTCAATATAGTTACTGTCAAACCGCGTCATTAGCACTATTTTCTTGTTTTGACATCTGACAAAGATTTTCAACTCATAACGATACAAGTTTTATACAACAGCATCGTTTTTAATAGCGTTGAACAAGTAGAGTTTTGTGCCTGGAAACTACGATTTGCGGACAGCATTGATTTTCTGTTAACATTTGAAGAAAACTGCTGCAGAATCGCGTCGAATGCTTGGAGAAGCTTACGGTGAGTATGCTCTTGGTAAATCACAGTGATTTAAAAAAATAAAAAGTCGCGATTTTGACGTGAGAAACGAAGAACGTGGGAGATCACAGAAAAAATTTGAAGACAGCGAATTGCAAGCGCTGTTGAATGAGCAACTACAGCTCGCGGATCAATTAAATGTGACACGAGAAGCCATCTTCATATGTTTGAAAGCCATGGGAATGATCTAGAAGATGGGAAAATGGGTTCCACACGAACTGAATGAAAGACAGCAGAAAAAGTTAAAATCACTTGCGAAATGCTGCTCGCCAGATACAAAATAAAGTCATTTCTCTATAGAATTGTGGATATGTTTCAAAAATCCTAAGCGTAAAAGATCATGGGTAACTCCAGGCGAACCATCGACATCAGAAGGGTGTGATCTATTATGAGCTGCTAAAATCTGGCGAAACCGTTAATACTGAACGCTACCGACAACAAATGATCCATTTAAATCAAGCTTTGCGTAAAAAACGACCAGAATATCAAAAAATGCAACACAAAATGATTTTGCTTCACGACAATGCACCATCACACACAGAAAAACCGCTCAAGGAAACGATTGAGGCGTTTAGTTGGGAAATATTTTCGCATGCGGCTTACTCACCAGACTTGGTTCCGTCCGACTACTACTTATTTGTATCAGCGCTTCACTTCTTACGAAAATGGCCTGATGATTGGTTTGCCTCAAAAGAGCGACAGTTTTTTGGCGTGGCATCCACAAGTTGTCAGAGAGATGTATAGCTAGCGATGGGCAATACTTACAATAAAATATTTGGTTTCATTTTCATACAATAAAAGTGTATTTTCTACACAAAAAATTCGGTTTCACATTCACATGCCCAAGTATATTTTTAAAGAGAACACATCTTTTATTGTTAAGTTGCAATTTCAAAGCACAGTTTTGTGAGATTTTTAATATAAATTAAATTAATTAGATATCGAAAAAATATTTGGTTGCTACCGGAATTCGGTATATGAGTAGATTTTTTCTGTATAATTGCTTCATTTAATGTGTATTATAAATATTACAATTTGAATGCGAGATGGTCCCGCGCGACATATATGAGAGAAAATAGAATCTTACATGATACATTAAATATATTTAGAAACCCCATCCAAAGCCTGGAGCCATAATAAAGCGGTTTCCAATAAGTATAAATCACCCCAATATCGCCCGCCTTCCCCCATCCCCATCCCACCTTCCCCTGTAACCCTTGCGGCGCGATCGTTTCCATTCCAAAGTGCTTTTGCTTTGAAATACAAATTTTAATATGAATGAAAAATTTCCCGGCCCCAGACAAAGGAAATTTTCGCTCAGTAATGAAAGTACCATAATTTTTAATAATAGTGTAAAAAATAAATGCTTTTATAAACCTTGTTTTAGAATATTAATATATAGTAATAAAAATAAACTTTAATTGTGTAATTATTTTCCAAAGATTTAAAAATTATTATAAATTATAAAGTATTATGGTAACATCTTGTCCATCTAATTTCTTAGTCTATGATCCTTCGAGTACTCCACACGCAGCAATACTATCTAACCTGCTTCTATCTTACAATGTTATGTAATGTATAAAAAATAAAAAGTCGATGAATGTTAATTAGATTTCTAAAATTAAATACTTTTACTAATATTAATTAATAATATTCCCATAGTTATTTATTTATGTTAATTGTTTATATATTTAAAAAATTGTATTATTTAATTTGTATATACTTGTAATGGCTAGTTACGCCTAATTGGCGAAGGCTATAATAAAGAGAAAAAAAAAATCTGCTTCTACAAGTACATACTTCAGTACTACTAACATTGATAGATACTTTTACTTACTACTTTCTATCTCATTGTCATATTTTTCTTCTTGTGCCCTATCCGTTCAACGGACGTCGGGTATCATCACTTTATTCACTGCGGCCCAGAAAAGCTCTACAGTAGACTGGCCAGACCATTGCTTCAGATACTTCTCCTTCTTCCAGGACCCCGACTTCCAGGAATCTTTCCCTGCATTATGAGGTGCAAGATCTCGCACTTCTCCGAATGTCTCATCACGTGTCCGAGATATTGAAGATTCCGGATTATTGTTTTAAATACTTATATTATTATTATTATTTTGATTCGTAACTCTATCTATCCAGCATATTTCGAGCATTGGTCTGTAGATCCACATCTCAAATGCTTCAAGTCGTCTTATTATTTGTTTGGTAAGTATCCATGCTTTCATTTTATAAAATAATATCGAGTATACTTCATCATCATCAGCCATTTTTTATCCACTGCTGGATAAGGGCCTCCCCATGAGTTTTCGACTTTTCTCTATCCATAGGTATTTGCTGCCACGTATTTCCGTAGAATTTGATAATTTAGTTAGTTCAACTGGCTTTAGAACAATCTGTCGGCTTCTTGATGGTGTCACTGGATGACTGCAATCATCCATCGAATGATGTGGCCCATTGCCGTTTCATTTTCTTGACGTATTCGTTTATATATAACTACTCTCGTCTGCGGACTGAGGCTGGATTGATGCGAGGTGGCTGCGGACCGTGGATTCTCAACAAGAGAGGTCCAAAAATGTTGAATTACACCGAGAGGCATCGAAAGATGTACGTCGGGTATCACACGGAGAGACTATCTATCTGTGAACAACATGAGCCCGTAATTGGTCCAGCAAACCAGTACGCAGTCTCCGCGAGGAAGAATATGCATATTGTAAGCATGGATGGTATAGGTATGTCTGAGACTATTTCTATCATATATACACGGTGACCAAAAATATAATATATGACATATCTAAAAAAAAAATAGCGTACATGAAAATTTGAGCACTGTATGTGTTGTGTGTTCTATTTACTTAAGAGTTTGACTCGTTTTAACTTAATATTTACTGGTTTTTATTTTAATATTTGAAATGAAAAGGACCCAGAGTACAAGTATAGTCAAGGTGTTGACAGATCTATTCTATCATTCTCGAGTGAAGCTGCCAGGTATAAAGCGATTTCACACTTCGATAAATGCAAATGCAACAATGCACTAGGTAGGCAGCTACCTACGTACTACGTAATACGATCCATAGTGACGGCCGACGAGCTCGTGACGTTTCCATCTGAGTCAGCTTACAGAAATTTCCACTTCTTGTCCGTTAGCTCAATAGGTTAGAGCGCCCGACTGTCCCTATGGGAGGTTGGAGGTTCGAATCCTCCACGGACCGCTTTCATTTTTTTTTAAATATCATTTACTAACAACATATTTTATTTTTTATTATTAAGAGAACACGTTATTATTGTGAGCTGTAATTATTCAGAACAGGTCTGTGACAATGCACCTTCCTCGGTTTGGAAAGAGATCCAGGTTCGAATCCCGGTGGCGCAACAATTTTTCGATAAAATTGATTATTTATGTATATCTTTCTAATTAATATATTTAATTCATATTTATTTTTTATTGTTTATATATTACACAAAAGTTGATTTAGAGCGATAATATTCTTTTTGATTGAAAAATTAATTAAAGGTATGTCTAGAAAGCAATGTAACAGTTTGATAGTATCATCTTTACGACCTGGTAAAAACATTTTGGTGGATTAATTAATTTGATTATTAAGAATTGGCGTACCACTATTTATTGCCTTTTTTATTTCAAGGGCTTCTAAATTGTCCAACCGGAGGCCAAACCCGTTTATATGGAGGATATTGACCCCTGTGGTATTATTAAAAAAACTTTTTCAATAATGTGGTTGGAAAATTCTGAAAAATCATTACTGTTTAAACATTGAAGATGTTCTTTGATACGAATATTGATATTACCAGCAGTTTTGCCTGTATACAATGAGGGACAATGATTGCAAGTTAATGTATATATACCCGGGTAGCTTAGTTTAAATTAGTGGAAGTTAATTTAAATTAAGCGAGTGGATTAATAAAACAGTCAATAAATAATGGTACGCCAATTCTTAATAATCAAATTAATTTATCCATTAGCTCCATATTAGGTATGTCTCCTTTAAAATCAATTTAATATCCATCAACACTTTATTTTCCCATTCCTTAATGTTCCGTTTATCTGTATATGTACTCTGTCTCTCTCTTTCGCGTGTAATTTTATATTCTATCTCCCTCTTGATGTATATATAAGTGTACTCTTTTTGAATTTATGATTAGTTTTAAATACGTCTTGATGAAGCTTGAGATAAGCGAAACCGGTTAACGTATAATCAATTTCGTGGTTTCATACAAAGTTGTTGTTATTTTATTTAATAAAATATATATATTACCAGATGTGACGTCTTGCCTACTGTATATTTTGTATGTAGAGCAGAATGACCAACCGATGCACACCGATATTTATCGACAAATTTCTGAGACGAGAGACCAAATTCTCATCCGTGGACACTCACTATTATGACGTGTGTCCATGGATGAGATTTCTCTCGGAGATTCGTCTCAAAAGTCGCTAAAGGTTAATATGTTTCACTCCCGGATTAGAACGACGCATCCAGGACATACTAACTCTCAACGATCAAAGTCTTGTTGAAAGATTACTGTGGGGCCATCAAATCTTTCCATATTTTGGGTTTTCTCGCAAAAACCCTTACTTTTCGTATTGTGTTTCACAACCTCCGCGATGTCGCCGCATCTCACTGGCTGTATAGAGATTGCACTTAAAATAGATTTAACAACTTGAAAGGAACACAGACAGACCCCCGACGGAAGAAGCCCGAGACGTGACGCAGCAGATGAACAGTGTCGAACATGTAGTTCGCAATATACTTGGCACGGCGAGAATAAAGAACAGCCGCCGTAAAATGTAGCCATCGGTACATTCTACAAACAGAGCCACCGCTCGGAGAACAAAGCCGCCAAAACAAATATCGGGATGTATTTCTGGAAACATTATCGTAACCTTTGAGCATTCAAAAACAAACAAACACGAAACAGAAGAACGTAGCTGTCGCAATATCTTCCGTTGCACTTGGGCTAAGGAAACGTACTAATTTTGGTTCAATATCGGGTGTATTCTGTTAGAGAATATTATTCACTAGTGTTTAAAATGTTCCCTAGGACGGATGCGATAGACGCACATAGGAAGTAAAATAATTTAAATGCGCGATGTACCGTTCCGGCCGTGACATGTCCGCCACGTTTTATACCCAGAGGTCAGAGGTCGCTCGGTGAAAGATTATATGGACCGTTCTCGTTACATCATTGCTACTGACGTTTGTAGCGTAACCTAATATTTATGAATATTCCTGATCGTCGTTCGAGACACACACAATAAATAAATGTACATAATTAATTACTTACAGTACAGTTTTTCAATTTTTCAATTTCTGACAGCAGAAAAATTTCTATTTAAAACAGAACATATCTATTTTATTATTATTATTACTTATTACTTATTATTACTATTAATTATTATTATTATTATCCTTACAAAGTTTCCCGCGCGTGACACACTGTAAAACTGATATGTAATATATAAATATCAGTGGCGTGCAGTGGGCACAAACTTAAGTTCTACTTTTACATAGATATTATACATACTCGTATATATTTTTAAAAAATGTGAAAAAAAAAATCTAATTTTGAGAACACTTTTATTAATTTTTATTTAGAAAACAATTGTGAATTTATTTCTTTAAATTAAAGGTAAGTAAAAACCTCCACATACTTTGCTTTCGATTTTGCTTATAATATTATCTACAATTTCTGGATATTTAAAATTTTTCATTAATATTGTGTTCAAAAGTTTATATTTACATAACTAGAATCACCATAATAGTACATAAGTCATATAACAGAAATAAATATATTTCAACATTTAATATTGCTAATAATATACTTAAAACTGCAAACTTTCTGGCTTGACAGATAATTGACGAATATCCATAGAAAAGATAATATCTTTTCTATGGGATATTGTGACATTACAAACTGATGTCACTTTCAAAATCACCCCGTCTTGTAAATTGGCATGAGCCACATTGTTGTCAATGACGTTTTGGATCCGCGGATACTTCACTTTGGAAAAACTATTGTACAGGCGAGAACCGTTCGCTGGTGACAGGTTTCTCGGCCTTTTTATATTGAGCTCTGAACGCGATCGGAACCTGGTACGGCAATTAAATTGTGCTATCTTGGCCTTTTAATTCAAATGAACGAAGGGTAAATATCGCTGAACATTTCAATCTATTTGTCATATTGCTCACTGTTCATTTGCGTGATGAACTATCTTTACGGAAAGTAATTTCCTTGTGACGCTCCCGTAATAAATCTCGGCAGCGTAATCTTTAATGGTACTGCAGACCTGAAGGGAGGACGCTAAGCGAGTCTCCAACGTCGATCAAGCACCGGAGATGACGTTCTGATCGATGGTTGAGAGAGCTACGGATACATCAGGCGAGAAAACTATGCCATTTGGGGATCCTTGCAGACTGACGTGGATTTTTCGCAAGCACGCATCATTATCAAATATGAGAAAGAAAAGGAAGGCACTTCAAACAAGTTAAACACCAAAAAACTTAATTCACCTAACGCTGTGTGACTGATTATTATTGCTATTTGTATGATTGTATTTCTGTATTATTTGCAAAAGACTGTTTAGTTTTTAGTTTTCTGTGATAATTTCTTGGTATCCAGATATATAATTTTCATTTTTATTATAAATTAGATTCCATTTTATAACCGAATACATCTTTTCATTTATCTCTCCCAGGTATCAAAAATAAAATTTCCCAGTTTAGAACGAAGGCAGAATGTGGCAGATTATTGTTGGTATACGTTTCTGAGGTGAGGAACCCACCGCTCTCATGTTCTCCCCTGATTAGCCGGTGGTGATAAAAACAAAACGTTTAGTCTTGTAGAATTATTAAAAGGTGCCATAGATAAACCCTTTTTAAAAATGAGAATATAGTATGTAAAATTTGCCCTTAACATTCACACAGCTTCAATAGGGAAATATTAGTTCAATCAGTTATTATGCAGATTAAACAAACAAATGGTATGCATGCAAACAGGCGAATTCAATCGCAGCACTGTATAAGGTTGCTACAAACTGTCGTAATAAAAATCTAGCCGTTGGTTTCGCAAAGCCGTGTATGGCGGCTAGAATTATACTAGGTTTTTTCAGAAGATAACACACACACATAACATATTTTAGCTGTGAAGTTGCATTTTCAGGACATAGTTCTATGCTAATTAAATTAATCAATTAAAATGGTGAATGCTTTTTCTCAAAGAGGAAGGGGTCCAGGTTTGAATCCCGAAAGCAACGAATTATTTTTTTTGAAAGATAATTTTTTTCTATATATCTTTCATTAGATTTGTATTTAATTTATATTTATTTCTCAGAATCTTTAGTAATGGACAGCTTTTTTTTATATGCAGTGCACGCCCCTGATAAATATAAAGGATGATTTTTCGAGGTTTTTTTTTCGAATTATCAACACCTGCGTCAACCAACTCGACAGCTGACAGCTGATTTGTACTCAGTTTGGTTTGCCATTTCACCATGAATAGATTTACGCCAGAACAATGCTTGTAAATTTATTTCTAAAATCTGGTTCAGTTTGCGAAACTCACCGTGCGCTACGTCCATTTTACAGTTGACATAATCGTCCATCAGAGCGAGTAATTCGAATAACCATGGATCGTTTTCGCATCACGAATACTTTAATTGATAATACGCATCCCCAGAGACGTCGTACAGTGCGCTCTGAAGAAGCTGTTGCTGTAGTGGAGCGTAGTATTGAGGAGGACCTGAATGAGTCGATTCGCCATCGTACACAGCAATAGATCCATGATTACTGATTTTTTCGTTCCTCAATTAAATGGCATTAATGTGGAAGAGCTGTGGTTTCAACACAACATACGCCATAATCAATTTATTGAAGGAAACATTCGATGAGCGCATCATCTAGATCATGTGATTTACCTTTGGATTATTTTCTGTGAGGATATGTGAAGTCGCCAGTCTACGCTGATAAACCATAGATGATAGACGTAGATGTAGCGTTATTGGCGTTATATGTCCCCAGCTGCTCCACAAAGAGGTCGAAAATTGGACATCATCCAGATAGCGCTCTATTCGAGCTAGCTGCGGCACCCATATACGCGAAATCATTAATTATCTTTTCAATAAACGACTTTTATGTGTTATATTTCATTAAGTTCAATACCTCAAAACAAAAACACCTTTTACATGTATACGGTTAGATGACATCACTATCAACCCATTGGGCTCGAATAGGGTGATCCGAAATTCAACGATTTAGAAATGATTAGAACTTTTGTGATTTTTGAAAAATGTTCAAGTCGTCTTTACAGAAATGAGCACGGTGCCATAAATACTCAACGTATCGTGATGAAATTTGGCACACTTATGCTGTGATAATGGAGCTAACAAATTTTTATTTACTGTGACCGAAGCGAGTCGCCGCCAGTTATACTGGAGATGATGGAATCGGAAGGGATTGAATGGGAATATGGATGGGTGTTAGAATGAATAGGGAATGAAAGAAGGAATGATGAGGAAATCCTTCGATAATAGCGCACTTTATTGACTTACGAGATAAGGAGGACAATTCGACTCACGTGACGCTGCCCCTTTGTTTCTTCTGATGTCCAACCAATTTGAACTTCAACGATAGGCGACTCTCTATACGTCCAGCGTCCATGTAAAATGAATTACACACACAAATACTCTGTTGAGTACAGACAAATGATCACAAATCACACTGATCCCATTTACAAAATTCCACCCTGAATATCGGCGTGTTTCATAATACAAAAGAAACACTAAATCGAACTGAGAGAGATCTTAAACGTATAATCATTACTGGTACGCCAATTACACTCCAAATCTTGACGAATTTAATGAAACCAATAGGCTAATAGATACTTTATAAGTGATACAAAAACAAATGATCACAGCTAGGATGACACTTTCATTCCAAATCTTAGCGAGTATCACAAATCCAAAACAAACAAGCCGAGCTGAGAGACAAATGTGTACTGGGCCAGGTGATGGGAAAAAAAGGTGACAACAATATTTAACAATATATTTTTTTTGTTTCAAATGCACGTATGTCTACCGATAGTAAATGGTTAATTAATGGTTAGTTAATTAACATGGTTAATTAAAAAATAACTTCTAAGAGTAGGTTCTGTTTAGACTACCGTCTCTGGGATACCTCGTACATACATACCGTCACGATTTTGTTAGGAGAAAGAACATTAAATTTGTCTGTATGTACATTGGCAACAACCTTAATATATTTATTAAATTACTGAACATATTTACTGAATATAAATAAAATAGTATCGGTAATGGGATTGTTACCATCTACCATATTTTTTGTAAAAAAATTTGAAGTTTGTTAAACAAGTTGATCTGCTGTTGTCGAAGTAATTAAAAAACTTATTTTGGATTACTCCTTGAGCCACTTCGCAAATGCTCATCATATTCTTTAGGGGTCTACGAATGAAGAAGGAAGCCGCATTTTGTTTCGTATTTCTTGAGTTGCAGGGCACGCTGCTTCCCTCGTTGGATTGTTCGTATTTCTGATTGAAATATAGTTTTATACCTGCACGACTGCCACACTTAGTAAACTACTTTTGATTTAGAAAGAACACTCTTATTAGCCCGTTTCGAAAACGTAATACTATTTTTTATTTTTAAATATTGATTTTTTAAATATACACAGCGCCGAAAAACTCGTAGGAAATATAACAGAACACACAATACATGCAGATCTTAAATGTCCCTGTGTACTGTTTTTTTTTGTGACGTATAATATATTTATTTATGTTTTACGTCGCCGTGTATATGTGATAGAAATAGTGAATTCCGGTCGTAAATCGGAATCACCGCAGGGTAGGGTATGGAAATAGGGAAACGTGGTACAGGATGAGGTCGGTGAGTGGTGAGGGTTCTAGTCGAAGAACTAGTAATCTCGGGAACCGGAATTCGGAAGGACTGTTCTTCTTAGCTTGTATATGACGCCTCCGTAATCCCTGCAGTTGCTGCCGAGATCACACAATAGCATGCGGATGAGCCGATCTCCGATCTCAATCGAGTACGGCGATGTCACAAGTTCACCCACGGCACAAACAAACAATATCAGTTTGCACACAAATCACAGCTGAAAGATCCACACCGCGAATGCTTTCGCGATGTCGAAATCGAACACAAATCGGTCAAGTTGACGTCTGCCGGCGTCAAGATCACATTTCACACTGGTGGGCAAGCATGAGATAATGTGTGTAATTTGGACGCGGAATGTGTTAATAATATTGGTCGCGGCTGATTCGAAAAGACGCGCCAAAGGCGTGTTTACGAATTTGGAACACAATTAAAATACTAAGCGGCATCAATACAATACACTGTTTCAATGTGCATATTACTTCCACTAATACTATTGTTCTTTCTGAATTAAAAGGCATACAAGCTGGAACCCTCTATTCGATAGATCCGGTCTTGCAATTATTAAAGTAGAATATATTTATTTAGTGGTTTTATTTGTAAAATTTGTTCCAAAAATCGCTTTAGAAAAATTTCATATCGTGTGTTTTATTTTCACCTTTCAATACCGGATATCAATAAAAGGCGCTCATCAAAAATATTTAGGAGACGAAGAAAATCGATCCCGGTACTCCTTACATGCTAATGCTCTGCCATCTTAGCTACTCCCCTAATAGATTGTCATATAAGTACATAATGCTGTTTTTTTTTAATATAGGTACTATATTATATACAGATCTTCAACTCCAAATTTTAATATAGATATATAATTTTACTTAAAACATATATTGTACAAGTCAAGTCACTGTTAATAAAGAGTTTTGTATGGGTACTGGTATTTTCACGTGCTGCTAGATTTAAAAAAAAAATTAACCCATTTCATAAATACTTTTTTCGAATCAGAAAAACACATTTAACGCGAGAGTGATACGTATTATATTTTTCATAAAATCGATGACCCGTGCACGACCCGTTCGTGACCCGTTAACCTGTGAACTGTGTTTTATTTTTTCTTTATTGTTTACCTTTCGCTGTCATCGTACATCTATTTATCCTCCAATTTCGCCTAAATCCTAATCTTGTTCTCATATATGCACATAGTATAATTAGACCATTATATTATATATACCGTATTGCGAATTGTCTACCATGGGTATCTCACAATTCGCCGTCTATCGTTCAAAGAGGCGTATCTTGAACTTGTTGATTTTACAACAAGACGATATATTAACTAATTCTGTGGAATTTTTCACTCTTGAAAAATTATGTAAACAAGAATCCTACCGATTTCTATGGATATTTTTCGCTTTAAAGACAGTATGAGGTGTATTTAATCCATAAATAAAACGTATTATTGTTATTTGTAAGAAAAACACATCGAAATGAGAGTGATTACGTTAATATGTTTTAATATAATAGAATAAAATTCAGACATGCACGTTTTAATATATTGTTTGGACATTGTAACCCAAGTCGTAACTCAATTTTAACAAAAAAACGAGATATGCATTTTTGAAAGATGGACGACGAATTGAGTGGGAGATTTATGATATTATATACATTATATATTATAGATTATATATCTCCCACGAATAAGTACGATTATACCGTAACTTTCTAAAGCAAAGCCTTGACAATGGTACGCGCAATGGCCTAGGTTTCCTCAAAGACATCACCTACAAAAATGCGATCTAACCTAGAAGAGACCTATCCTATATATAAAGTCTAGATTAGATAACCACGTTTTCCACAACAACATAGTTGAGCAAGTGATTCAGCGTAACCCATGCATATTACAGGTTTCGCTAGTTCCTTCATAAATGGCTCAGTTATGAAATGAATTGTTCGTTATTTCCCCTTTCTCCCTTTGTCCTTCACACCCTGCCAGACAAATCGTCTCCACCCTAAACCAGCTGGCCAGTTTGTCGAGAACCTTCTAAAGTACACACTTTTTATTTTCCCAAATGTTATACTCGATTCGGGAACTCCGATTCATCGGTGCGGTTGGAATCCTCGGAACGGAAACACCGCTCTTTTTATAATATCTCGTACCTGACATTCCACACTGTGATTTATGCGTGGTCTTGTGAAAAATACACGTAAAATCACGAAAATTTATTTTCAATCTTAAACATGCGAAGGTAATTTATTATTTGATATATTTTTTATTAGATGATCGGATTACCATCTATTTACAGAACCTTATATTTGTTTGCATAAGGGGTTGGGAATTTGACTGTACAACGGATTGAAGGAATTTGGTACAAGGACAAGACAGGTGGGGCTCATAGACCAACCGGATACCAGGAAGAACACGACCTACCTGCAGTGGTGCTCCTTTTTGCTGTGGCCATAGGTCTTCTGATTTCGCTGTTTATACAAAAATCCTACCCACACCACACACAAATGACTAGATGAATTTGTTTCAGTGCGCTCAAGCGAGAAAACCGATCACGTAACTTTCAATGTCCTTATGAAGTGATAGGGGCAGCGCCCCCTTGTCTTCGAAGTCTGAGGTATGGTGGTTTAGAGGTTTTTTTGTCCCTGAAGAATGGGGTGCTTGCTAGGCACTATGGCTTTTTTATATGTAAAATTTTTTGTAAATAGTTTGTAAATAGTTGTAAAAAGTTTGTAAAAGTTGTAAAATGTGTATATAATTTTACATATTAGTTATTCTTTCTTCTTTTTGTATTATTTTTTTCGCCATTCTTCAAGGGACGGGAGCAGGGGGATATAGTAAGGAAATGGGGAGGAATCTGTCGGGGTCTGCATCGGGGGAGTTTCTTCCAAGGGAGGAAATGGAGGGGTTTGGGATGGTTTGAAGCTTATTAAAAAATCTGGTTGCAAGGTCCAGAATGTGCGTTTTTAGGTGGGGTGTGTTGATGTCCCGATGTATGACTGAGTTTCTCACAAACCACGGGGCTTGGAGAATGTAGCGGAGTATTTTTGAGGAGTGGGCGGAGGAGGGATTTGTAGAGAAGGATTTTGGTGTTCGTATGGAGGGGGCTGTGTTTGTTGATGAGGCAGGAGATGATACCTTTAGCTTTGATAGCTGACCGGAGGGTGGAAAAACCGATCACGTGTCAAAAGCTTAATGTACTTCACAGTCATAGACAATACACACAGAAAGTCGTGCTGTGAGGTGTACCAATAGTGTACCTAGACTATGGGGGGGGGAACCGGTAGGTACTAGGATAGGGACTATGGTGTTTATACAGTGGCGCATCCAGATACGCGCACAATGACAAGACGATCCATTGTCCATAAAGATCACACAAAATTAATGTTTTAATTTTAATACATCAACCGGGCGAATACTATGATTCTTTGGACACTTTGCTAGAAGGGAAGAAGATAACTTGGAGAAGCTTGTTATTGTAGGCCATGTCGATGGACGGAGAGGAAGATAAAGTTGGACACGTTTGTGATGAGATCTGCAGGATGGCGAGAAAAGTGGAAAAAAAAATAGTCAAGAGGGTTGGTGATCGCGATCTTTTCATGAGGGACTGACAACGAATATAAATTAGGAAAGTTAAAAAACCGATAGTATCTTTATACAAAATATGTTCGGAGTACCAGAAGGCCCTCAAATAGGCCCCACTAAATATACTCAAGCAAATAATTGTTTATCATTGCGGATGGGATAATATTTATATATATGGAAGATACAAATGGTATATTTAGATCAACCACTCATCCTAATCCTTGTATAATACTCTAATGATATCTAGAGTTAACACACATTTCTGCTATAATTATAAAATTAGAACTAGAAGCGATGTTCCATAAACTGGAAATATTAATGAAGAATTAGGTTTAATCATCAGTGAACGAACCCTTAAACGGTGATCAACATGCAATCGACGAAGGGCAATCTTTAAGATGAATCTGCGGGAAATTAAACTATTGTGACCAAGTTTTTAAATGATTTAACAAAAATCTGGAAGGATAGACATATTTTATCTTCTTTTGGTGCTTTCGTAGCGGTCTTCATTTGCTGACTGCAGTTTGAAATAGTTCCTCTGAACTGTAGTCATACTACTCATGCAGGCTCCTCAACTAAGACAACACTTTTTTTCTTCTGCCGGATACTACTTTATTTGTTGATTCCTCTCCACCACAAATACAAGCATCGCGGGGTGTGTACTAACACTGGCGAAAAGTATTATTATGTATAAGCGGGATTATCCATACAAAAGTTCCAAGCGCACTGAACTTGCTGCAGTTGGAAGACTTTAATCACTGTGACATTTTATTTCTTCCTTGTGCTTAAAGAAAGGTGAGGAAAAAAAGGGAAGGTTCTACGTAGGTTAAATTTGGTAAACCGCGAATTGAATGTATGCATGAGGCAACAAGTCAAACGCCAAATAACTTAATAGAATTGGATTAATTTTAAACGGCGTTAACAGTAATCATGATTAGTGAAAAGGAGGTTCTATTATTACAAATAATATATGTTTGTTGAAATATAGGTATTTCAAATATTTTTTAATGCAGAAGGATCCCAAACAATTAACATCAGGAACAGAAAAGAAAACTTTATTCTAAGTGTATCTTGAAAAGTAATACATGAACAGAAAGAAGAATACACTTCTTTATCCTACAACTAATTCAGCTGCGACAGTCACTACAGACGGAGGTGTATTAGTCGCCATGAAAACAGTCTTAAAAATGGGTAAGGCAATCAGATCAACCCAAACAGAAAACTAGAAGTGCATGTCAAATCTAGTCTCTCAAAAATGAAGTCACCACGTGTCAAACAACGTAATACGGTCTAATATTTGGCAATACTGACCAAATGTGTGTTTTGAACGACCGCTAATAATATTAAACGCTCAATACTGGAGGGATTCAAACCAAAATTGTGTTTCCAAAAGAGTTTTATTTCAGTCTGTAAAGCAAGTCGGACGGCAATATAAAATCCTTTCAGGATACATTTTGAAGAACTTTGCGCTTGTTGATTTATTACTTCCACACTTTAATAATCCCCCAAACTCTTCAACCCTCCCCCTCCCTCCCGCCCTGACCCCTCCAGACCCCCGCGGGCCGATTTCGAGAGCTTAATAAAATGGAAATTTCGTCATCGTGTAATAAAAACGATATAATATTTTACAATGGCTTAAATGAAGATTACGTTTTTGGAAAATTGATCCAATTTAGGTTACACCATAAAATCAACGCCATAACAATTTGATTTCACAATTAAACTGATTTTGCCGCAAAACAAAGAGTTCAGCTTGTTTATATCGTAGTATGAATACAAGTAAGTTGTGTGTTCTTGGACATATTCAAATATTACTAATATAATATACTGGTCAAAATAAGAAAATATATAAAATATTGATTTTTCAGGCGTGTTAAAAATGTTAAAAAATATTTTACAGATAAAGAATATTGATTTAAAATAATTTAAAAAAAATCTGATTTTCATAGTGATGACATATATGCTGTTTAAAAAATTAGTGATCAAATTTGGTCCATATATTGCGATGGTGTATTGGTACTCAAACCGAGTTCACATATTAACATATATACAACATTCAAAAATTTAATAAATGTGGAGATGGAGGGGCGAGAATCAAATCTGGAACCCATAGCAGATTACATATATTGCGACATTAGAACGAATACAAAATAGGTTTATTCGATATCTTAATATTAGATCTAACCTATCATTCAACTCCCATTTGGATGTAGAAAACTTTCACAATATGAAAACTCTAGAACATCGAAGAACACGTGCTGACCAAATACTTTTCTTCAAACTACTGCAAGGCCACATTGACTATCCCAGTCAATTAGAATTAATATCTTTCCACGTACCATCTAGATCGACCCGGAAATCCACACTCTTGCACATTCCTAGAAGTAGAACATCTTACATACAAAATTAATTTATTCACCGGTCATGCAAATACCACAATGAAAAATGTACAGAAATTGACTTTTTCAACATTAGCCTTACTACGCTTAATGGGTTCTTCTTATGAACCACCTCAATCTCAATTTTGGCCAATCATTTTACCTATAAACATATCTTGCTCTCCCTTTACCGCAACAATTATTGCAACCTCCTCACCCTTTCTCCCTCTTTTTCTTTTCATTTATTTTCTGCATCTAAACATACTATTTATCTAAATATTTTAGTAGATTTTCATTAATTGTATCAAATGTTAAATAGTTATTATGTTATTAAGGAGAACACATCATTATTGTGAAGTTGTAATTATTCAGAACATAGGTCTGTGATGTTCTAAATACTAATTTAATGTATTGTCTTATAAATATACACATATAAAATCAATTTTGTCGAAAAATATTGTTTTTGCGCTAACGGGATTCGAACATGGATCTCTATTTCCAATCCAGGGAAGTACACTACCAATTGTGTTATAGCGCCAGTATTTTTCATGACAAATTTTCGAACCTATATGTTACACTTTTTCAAATTAATACATCTGTCGTTCCGTTGTTTTTGTATGTATATATTTATAATTAATACATTAAATTAGTAGTTATTATGTTAGTTATAATGTTTACTCTGTCAAAATCCCTCAATAAAATAAACTGATCATTGAAGCCAGCCAAAGACAGGTCGTAAGCCCTTTAATTACGTTTTATGTTTTCATTTTTTCCATGAAATATATTAAAAAATAAATAACTTTGTCTCTATGAAACATCTGATATTTGTTTAATAACAGTGCCTTTGTAGGTAAAAATCCAGTAATTGTATGTTCGTCGACATATTAAAATATTGCTAAGTTAATAAGTACTCACATATGTGAAAAGAAATCTCTTTGTTAAGAGTTTTAATGTTCTGAGAACCATTGTTCAAAATGTCTACCCGTTTGTCCTGTCACAGCTACACTCATCTGCACACTCTGCCCTTTTTTAATTTTGTAATGAAAGAATCAATTAGAATGTTAATTATAAGAATTAATTACATGAATTCCAATGAATAATAGTCTCTTTTCATCTCATACAAATAAAATGGTATAGCTGTAGATATAAATTCAAGTTATTGCATTAAATTGTTACATTGGTAATGCCTGTATTAAGTAAATTAAACGAGGAGAATCTAAAAACAAGTGTGTTTTATTTTCACATATGTGATTATGGAGTTCTACAAACTTACCTCGGAGCAGTAAATATAAAAAAATAATAAGAATGTTAATATATTTAGTAAATAATTTATTTATCGTACAATTCATACCCTTTCTTTACTTTTTTTTCCCTTTCACTATCGCTATTAATCCCTAATAGCAAATAACTGCATACACGACTACTGCACACAATACGTCACGCGTAGACTTGTCTTATGTGCAGTTGTCATTGAATTCTAGCTACCTCAGCGACACAGAGCGTCAGCACCTAGTAAGTCATCATCGATTGTAAGTTTTAAAATATTATTTTAAATCTGTAATTCGTTTACTGTTTATTATATATAAGACAAATTCATAACATATAACACCTCAAAGAAAGCAGCCATCAGTCACCAACCCCATAAATAAGTAATTACCTTCCAAGGTGATATACAACTACCGAAAAGAGAAGCAACTACCACCCACCCTATATAATGTAGGGTTCAGTTCGTGCGTAGAATATATTACATCCGGGAAGTGATCAAACACAGGAAATGTAGGAAACTCTAGAACTGAGAACTGCTTTACCGACAGCTCTCGTCTCCCTAGCCGAAGGGAATTTCCTCTTTTTCTTTACTCAAAGGGTTTATTTCTTTCTAATTTTCTTTTTCTCGAAACTTATACGAAAAGTTTCGATTACGTGTTCGTAATGCGCGAGATAAGTACCCACCCGCTTCTCAGATATCCATTGCGGGGTGATGAGGCACCCCGAGGAATATCGCTAATAAATAATTAATATACCTAGCGCCACCACTGGTCAGCTTATCGGGAGACTCCAGGCCGGAGTCCTGGTGGCGCAGAGAAGATTTATATGGAAAGCTGGTCAGATTTATAGTTTCCAGCGGGAGAGTGGGTTCATTCAGTGGTTCTAGACTTTCTAACAATTATGACCGTTAAGCTGATGCCGCTATTAATCAACTGACCTGACGAGTGCGGAGAGCAGTCATTTGTTATGAACCGTCAAATATTCTTATGCGCATTGAGTGGGTGTCACACCTTTGTCAAATTTGTAATGAAAGCTGGTTAGAAAATTACGTGTCATTATTATTAATTTTAAATTATCATTTATCCTTGTATTTTATTGTCACCTTTATCGGTATTGAGATCGATACCAGACTCCTCTTTTTGTACGAAACGTACCTAACGTAACTCACTTTTTAAGCGAACGCGCTTCCATCTTGCTATTCCCTGACTGTGGTCTCAAATTGTCTTATAAGTCTTCAATGGCTCTGCACCACTGTCATCCCTTAGACTACTTCCGATGTGGAATCTGTGGCAGCTCTACTGCGTTCATCTTTCCGCCACCCCCCTAGCAGAATTAAGATCTTCCTAATCTTCCCCTGCCGCCATACAATACCATCTGTTAGCAACGTTTAATAATAATAATAATGGATAATTTGTATAGCGCCATTTTCGTAAAAACTTTCACCTCAAGGGCGCTTATTTTTATATATTTATTTTACGTTTAACATACTCATACACGCACATCGTGTATGCGCAATTATCGAAATGAAACCTAGTATCTCTTTCCTTTTCTTTTCCCTAACCTGTCCTTGAGCACGAGGAAGAAGGAAAGAGGTCGATGCAATCAACACTCTCGTACTGCAATGAGTTCAGTGCGTGCTTAAAACTGTATACGGGCTAATCTGCCGTCGCTTTAATCTGCTTTACTACCGCTAATGTTAATTAATAAATATATATTTAATTCCACTAAAATATATAAATAATCCTTTACGAGAGTGCCAATAGTGCTTGTTACATATTTTGCGTCACTTGTACTATTGGTGGAAGAAGGGAATGATAATTGAATCAGCATCCAGCATCAGGCAGACCGAAAAAGTAAGTGTCTTCCTATCTTCCATTATTTCCACCACTGTCATATAAATATATAATGCTAATTTTTTTGGATTATAATACAAAACGTTGATTTATATTTGTAATATTCTTTAGTATTTGTAAATCTTAATCGTCAAATTTTAATATTAACATTTCATTTTATTTAAAAATAAATAGTTAACCCTGGTGATCTTTGTAGTAAGCTAATATATAAGTAATACAAATAAGACGTGAAAATATTTTCATTGATTGTAGTGTAAGTATCCCTTCGCCTGTCACGCAGTCGGTTCCCCGCCAGGAAGAAAGCATATTATATGCAGGAGTGGTTTGATAAATATGTCTGGGATGTGATTTCAATTCAGTAAATAGCTATTAATATGACTTGAGTAATTCACTAGCTTAAAGACACAATGGAATAGAACAGAGTAATATGAATAGCTCGATGCAGCAAATACCAAATAGCGCCATAGGCACAGCGGTGAATTGTCGTGATAGCTTATAGAACTAAGCAATTAATGTCTTTACTAGTACACAGATGGCGCTAATTATAATGTTTTCGTTTATGTTAATCTAATTATTTAATTTATATTTGTTTCCCAGAATTTTTAGTAACGCACAGATTTTTTGCTTGTATGCTCTGCACGCCCCTACCCGATATATAATGTATGTATTTTTGATCGAATGCAATTTTTCTCAAATTTTACGAGGGCCAAGTAAAAAATAAGGTTCCTTACGCTGTACACTCGCCACGCGAGATGCTAGGCGAAATCCGGCAACACCGCCTTGATTGTTGGTCCCTTAACTACATCCCCACTACCGGGAGCAAACGCTGCGACGCTCAGTAAAGGCCTGACAGCCATCCGCTATGGAACCCGCCATCGCCGTTACCGCCAGGTGTGAAATCCGTTCGGTGATTCGATTTTTAAACGCAAAGAAGCTTAAACCTGTTGAAATTCATCGACAGTTGGAAGAAGTTTATGGCACAGCTTGCATCAGCGTCCAACACGTCCGCAAATGGTGCAGGGAGTTCTCCGAAGGACGCACAGACGTCCACGACGAGCAAAGGAGTGGGAGGCCATCGGTGTCGGACGAAGTCGTGGCGAAGATTGAGCGCATTCTCCTCGAAGATCGGAGAGTAACGCTTCGGGAGCTTGCTGTCCAGGTTCCTGAGGTTTGTGAAAAAACCATCGACAACATTTTGACCGATAAACTTGGTTATCGCAAGGTGTGCGCGCGGTGGGTCCCACACATGCTTTCAGAAACCCACAAAGACAATCGTGTCAAGTGTGCCGAGGGGTTTCTTCGAGAATGCGCCGAGAATACCGAAGAATTCTTGGACTCCATTATTACGGGAGATGAAACGTGGTGTCACTACGTCACTCCAGAAACAAAAGAACAGTCCAAACAATGGCGCCATCCTGAATCGCCTAGGCCGAAAAAGTTTAAGCAGACGCTTTCCGCAGGGAAAGTGATGGCTACGGTGTTTTGGGACCGAAAAGGCGTCTTGCTGACCGAGTTTATGCCTAAAGGGACCACCATCAATTCGGACAGGTACTGCGAGACATTGACAAAACTCAAAAGAGCCATCCAAAATCGCCGGAGAGGAAGGCTGACCAAGGGCGTTAGGCTGCACCACGACAACGCTCGCCCGCATGTCTCTCGACAGACCACCGCCCTACTGGACAAATTCGGCTGGAAATTGCTTGACCATGCCCCCTACAGCCCTGATCTTGCTCCCAGCGACTTCCACTTGTTTCCGAAATTGAAGCAACACTTGGGTGGACAACGCTTCAATACAGATGAAGAGGTGAAAGAAGCGGTCACCAAGTTCATCGGCGGCCTAGCGGCGGAATTCTTCGAAGCGGGTTTTCAGAAGTGGATAACTCGTCAGGAAAAATGCATAGAAAAATCAGGAGACTATGTAGAAAAATAGAATAAAGTACAAGCTTTCAGATGGTTTACTTATTTATTGCAATAAAAAATACCTTATACCTGAAAAAAATGTAGGAACCTTATTTTTTACTTGCCCCTCGTATATCGCTACTCTTTAGGCCCCTACACAAAAACACAGGCACCTCCCTTCGTCCCTCCGATCACCCCACCCACCCCCCACCCAAATTAAATGTGTTTTATATTGAGCGCCAACCAAATGTAGTTCAGATGCACTCTAGGATCCTGAGGCAAATACAATCATCCCACTCTATACCTCCGGCATACAACGTTTTTAGATATTTGGTGGTAGCGCAAATTACAGACATCCCTCTGCCATCAAATCTCTGTTTAAAATAATAATGTAACTAATGGTAAATCTGACTCTCAAACAAGAATGAAAAAAACAAAATATTTCAGATTATAGTTTTATTATTATTATTATTATTTGACCACGGAATGTAGTTTCTAGTATTTCCGTCAATTTTATTCTTTCCATTCCACCCGACTATAATTTTGTAACATTTCTGTAATTTGATATATTGTGTTTCTGTATACCCCTCCCCCGCCGCCTTCAGGGACAGCCTTCAGCACATTGCGAGGATTAATTTAACTAAAAGCCATTGTGGTTAATGTGGCTGTTGGAGCATTTCGCTGGGGCTGTTACTCAACCGGATTTTTTGGAATCGAGTTGATTAAATAATTTATTTTGTTTGTTTGTTGTGGGCACCGATATATCGGAGACGTGGTTTCGTAAAATTCCACATTTCAATATTACTGTAGCTTCAGATGTGATATTCGCTTTAAAGCGGACTAATTTTGAGCAGCGGTGTGTAATAAATGTATTATTTTATTGACTGCCTTAAGTCTGGTGAAGAATCATCAATTTTTATGTTAAAAATGACCATTTTCCAGATGGTGTTCGGTACTTAGATATTACGATCGAATTAAATTACATAACCGAAAAAATTTTAGCTTCAAATTTTAGCACAGATGTTCAAAATGGGCTTTTTCGCACTAGAATCTCCTTCAAAAGTGTTTTCTCAAAAATTCTAAAAGAAACTTGGTACCATTGTTACTTTTTAAATCCTGTAGATTAAGATAATGTCATCAGTAGCATCTGTAATGATTTCAACAATCTTCCTGACTATCTCCAACCCATGCACGCACACCTATATACTCGTAATTACTAATACGTACGTTTCACTTGGGAAACAATACAATTATTCTAAATGAGCTTTCATTAAATTTTCCGAAACTATTATTCTATCTGTCAAATTACATATTCACATTCGCGGCACGTTCATTTGACTTCCTTAAATTGGATTTCTAAATATAATTAAGATAGATTGTTGTTTCTGAAATATTATTATAAAATAATGTTGTCGTATTAGATGGATTCTTGTAATGAGAGGAATCCGAATTGGCCAGAATCCTGTCAGGTTCATCATCTCGCTATCGAAGGCATTCGTTGACCACGGTCTAACAATCTGACCGTCATTATATTTAATAACCTCGTTTAGAGATCTGACGAGCAGCAGTTAACCTGTCTATTAACACTGTTTGTATTCTAGTTTATTCGCGATTACCGAGGAGTATCTGCTCTGGGTATTTGATCTGCGGTAAATCTAACTGCGTGTGAAATGCAATGGATTTGTTGGGTTTTGTTAATTTTACAGCTTGTGTGTTCTAGAATACTTTTTGCAAATGATTATGTACGAAGCAGACCCAATGGCGGACACTACACTACTCATCATTTATGTTTAGAAATTAATAATTTAAAAGTAATATCAGCGGTCATCACTTTTTCTTTTTATTCTGCCCTCTCTGTTCAATGGACGTTAGTTATCGTCACTTTGTTTATTGCGATCCGGAAAGCTCTCGGGTTCTTTAGACGAGATCTGACAATCCTCCGGATATCTCATCACGTGTTCGAGATATTAAAGTTTTAGAATTTATATCGTTTTAAATACTTATTTTTCTTTATTTTCTTAGTTGCAAGGATTGTGCTGCATTTATATTGGTAAAACGGGTAGAAATTTTAATATAAGAGTAAGGGAGCATTTGAGATGTTTGAACAATAGTGGGTTTTCAGAATTTGCTAATCATTTGATAGAAAATGGTCACGGTTTTGATAAAAAATTGGGATTGTCAATTTTGCATATAAGCGTTGTTGGTCACAAATGAAATAATTTGGAATCGTTGGAGATAAATAAAGCGTGTAAAACTAATCAAAAAATTATAAACAACCAACTAAATTTAACTATCCCATTCTAAAAATTTTTCCTAAAAATTATTCGAGTAAATTTGTATTAAGTAACTATTTGAGTTAGGTACTAATAAAAATAGATTCTGATAAAGAAACAATAATATGTGTTTTAGTTAGTTATGACATTCTGAAGAAGAAAATGGTATTTTTCGTAATCGGTAGATGTATTTAAACTCAATTAAGTGGTTAATAAAACAAAGATAATAAATAAAAATATAAATACTTTCATTGTCAGCTGCGTTATGTTTGCTAATTAGCATAACATATCATATTTTGTTTTAGTTGTATTAAGATCTAACCCAAAATTCTCACATGTCTTCACTACTACTGTTTAATTATAGATAGATTATTTTAACTTTGTTTCTGTTATTTGCTTTTTTACATTATTATCGTTGTTAATCCCTTCTTGATTTGTTGATTTGTGTATAGCTAACTTGGTAACTCACAGGTAACAAAAAGTTGGTATTTGCAAATTACAGTAGATACAGACAGTCCAATAAAATCGGTGTTCTAATTAGCAAATATTATTTCAGGTGAACAGCGACTGGGCCCAAGTGGAGGCGATCGAGCTGGAGAATGACGGAAGCGGGCTGGCCTTCGGCATCATCGGGGGCCGCAGCACGGGCGTCGTGGTCAAGACTATTCTCCCCGGAGGGGTGGCTGACAGGGTGAGTATAAATCCTTTGTCGTTTTAACTTTACACTCGCAGATATCGTGGATGGAAGATTTTTAAAATGCTTAAAGTTGTTGTTGCGGGGCGCTATCTAATAGCGTCGTTATCGCGTCGGTTCTGGGCAAGCGATGGGTCCCTTTTCCAGAAACCAATCGAATCTTATAATAAATAACTATTTTAATTTTATACAGGGTGAATATTATGCTCCAGGCTGATGTTGTTTTTGAATAATTAAAAATGAAACACAATTTTGTAATTTGATTTTTATTTGTCAATTATTTGGTTTACTACTAATACTATGTCTTCCCTCTATTTGCTATGAATTTCTGGACGTTTAAAACGTCCAGGAGGTTATGTCTATGGCTCTGTAATGCATGATTAAACGGCCATGTCTGTGAGACGCCAGCAGGGCAAAAACGAACGTATATTTAAGTAAGGTTAAGATTAGTTGAATGTTTTATCTTTTATATATTTAATAACATTATTAGGTAATTTGCGAATACTCTGCCGATTGCTTACCTGTTAGTTATATATTAAATATGACATCGGCCTCTGGCAGCGTCACAAATGCGTGCTATCTTAACCATATTTTTTCGCTCACTTCGCGTGTCACTTCAGCAACTTCATTTCGAATATTAAAGAAAATATAAAATAAGAATTGTTATTTATTTTGCTTGAAGAAAAATTAATCAAAATTGAATACAGCCATGGAAAAAAATAAGGACAACCATAAATAAAAAAGCGAGGGTTAATAACCAATTGTAGCTAAACATTAGCGCCCATTACTTTGACCGTACACGGTTTGTAAAACGAGGTGAAAAATGTTTTCACTATAATCGCGTACCTCTTGGAGATTTTGGTATGATGGCATAATTGAACTAATTTACATAATGAAAATAGCTTGTAGCAAACGTTTATAACGTGTTTCTGGTATTTCAAATTCGATTTAATCCCTGGGAGAGCTTGCCAGATAATGATCCGTTAACGAGGTAAACAAGGTGCAGGGTTTGCGTTTACAGCATCTGATAAACATGGAAACTGGAGCAATCCGAGTTATTTCAAGCTTCGGATTGCACCGGGTTCAATTCCTACGGGAGCACAAATGGTACGCGCTCCTAACGCGACTCTATAATTCCACTAAATATATAGACATGAACTCTGGTACCACTTATGCAATCAAATAACTCCGCGACTTTATTTTAAATATGACTCGATTGTAATGAAAATTTAAACGATATGCATTAATGTAAAAAATATGTCAAGTTTACACAAAGAAGAGTAAATATTTTTAATGTTGCATATACTGGCATTCAACACATAACGGTAAACCTTCCGCAAAGCCATATTAATAATCTAGAGTTGAATAAAAGCGCAGGACCTGATGGAATCCCTTCCTTATTTGTACAAGCGTGCTACTCTAGTATTGTTATTCCGCTCTGCTTACAATTCACTAAATCTCTCGATGAAGGTATTGTTCCGGACCAGTGAAAAAATGCATACATTACTCCTATATTAAAATCTGCTTAAAAAAAATATGACTAACTACAGACCTATATCAAAACTATCAATATTCAGTAAACTATTTGAAAAAATTGTTTATAGCCAGGTTTTCAGACCGTTACTAATTTGTCCACCTTTACGCACTGTGCTCTCCGCAATGGACCAATGGGCGCAAACCGATGCAATTTATACAGATTACAGTAAAGCCTTTGATAAGTTCAACCATCAAATATTAATTGACAAGTTGATAAAAATAGGAATCCATGGAGACCTATTAAAATGACTTATCTTTTATATCAGTACTACAGAACCTGAGCGGTAGTCATCGGCGGTTTTAAATCATATTGGACGCGCATCTCTTCAGGAGTACCTCGAGGGAGTTAGCTAGGTCCTCTACTATTTATAATCTATATTAATGATATACACACATGCTTTCAATTTCCCAACTTTCTTCTTTACGCGGATGATATGAAGATCTTTGCCAAAGTGAGCTCCCTAGATGACTGCCATAAAATCCAAAACGATATCACCCGCGTTGCAGCCTACTGCAAGGTGAACAAACTCCTCCTGAATGCTAAAAAATGTTTTCAAATTACATTCTTAAGAAAATTTAACAACATTTATTTTACTCACACAATAGACAGGACTCGGCTAGAAAATAAAAGCCATGTTAAAGACCTAAGAATAATCCTCGATAGCAAACTTCTTTTCAAAAATCACATTGACCAAATTACCTCCAAGACCTAGGATTCATTCTTCGAACCTGCAAACACTTCCATATTGCTTCAAAATACTGTGTTACGTTATATTTATATAAGTCACTTAGAGTAAGCAACTCAAATCTGGAACCCACGGCAGGTTACATATATTGCGAGATTAGAACGAATACAAAATAGGTTTATTCGATACCTTAATGTTAGATCTAATCTATCATTTAACTCCCATTTAGATGTAGCAAATTTTCACAATATGAAAACTCTAGAACATCGAAAAACACGTGCTGACCAAATACTTCTCTTCAAACTACTGCAAGCCCATATTGACTGTCCCAGTCAATTAGATTTAATATCTCTCCATGTACCATCTAGGTCGACCCGGCGATTCGCACTCTTCCACATTCCCAGAAGTAGAACATCTTACATACAAAATTCATTCATTCACCGGTCATGCAAATAGCATAATGAGAAATTGACTTTTTCAACATTAGGCTTACTACGCTTAAAGAGTTATTTTTATGAATTACCACAATCTCAATTGTGACCAATCATTCCACCTATAAACACATCTGCAACCTCCCCACCCTTTCTCCCTCTTTTCATTTGTTTTCTGCATCTAAACATACTTATGTATCTAAATATTTTAGTGGATTTTCATAAATAGTATCACATGTTAAATAGTTATTATGTTAGTTATAATATGTTTACACTAAAATAAATAAATGTGTCATAAATTATTGGATTTATGTTTCCACCAAGAATATGTGTAGAATGCCCCTCTACACTTTATTTCATGTCTATTTATTTACTGGTCTGCGGTCTAAGGTAACGGAAAGGTGAAACTACATTTCGCAAAACGTTAATTCTTCCACTGGATATACGCAAGCATGCTAAAAATATAATATACAATACAAATCGATTTTTTTTTGTTGCTTCGTTAACCAATTACACTTACGACAAATTTTTGAACTTGTATTCTGTAGCTCTAATTAAATTTGTACTAAAAATTCCACAGTTCTGTAATTACAATATTACAATAAATTAAAAAATACTCAAACAATATACAAAATCTATTCTAATGAAGTTTATTAAAATATATAGAATGTTGGAATAGCCGTAAAACTTTTGGATATTATTTAAATAAGTGCATAACTTATATAAAAAATAAGTTTTTGTACATGGGATAGGTTGGATGGTGTCACGGAACTTTCATATAGTATGAGAATACAACAGTACCAGTGTAGCCGTCAGTCATACGTCTTCTCGTTCCCTATCCGCCCAGCTGCCCGGGACCCAGGTGCAACTTGCATCGCCATGCAGTTCCAGCCATCCCGGATATATATATAGAAAGTATTAGAATAAAGAATTTTTTACTTACAATGGTTCACGAAGGCAGTTGAGACAGGTAGTTCTTCTCATTGTCGTCTAATAAGTCGAAGTAAGATGCTTAACAGGATTCTTGCGAGTTTCTTTAGCCATCTGGTGCCCTGCTGACAGGTATATCCCCGGCGAAATCTTCAAACTGGCCTAGAGTTCTTCCTCGTCGGTCCCCTTGACTGTGGATCGCGATCTTCATAACCTCCCACCCTCTAGATTGCATTCTATTATAGTAATCGTCTATAATTATCACTACAATTAGTAAATAGTATTATTAAGAAGAACACCATTTTTATTGTGAAGTTGTAATTATTCAGAACAGACGGTCTGTGATATTTTAAATACTAATTAATTTATAATATATATATGTTGTATCAATGTGTCCAAAAATTTGATAAAAATGAATTGTTAATTCTGGCGTCTCCTATCGTTCAACTTAAAGGTATTTGAGATTTAGTAACGATATATGTATTAATTTGAAAAGTGTAACATATAGGTTCGAAAATTTGTCGTCAAAATACTGTGTGCTGTAGCATAGTCGGTTAATGCATCTTCCTTTTCAAACAATATTTTAGATAAATTTTTTTTTATATGTATATATTTTAAATGAATACATTTAATTTGTACTCATTTTTAATATTCTGAGAATGCGTTGGCTCTGTGCTATTGTGCAGAGGAAATGCACGTCTGGTTCCTCAATAATAGAATAGTGAAGGGATGCTTGCAGCCAGCATCCGAGCGATGACTGAGAGAAAGGAAGAAATACGCGACGATCAATGTCCTGCTCACGACCAGAATGAAACTAACAGCAGACTCAAGTCGAGGAAAAGCATCGTTTAAAGTCGTCGTGAGTTACCGAGTGAGACAAGTGAGTGAGGGGGTTAGGTAGCGACTGGGTGACAAGTATAAAGGGAACTGAAAGAAGTGCTATCATCAGGACCACAGGACCACAGGAGATTCTTAACAGAATGTACTAAATGGAAATGGAAAAATGGGGAATAGAACAGAAATATGAAATCGTATAGTATACTAACCACCTTCTTTATGATTTACAAGGTTAACCAAGACGAAAAGAAGAAGTCAATAATCATCATATTGGTATTATCTATGTGAATAGCTGATTCTGTCCAGCCCTACAAATATTCTATGAATAAGTAATGCATAAAACAATTTTAGTATCATATCAACAATTTGACGTTGCTTTTAATAACCCAGTTGGCAGCAGTGGACATCTGATTTTATGACACCGCATAAAAAAATGATTGCAGGTATACCACTTCATAAAAAGGCCATTAGCCTAATGTGTCAGTAAAGTGAGTATAATAATTACACAGGATTTTATCGCGATTTAATTGAACGCTCTGGCGAATATTAATGGCAGCTAATACGCTGCGAACTATTTTGGAATACACTGACCACGCACAACACATTGTGATGATGATGCAATATAACCGTACTGTAGATTTTAAAATTTTTATTTTTAGTTATAATAATAATTACTGAAATTAAAAAAAAATCTCGTATTTAGAGAAGGAGGTCGTTATTAAATAAGCAAACAAAATTACTGATAAAAATTAATAATAACTGAGAAATAAGTAGAAGCAGAAATAAAATATTACAATTTAAATATAAGCCGAAATCAATTTAAAAGGTTAATTTATAATACATAATTGTTTAAAAAAACATTTATTTAGATTAAATAAAACACAATAACTTTGTATTAAACTACGAATTTTATTACACGCCAACTGGTTTCGCTTAGCTCAAGCTTCGTCATGGCTTATTTAAAACTAACATTAAATACGAAAAGAGTTCACTTACATATACATAAAGACAGATATATAATATAAAATTATATGTGAAAGAGAGAGACAAAATACATATATAGTTTGACAGAAGATTAAGGTAGGGGAAAATACGGTGTTGATGGATATTAAATTGATTTTAAAGGAAACATACCTAATATGGGGCTAATGGATGAATTAATTTGATTATTAAGAATACGCTCTGATGAAGCTTGAGCTAAGCGAAACCAGATGGCGCGTAATAAAATTCGTGGCTTCATACAAAGTGATTATGTTTTATTTTATCTAATATGTTAAACTACAAAGTAATTGTTTAAAAAAATACATTTAATAAATCAGAAGAATAAATAAAGAACGCCAATATATATCAAAAACTCGTAAAGTAAATAAGAAAAAATGCAGATAACACTTATGACACGCCACTGAATATGATAGGGTAACTTTATTTGACAATAAAATACATTTTAATTTATTGTTTGTAATTAACTTCATTCCTTATGAAAGTAAAAAGGTCATAAAATATTAAACACCCAACACTAGTGGTGCCGAGTCGTAGTAGTAAAGGATTGCAGAAAATAATTGTGTTTGTAAGATTCCCTTTTCATAATCGGTTTTTCACTAGTCATTCCTAAGCGCTAATATTTTCTTTAGAATTATCTAAAATATGAATTTTATGTTGCATGTATTTACTGAAATATTATAGGTTTAATAATGATGGTTTAATAATGACCTGTTGACTGCATGGTTTGGGAAGGGTTAAATGGCTTTAATGGCACGAATTTACTGTAAATATTGAGTATTAAATTTAAAAAAATGATTAATAACATAATTTAGAGCACTCATAAAGTCTTATATAATGTGTCCTTATCTCTCTTCGTTCAATTAGTGAGAAAGAGATAATTATATTTGTATGTTGGATGTTCTTTTCACTGTGAAAATAGTGTGTGATCTCTGTCTTACATATCACAAATGGTATTTTTACCAAAGTATTCATTTTACAACGGATTGAATGGAAAAAACAATTACCTTTTCATAATTAGTTTTTCACTAGTCATTTCTAAGCGTTAATATTTTCTTTAGGATTATCTAAAATATGAATTTTATGTTGCATGTATGTACCGAAATATTACAGATTTAATTATGATAATAGACCTGTGTCACTGCACGGTTTTGGAAATGGTTAATAGCTCGTGTAGTGAATTATTTATTAATGGAAATTTTTATCAGCGTCGTAGTCTATTTGTGGGGCGGAGTAGGAGAAAAGCATAATAATAATAATAAAAAGTATAAACGTACTAATGCAAACAATTAAAAAATTAAAATGTTTTAATTTATATAATACACGCTATCAATATCGATATTTTCTTTTTTACTATAACTTATCTTACAGATATTTGCTTAATTTAATATTAATTTCTTCTCCTTTCTTAAATCATCTGGAATTTCATTGAAAATTTTATTCGCACCGTGTATCACCGATTTTAGAAATTTAGAAATTCATGAATGCCAGTCTCATGTTGATTTGCCCCTAATTTTATATATAAATTTGGCAGATATTTTTGGTGAGGATTTTAAAACTAAACACCATGACATTGAAATATATTAAGTCATATCAAGTTCTTTCAGGATTGTACTGATGCGAGTATGTCTATTTTTTATCAATATTATTCTCAAAGCTTTATTTTACATTATCAATAATTGTTACATTTCTTCTTCATTAGCAAGAACAAAAATGGTGTTGCTGTATATGTATTTATATGAAGAATAGTAATAATATAGTTGTGGACTATTTGACAAGGCTCACTGCCACTGAATCTTTTAATCCTTCTCAAAAATGAGAATTTTCAGCAACCTTTTTCTTCTTCTTCTTTCAAACAGGCAATCCCCCCTTCAAGAGTGATTTGTGGCATTAAACAAGTTTAAACATTATTTCATAGAAAGCAGTACAACAATATTATAGAATAGGGAATATTGCGTTACAAGTTAATACCATTGACATTCAAGAAATTTGCTATTATACAGATTAAATGTGGCGAGTTGAGGGAAAGAAGATGACACAAGTTAACCGAGAGTAAAAAAAACCTGTGATCCGCAATGGACATGTAAAAAAGACATGGTCGAGGGTTTCCTCCTCGGCACCACACTCACACATTGGGGAGTCTATTATGTCCATTCTGAACAAATAAGCAACCTTTTTAATCGCGTAAAATTCAATTTAGAATCTATTATGACTCCCAAATATTAAAATTGCTGGTATAATTGGTATACTCTTATTTACAATGTTCATTTATTTAGTTTTAGTTTATTCTTCTTCAGACATATTGCTATATTATTTAAGTCATATTTGAATTGATTCAGCATTGTTGCATAATTTCAAAATATTTAGCTTTGGATTTAAAATACCATACACTTCTCTAATGCATTCATGTTACGTAAATTCCATTAAGCTCCGACTTAATTGCTACCAGGCGATCATCCGATATTGCTTGCTTTATTCTGTAAGCTCGCTGTTTACAACACTTTTCGATTGCGTCTCTTTCAACAGAAAACGGAAGATTTACTGTTTTAATTTTTGGTACGCGGTCATATTTCATGTCGCCCGCGCCAGATATAATATATGCACACGACGTGAATTTGAAAAAGTTCGGCTTGTCAGCAGGTTGGAACAAAACGGCGCCATAATTTTTATTCTGCCTCGCGTTTTGCCGCCACATGGGATCCCGCCAGCGAGCTGGGACCGTTCACGCACGCACTCCGCGCGTTGTCGCTTCGGCTTCGCGATGAATCGTTCACGCCAGAGTGGCTGCAAAGTGTTACGACACTTTATGTTGCCATAAATCTCACACCATCCTCCGCAGAGAGTGAGTGTAAATATCTATACACTTGTTTGTTCATTTTAAAGAACATCTCCTTGCAGCTTCTCCTTCAATCCCTATTCTTCTTTTCGGTAGCTGCTATGTCTTTATTGAATATATATATCAGAAACATCTTATCACCTACATATCTGAAAATAATATATTACGCGTTTGTACAGTCACATTTGAAATACGGTATTAGTGGATGGGGTGGTGCATATAAAACTTCAATGTCACAATTAGAAATCACTCAAAAAATGATAATAAAAATTATTTTAAGTACCAAAAATTGTAGACATATACAAAAAAAATTCAATAATTCAAATTTTCAAAATTAAAAATCAATTAAATTTTAGAAGCGAATTCCGATCTACAAGATATAGAGATCAAATTGATATCCCAAAACTAAAATATACCGCAACTCAAAATCAATATATTTATAAGGTATCAATTTTTTTAACAATCTCCCCATCACAATTAGAAAAATTACGGACTATCATAAATTTGTAACTGAAGTTAAAAAAATATGTACATAGACTAACTGAAAGATAAATTAACTCGAATATACTCCTTCTCTATACACGAGTCTTACTCTCATAGAGAAGAAACAAATGTTAAAATATATATATCCACTGATTATTGAAATTGTATTATATTTTTAATATTAATAAAAAAAGAAAAAAATATTTTTCCTTCTATATTACTCATCCAATGATACCTGACGGGAGTCATGAGGCCGTCTGGCTTCTTTGAAACCAGTCAGACTGATGAAATCAACACACTCCGAAAAATAGAAAATACATCCAGCAGTGGTTGATTATGATATCTGTTTCTTTTGAATATAACGGACAAAACCCAAATATTTTCCCCTTTTGTCCCTAATTTCATAACTTTTCCATACAAAAATGTAATATACATACATGTCACCAGATTGAACTTGTTGAACGTTCATTCAATCATAAAAATATCACTCACATAAGTTTGACGGTCGAAGGTACACTTGCGTTTATTTTGATATCTTAATGAATATTAATTTTCAAACGACATTAATATCATTTTTATTAATTTGTCATGTTGTTTGAAATATCGGATATTATTATAGGTTATTATTAAATAATTATTGTCGATGAACTGCATAGGGAGACTAGACCAGAGTGTACTAAAGAGAGATTTGTTGTTACATCTGCTCAGAATATTGACGTCACTTCACCCGACGATTCAGTCGGTGTGCACGATGAACGGTGCCAGAGCTGCCGATGAGGGATGTTGAAGGGTCGTTTAAGGGTTGCGGACAAGTTTACACGTTTTACCCATTTGAAGATATCTCTCCGGCCGCACTGGTTTTACGTCACACACATCGCCAGTTTGGAAAAATAACAATTTATTACAAGTTCAGCCAAATATTAAAATATTTAATGAAACAGTGTTATGACTCTACATGAGTTTATTAGCACTACTCGAGTTTCGAGAGTAACAGAGACTCTCATCAACAAGTGAAGTATTAAATTTCGTTTAGTTTAATAAAATTTTAAAAAGTTTAATACTTCACCTGCCGATGAGAGTTACTGTTTCTCTCAAAACTCGAGTAGTGCTAATAAACTCAAGTAGAGTTATAACATTGTTCCATATATATACATACATTATGATGAAACTCTATAAAGTTAACGCCGATTCTATAATTATTAAAACTTTTCTCAAATGGTTCATACTCGCACGTAAATAGTTGAGGTCAGTAATTTATGAGTTTATTTATATTCAGTCTACCTGTTCCAGAAATTATGAACTCAACCCATGTGGCCTATAATTCAAATGAAACTAAGATGTGTATTTATTTAAGAATATTGTCGAAGATTTTTACAATAATTTGATAGACACTTTATTACAAACAGCGTTAATTTAAATAATTCAATGTATTTTCCTTAAAATAAAGGTGCAGATTTACGACCAGATGGTACTGAAATACCTCCTGGGAATTTTATGTTCAGGCTTATTTGGTATAAATGGAGATGTGGAATGATATCCCAAAAGTAGCTCAATCAGCTGTTACCGGTTGATACGGCAAAGGCTATATTGGGTTTGAGGATACCATAACATCTTTTTTTTTTTTCTTTTCTTTGAATTTTATTCATCAGTGTTCATTGTATAACCACTATGCAGTATATGTTGGTCCTAACGAAGATAAAATGATATCAAAATTGGCCGACGTCAAAATAATACACGCGATTAATATAAAGTTGTTATTTACTTCATTTAGATCATTTTATACATTACATAGTCATTTTTCTTGTATTATATAATAGAAATCACATTATCTATTTTATCGCCAAATTCAATTACAATTTTATTTTGATTTAAATTTAATTACACATTCTCTCACCTGTTCCAAGAGTAATAAATTAATCTTTTAAATTTATATCACAACTTTGAAAATGAGTATGTTCATTTTTTCAAAATAATACATATATAAAATTATGCATTTTATATTTAATTTTTACGTTTCATTTCAAATTATCACTTAATTCTTACAGCCAGTATTCACGGAATGAGACACGATGAGATAAATCTCAATACCATGTGTTTACACAAGGGGGTGGGAAACAGGATGTAGGAAGGGTGGAAGGAGTTTAGTATAAGGATAGAACAGTAAGGGCTCAATGACCAACCAGGAAGCACGACTTACCCAGATTTTCTCTGATGTAGTCACATCTCCCCTGAAATTCGCATGAAGCACTGTGAACACAATATTAGTTTCGGCACGCACCGTGAGAACCCGAAATATACAATAGTAACATAAACTGTACAATAACAGAACAGTGTACACACAAAGCACACACAAAAAAGTTGTGCTTGGGGGAACAGATAGATGAAGTCAACATAATAGAGCATCCAAACACGCGCACGGCGATTGGCAATCTGCCATAAATATCGAACACCATGTATACCTAGAAGAACGATAAATAGAAGGCATTACATTTCAAACATTTATAATTTACCCAATTGACGAATGGAACATCAATGGTTAATGACATTTGTTACAGCAAGTGTGGAGTGATGCGCGAGACGGTGCATTTATGAGACTCGGTGTGTGGACGGTAGACTACGAAAGTCGAGACTTATGTCCAAAGAATCTCAAGAGAGCGAAATCGCAATCGCGAATACCATCGGTAAACTGTACTATTTTCAAATTGAATTAATATAATTTCAATACATATTTGTGAATATGAAATATTAAAATATATCGATTTGAGTCCCGCTGGTAGAACTTAATAAGTACGCAAGCAGAATTATAATTATATTCATTATAATTTCGGGTGAAAATTTATCCGCTCGAAGCGAACTTTAACCCGTTAAGTCTGTACCGCGTTGTGCATATTCGGCTAGAAACCGAACCTTTACCCGCAAAATACCTGTACCGGTGCACGGGCAAACAATTAACGTTAGAAATCGTGAACAGCTGAGCAGACCGGCGACCGAGCCAGCGACTGGGGGCGGAACTTCTCGGAACAAAGGCAGTATTTCACCGCAACTTCGCAACCTCACCCGGTCGGCTGTTATTTAAGGTTTTCATTTGAGTCCGACCAGTCGTACGGCTTTATATGAAAAATCACACGTTGCATATGAAATGCCAGACGGAAAATAACATAATCACACCAAGAATTGTTGTGATTAAAAATATTGCTCTTACAAATTAATTGAAGCGCTAAAATTTATTTCACAATCAGCCATTTTCTATTCACTGCTAAATGACGGCCTCAGAGTAGAGTGGGAGACATATTAGCTGCGACGTATTTCCGCAGAATTTGAGGTTTTGTTAGTTTAGCGCATTTTGGATGACTTGTCGGTCTCTCAATCTCTTCGGGTATCATTGGATGAATGCATTGTCAGTCCTTCAAGCGAAGTGGCCTGCAAATTGGCATTTCATTTTCCTTGTGTAATCAGTTATATCAACTCTCTGATTTCTCTTTGTGTGATGCCCAACACAAATCACTCCACGCTAATTTGCATTACTGTAAGTTTTTAGACTTTTTTAGTTTTTTGTCGAGAGTCGATTTATTTATTTATTTATTATAGTGCATACATACATATATTTATATATGCTTTAATATAAACACGATCAAAATGTTCCGTTTTATTACAACTTATCTTGCACATATTTGCTTAGTTTCATTTTGAATCTATGTAGTTTCTCCTCTTTTCTTATATCTTCTGACATTTCATTAAATATTTTCATCGTCGATTCTGAAATTTAGCTTTCTTCCTGAATGTCAGTGTCAGTCTATCTTTTCCTTTTGTATGATGTTCCTGCTCATGTTAATTTTCATAATTTTTTCTTATAAATTCTGCCGATATTTTCTTATTGAGGATTTTAAAAACAAATACTATATAACGTTGAAATATATTATCTGCTTAATTGCACTGATCCGAGTATATATATTTTTTCTAAGTAATAAAATGTACAAGCTTTCTCTTTTACAAAATAGATTAATTCCATATCGGAAGGTTGGTATGTAATAATATTATTTGAAAATATGAATCCAATATAATTATATATACAAAATGTAAAGATATATGGTGGCAGTAGGCTGCCAGTATAATATAAACATAACAAGGGTATCGTATATTTGCCAATTGAAATATTAGTGAGAGGCTGGCTTCTGGTACTTTGTACTTGTATTGTAACATCTTTGAATTCATACTATCGATCCTTAGTTGTAAGTTCAAATCGACATTTGTATTTTAAATAGATTTACAACGCATTTTTAACGAAATGCTAAGAAATAATTCAAGTTTTTAGTCATACACATGCTTAGCGAGAGGTCAAATTAATAAAATGTTTGTACTCACTGAAAATTGACATTTAATGCACTGAGTATAATTTAATCTATAGGTAAGTGCATAGCAAGTTTTGATGGGGGTGAATAGAGATCTACTACGCCGTGTAGAATGCAGGCTCCAGCCGGCCAAGAAATACGTCTTCTAAGGGATGATAACGAGAAAAATGTGGAGGTGGAAATCTGCCTAATATCTTAAGATTTTAATTTAACAAGAGGTCAGACGTCAGATACATGAAAACTCCGATCGAAGAATCCAAGACGATTGCGCAAGGGATATGATGTAGGACTCTTGGAAGGAATTTGGAACGGGGATAGGCAAAATACAGCGGAGCTCAAAGACCAACTAGACACCAGGAAGAACACAATATACCTGAAATGACATTTTTAGCTGTGGCCAAGGTCCTTTGACTTCAGGAACAAACACTTTGATGATATGCACGAAGTAAGCATTACACAATTCAGTCTTACACGTTCGAATGTCAACTTTCAACAGTTTGCGACAACGTCATTTTTCACAGTTCAAATTATTAACTTCACAATAGGACGTCAACTTGATAACTCACAATAGTCTAACGTATTCCATAGCAGAATGTCAACTAGTTCAAAGTCATAGATATAACTATTTAAAAAAAAAAAACTTTTCTTCCACGATCCTATGAAAAGTAAACTAGGAGCAAAGCCTTAGGATACTTTTCAGTGCCATAAATGAATACCACTAGACCTTAAAGGGTCTAAAGTGATTAACGTTTTTAAAACATAAATAATAAAGTTGTTGCTTGATGTGGGTAGAAAACAAAATGAAACTAATTTGTCATTTGTGCTAACCTAACTATCTACATATTTTTGTCTCCAACTATTGTATATTACAGACAATAATATTTTTATAACCTTTTTTACAATAACATTTTATAGCTTCTGATTGTACTTTTCTCACATAAGTTTTTATAACTACTTTACATTATACTAACTTACTTACTTTATAACGATTGTACCTTAATATTTACGACTTTTAAAAACTGTAAAGGTAATTGCTTTAGAACAGACCACGTCAAGTAAAGTAATTAACTTTATTTTCATATGTACTATTTATGTTACAAAAAAATAAATAGATAACACAACAACTATAGAAAAAGTCGTGCTCTGGATGTAAGGGGAAGAGGTAACTACTAGAACAGAAACCATAATGCGATTCGCGCACAACGACCGGCGATCCATACATTAGTCATAAAGATAGAACAAATACATTATTTTTTGTGATTGATATAGTTTTGGCTACACCACCCCACGCTAGTATACCACGGCTAAGCGTGAAATCAAATAAAGTGTGAAAGCAATGATTTATTATTTCGACTCTTCTTCAACACAAGGTCTTCTCGATACCGTCAGTCAGTGCATTTATGGACGGGTTCTACTTATTTTGTCCAACCATGACCCGGCCAAAGTTCATCGGTTAGTCTCGTCACGTGTTCGACATAGTCCCATCAACGACATCAGTTTCTCGACAGTTCGCGCAATGTCGGCAGTCTTAATTTTTCTTCTAACCCATACTTCCGTTTTCCTGTCTCATGTGTCTACATAATATATTTGATGTTACATTTATATGTTACATATTTGATGAGGCAATGCGGCATTTTGGTTAAAGATATATATGTGACAGGATGGGAAGTTGCCAATTGGCGATATGGTTTCCTAGTCCACAATTCAGTCTCAGTAGAGCGTGAATCACTGGCAAATATGATAATTGATCACAGTGCGGAGAAATTAGTGTAATTTGTAAAGTTCGGCAATATATCCTCCCTCGTGTGTGGTAAAAATAATACCCGAAACATTGTTACATAACATCCCCATTCGTATTATTTGTCCACGCGAAAATACTGGCGAATTCGTTATTATTTTTTGGTTAATTTCTCGAAAAAAGTTTGCCCATAAACAATCTGACAGAAACATTCTCATAAAGGGAGAATATTTTAAAATCAGAATACATTTCTTGTGAAAAACTCACATTAATCCTAAACATTGAATATTCTAGAAGTATCAAAAAACATGTCTATCCTGTAGGTATATTTATTATAACGAAAATTTTCAACCGGTTTGCATATTTATATTTTAGCAACAACTCATTTGATCAATCTATGGGGTATGATTGGCAATATTGAACGAATGAATGGATGATGTAATAAATGCGTGTGAAAATTAATATTGGGGAATACACCACTCTTGTGTTCGAATGATAGTCTATCTACTTACGATTTATTGTTAAGCAGAGTTTTACAAATATGTAGAAGTTAAACTGTACAATAAAAGTTTACGGAGTCTGTAGCTGGAAGGCAGCGGTAAAAGGAGTGGCGTTCGAGAGACGGTGTTGGTGCATGACGTCGGTACTGGGTGTGTTTACAGCTGCTGGGAGTTTGGTTTCACGCACCGGTATCTGCAGGGTGCGTTCAGTATCGCCGGGAGATGATGACAAGAGTGGTGGTGAAAAACCTTCACAGATCCATACCAAGTGCATTATTTTTTTTTAAATACATATTTACATTTTTCAGTAATCATGATTGTACGGTCGTATTTTGTTAGAGAGGTACTTGTATATTTTACTTTACTTGTAAAACAGCATTTTCTTAAGAATTATTATTTACTGCTTCGTGGAAGAGCACGCCAACATACATTGTAGCTTAACGCAGAAAAATAGTATAAATATGCCTTCGACAAGAAATTATAATATGTACATTATTTAGTCATTATCTTGTATCAAAATACTTAATAATAAGTGGAACTGTATTGATAAATGCAATAAATAAAATGGTAAAAAATCATGATAAAAGTATCTCACTGTGAGTTAGTATCCTAATTCATGGTTATTTGTCAATATTAATTAATTAGAAAAATATACAAAAAAATCTAGCTATCGAAAAAATATTTGGTTGCTATCAGGATTCAAATCTCTTCCTATCCTCATGTTTATATCGCAAATATTTCCATATGGAATCAAAAATATTAGTTTGTCGCAATTAACTCCTAAAATCTCACATATCATACGCTTTTCGACGTTCAATACATTTTGTAAAACTACGCTTTGAGTCTAGATTACTTTTACTTTTGTAACAATATTATCTTCAAATAGTTGTGAAGATTTATTACATATCAAGACGTATTTTCATACTAATGTACGTACCTAATGATAAACATAACTTCCTTCCAAATTATTGACACACAAATTTATAATACCTGAAAGGATTTAATTAACTTTTGCATAATTACAATTTTGTTCTAATATAATATATACTGGAAATTTGTGATTTCAAGGATTCCTGAAAAGTGACGATTTTAACCTTTACCATACCGTGATATAAAATACCCATATGCAGCCATGCTGTCAACGCGTGTTACCGTAAGAAATTTTTAACATTTTAATGTGAAGAAAGGTTTTATAAGTTTAAATGGCAATACAAATATTAATCCTATAAACTTACTAAATATTGAGTATTAATTACGAAAATGGGATCAATATCCCGATATAATTCGGGGCATTCATCAAGTCCTATACAATACTACCTTTTTTATTATCTCTCTTCATTAAATTAGTGAGAAAAAGAGATCATATATTCATCTTTTTGTTATTATTTTTATTGTGAAAATAATGTTCCATATCTATTGTATTACCACAAATAGTATTTTTTCCAGCATATTAATTTTACAACTAACTGAATCGAAAAATAATTATTTTTGTAGGATTCGTTTTACACAACTGGTTTTTCACTAATCAGTTCTAAGCATAAATATATTCCTTAGAATTAACTAAAATATTAATTTTATGTTCGTGTATTAACCGAAATATTACAGTTTTAATTAGGGCTGTAGACCTATGTCACTGCATGGTTTTGGAAGGGTTAACCAATTGTATTCATTAATTCCTAGATCGGGACAATCTAATCTCCAGTCGCAATCAAATAAATTGTAAGAACATCACATTTTTTTATAAATCCCACTGTAAAAAGACACACTATCATAATGAATTCACTTTACGAGATTCACGATTTATTTTTAGATATTATTCGCGAACGCACTAAGGGCGACTAAATTCAAAAGTTTGACAGGGATTACACAAAGGTGGCGCGCGTAAAAATATCTCGAAGGCTTTGAAGAATAGTACCGAATCAACATAAACAGCATTTTTGACATAAGACTCATCTCTATGGTTATTTTAAATTTTTAACAATAAACGGTTCAGCGCGAGATTGCCTGTTTTATAAATCAGACATCTCTAAGTATGGTTTAGATAAAAATTGTATTATTTTTAATATCTAACACGTTATGGTTATTCGTTATACGTTATTTTTCTAATGTTTTCATATTCAATTTTAAAAATTATCACCGTAAATATTTATGTCAGGTACTAGAATTACTTTTAAATTGAATTTAAAAACAATATTTACATTTTATTCCTGAATTAAGTACTAATGTGTAAGTTACAATCATTTGAACAGTTGCGTAGTAAGTATTTTGAATTGTCCATCTTTTAGTACAGAATTACCTACATGTTAAATAATTTTTTTAAGGAAACCAAAATATTTTTTTGTAATTAAAACTTTGCTTTATTCGTGACGTATATATCCCATTCGACTTCTCAAAGACACCCCTGTGTCAGATGAAACGGTTGGCGTCATGTCGTAAAGTAAAGCCTCCTTTGTGGATGTAATTTAATAGAATAATAATGCCACATGTGCCAGCGACATTATTATTAGAAACCAGGAAAATTTAAACGCAGAACTAAATTATATTCCAAAGCGTCGGTCGCCTCCAATCTTCACGAGATGTATCCCTTTTTCATGTATTTTTCCCTCGGTCGCGGGTCGCGTAATGTAACCAGCTGGGTGTTTCGGGATAATGAAGGGTGAAGCCAGGGAGCCGAGTGACTCCTCCGGGGAACTTTTAAGCGAGACTGATCTACGGCAGGAGAAAAATACACAATTATACGACGGATAAAAACAAATCCTCTTTCGATAAGTTCGCAAAGCTTGTGAGTGTACCCCATACAGGAAATGCTCGCGTGGGGATGTGACCACTAGGTACTACGATATTAAAAACTGCTGATTATTTTGTGTACATAACACTAGTCGATACATTTTTTTCGCGCCCTTATCTGATATGTTGTCTCATCTTTATAGATTCGAGGGTGCCGATTTAGAATCTGACAAATGAAGGTACTCGTTACAATGTTAGCAACCTCTGTATAAATTTAAACATGAAAAAGTGACGGGAGCTCGAAGAACAATATCCTAATCTTAATCTTAAGTACTTCCTATAATCTGGTTTAAAACACTAAATGTATTTTGTATTTTAAACCAGATTATACAAAAGAACGCGTCAGGAAAATTCGTTAAAATTTTTATTCTCTCTCATTTTAATCGTTTGTTTTATTTTCACGTTTACCGGTACAGAAATCGATAACATTTTTGAAATTAAAAATATTATGAAATAATATTTTTATGCCAAATTGTCATATACGTATATAATGCATAAGTATATACGCACCTTGTTACTTCGATTGACACCACTGGGTTTCTTGGTTTATAATAATGTACATGTGTGTGTGTGTGTGAGTATTGCCACCCTTTTTTCGAAAAGTTAAGAAGACGGTAACCGACAAGCGTGATTCAATTACATCCCATTCTTCGACCGGTCTAGCGGTCCAAATAAACCACAAGTGCGCGCTTCGGTCAGTCGAAATATAAAAAAAGACAACCCAGTTAAAAGAACAACAACATCGGACCAGAAAGACAGCAATAAAAATGTGTGTTTTTTGTTAATCGGAAACCTGTGAACCAGCTATCCAAGGAATTTACATAAACACGAGCATTAATAAAGAACTTACGACATTTATAAACTGGTATTTTCATGCCGACTTGATTCTTTGACAGCGCAGTGGTAGGAATACGTATCACGCTGGGAATTTTTTATTTTAATGTCATTTACTGTCAATATTTTTACGAATTTTAAAAGGTATTCTAAACAGGAGTAGCATGATACATATGTTTGATGCATGCATATAATATAATTAACAAATAAGTGTTGACCTCTACGGAAATACGAAAAAACGATTTTCCTAGTTTAACCTAGTTGCGTTTCAAGATCACGTTTCCAGTTTCTAGAACACCCCGTTGGGGAGTAGCACCCACCCCTATAGCGTGCTGTCTTTATTATTTGAATTAAATTTAGTCGCGTCTCCAACGTGACCTGAGAACGTCTTCAACGCGACTTAAAAATAAAAATACACGGTGACTGAAAAAGCACCGTTACTCTTGAAAGATATTCATTCACAACAGACGATAATATTCTTTGGCAGCTTAAAGCTTTGAAAGTAATTTCTGTATCGTTTGACTGCGCCGGTTACGGTTTGTTTATTAATTTGTAGATAATATTAATTTTTATAATTATTTTACTTTAATAGTGAAGGGCGAGGCTTTGACAAGGCGTTTTGTAAATTAGAATGTCATTTTGGGTGTCACGTGTTATAGTCAATTTTAAAAGATTTCATTAGAGGTAAGTATACATTTTCTTTAGAATTATAGATTGTCATATAACCTTTTTGTTCTGGAGGTATTCTTTTCAAATAGAAAATAAACGTGTCCACTTCCATTGTCAGATATTCTAGAATTAGAAAACTGCAGGTACATAGGTGTACTATCGGCAGATATTTATTTAAATTATATCTTATGTATGCAGATAGGTGAATATTTAATGCAAATTATATCTCCACATGCCCGCCCTAGAACGGATTTCTAACTATTGTTGTTTAATAATAATTTGTAGACATTGTAAAAACGAATTACGGTCAGTCCAATTGAAAATGATGAATCTAAAATGTTAACTTAAGATATAGATACGTTAAATACTGTTAGGACGCCAGGGCACTGCCTCCGAGTAGACAGTGGTTGCATGAGACACGTGGGTTCGGCTGGAAATAGAGTCCTAGGCACTTACCTTCGGCCGACGACCTTTCTTTCACCTGCGGTAAATTTGTAGTATTGTGTGGTAATTAATGCTAATTAATAAAAGAGTTTGATTTTACAACCGGTTTGTTTAATTGAACATAAAAGGATTTTATAGAATAATCTCTCCAACTGGGAATGATGTGCCCCAAAGACAAGCATCGCAAACAAGAAATACATTACAACACGTTAGATTACAATAGCGATCCGAAGTTAACTGTAAGAAGCTAATCCTACAAATTGGCTAGGCAGTTAAACTCTGTATACGAAGTGATACCTCCTCCTTGGTGGTAAATCGGTCGTTCCACTTGATCCTGATCTAATAATAATAATAATGTCACATAACCTCCGATTTCGGTGCGCACTAATTACGCATCCGGAAGGATGCAGGTTCTTGGCTGTAAGGCTGGATGTACCCGGTGTTCAATGGTAGAGAACGACTCGTCGCTCCATCTCGAATGTAGCATTCAGCGCACATCTCAGCTCTTCGTGACGCCAATCTCCAAACTAGCGGATGCTTCTACCCCGTTCCAGAAGAGGAAATTGTATTTCCTGTCCCTTGATCGTGCACGATTGATAATGCGTCCAGCGGCCGCCCGACGCGCCCCGCACTTCTGCCCGAACTCAAATGACGCTATGAGCCGCGCCGCTGCGCACGGCAGCACCGACCGACCTACCTATTTCTCTTGCTGTGAGAATGTGGCCAGTTGTCAAAATTGCAACATGAGGGATTAAATACTAACGTAACAAAATATATAAACCAGATATTTAATATAACAGTGACAGAAAACGACACGAGTTTGCTGGGGAAGAAAAAAATATCGAAGCAGTGGGAGTGACATGGCAAAAAATGGAGGATGACCGAAGAGAGCGATAGAGTTATGGAGAGTTCTTCATCCAAAAGATGATTATATGTACGTAATAGTCAGGGGCGTGCAGTGCATACAAGCAAAAAAGATGTGCATTACTAAAAATTCTAGAAAACAAATATAAATTAAAAAATTGAATTAAAATTAACAAAAAAATTATTTTACAATTAGTACCATATGTGTACCAGTAATAACTTTAATTGCTTTAAGTACTCATGGTGCTCTTTTTTTATTCGCCGCATCGTGCTATTTATCGTTCTGTCTTAAAGCTAGTGAATTACTCAAGTCATATAAATGGCTATTTACTGAATTGAAAATTGTTTAAAATATGCTGTTTTTTTTAACAGAATAACATTATAAAGGGTTACAACTGCGTGCAAATCTTTGAAGTGTCTACTTCCTCTTTTATTAATTCGCGAATTTTACTATCTTATTGTTTTTAAGCTGTTGATTTCATGATTGTTCTTTAAATTTGGTGCATGGATTGATTTTTGATTTGAGAAAAACAAAAAGCAATTGTCAGAACTATTTCCTACGTTAATAAAAATAATTATTTCCTTTAGTTATTACGTGAAGTATTTTCAAACAATAAATGAATCACGTTCAGTCATAGAAAGTGTTCTTAAAAATGTCCATACATTTTTTATATGGGTAAGAAAATATTATTTTACGTTGAAACTTAAACTTTAAAAACACTTTTCAAAACAGTAGTCTAAAATTATAAATAAATACATGATAGGGTCGTATGAACGATGGATTTATTTTGTCCAAAGACGTCGGTTAAATGAAAGTACATATATGATATATGATTGTATAATATCATTGGTAACAGCATTACCTAAATCGATACTTACTGCACGCCACTACTAATAGTGCATTCTAAGAAGAACGCACTAATTGTAAGAACAAATATTATAATATTTATTTTCATTTTCTATTTCTATTTTTGATCTTATTTTGCTTATGATCTTCCTTCTGTCAATTTTTCCAGTCAGCGTCAAGTAATGGTCACCCTGTATACTTCTTTATGAAAGGGAGAATAAGTATTTGAACATTTCGTTAATGCAATCGTTCTTTTACTGACAAATATAAAACATGTCCCGTCAAAAGGCGACGATCTCTGACGTGACCATTATATGCCGAACTCATTTTAATAAATTATGTTTGAAACTCGAGGTTTGACGGTCCGTTTTGGCGGCACCCGGTCGTAACAATTTATATGGGGTGGTCAACTGTTTTTAGAAATTTTCAATTCTATTTTATTTATTTATTTTTATCTACAAAAGTTCAAGGATATCCAACAAATAAAAGCTAAGCATACAAATATAGAATTAGATAATTAATTTTTTTTAATGTAGAACACATTTTTATTGTGAAGTTGCAACTTTTCAGTTTTTGTGATATTTTTAATACAAATTATATATATCCCGGTAGCAACAAAAATAATTTTCGATAAATTGATTTTATCTGTATATCTTTCTAATTGATACATTTTAATTTGTATTAGATAGTTAACTCTTACTACGCACGGTTTTAGAGTTGAAAAATATATTATATTAAATTGCATTAGATATAGATATGTTAAAACTATAAATTATTCACTCCCAACAATTATTTAATCAACAATATATCAGAACGTAGGTAGAAAAAAATTCGTTAAAAAATAAACAACCTACTAAGTAAATAAATAAAAATAATCGTACAATAAATGAGGAGAGAATGGTAAACGGAATGGATGAATGAGAAGAAAATGGTAAGAAAGATATATGACGCAAATGTTGATGGCACCAGAAGAAGAGGATGTCCTCGGAAGACTTAGCACGATCAGGTAAACCAGATACTGGAGGATGGTCTTGTTAGAAGCGTCAACAATCGTCGAGTTTGTATGAGAAGATGTATGAATATGAATGAGGCGAGAATTGTGTGGCAGAACAGAAGAGTGTGCCGCTCTATCCTCTCGTGACGGCGTGATGATAAGTAAGTAAAATAAATTAAATAAATTAAGATAATGATTTTCCATGAAATTAAGATTACACACAAACTCGAATATTTCAGTATTATGAAGGTTACTGCACAAGCTCAAGGAGTGACTACTCTGAAGTTGGTTCACGTGTGAAAAATCGAAGAAATACTAAGTCAAGACAAGTGAGTATAATATTTGGCGACAAAAATGTAGAATTCAATAAATGAAGGTAGACCCCAGACTACAAGCGACAAGCGGCGAGGGTTAAAAAATAAACTCGGTGGTTGGGCCGGGTTAGATTGAGTCGAATGGGGTTAGGGTAGGTTGGGTTAGGTTGGGTTAGGTTGGGTTAGGTTAGGGCTTTGGTTTGAGAAAAGTACCGAGGATGGTGTGATGTTCTCTAGCAGCGGTGGAGAACCTACGACACGAAATTTTTTAGTGCTCCGCAATTTCAAATTTCTTGTATTTGTGCAATTTAGAAATGTATTTAGTAAAGCAATAATATTAATAATGTCTTCAGTAATAATTAGCTGCTATCTGAGTAAATATTTGAATTATATAAGTAATAAGCAGCAAACAAACAAAAAATATTTCACTGAATTGTGCAGAATAATAATAAATACATTATTATATATTTAAATATTATGTTTGTGATTTAAAAAATATCAAAATGAAGATATTATGATAAAAAGGACCAGAGTCCAATGGAATCAGAATGTGAAGAATATCCGATATGTCTAATAGCCTCGTCAAAACGATACGTCAGCTTCCATTTTCTGAATTTTCAGACCTTTGAATTAACTATGAACAATGTCAAGAGCTTTCAGTCCTGGTCAGAGAAGTCTCGCAGACTAATCAACACTTACACAATGCACACAGGTAATCAATGAGTCAACCACGAAATACGTTCAGTTAATTTGATGTTAAAGTACACTCGAAAAAACGTGAGCACACGATGGGCTCATAAATTGTATTGTGTTGTAGTTGGCTCTAAGGGATTTCAGTTCTATAGTCGATCGAACAACATTCCTTAACCTTTACCATACCATGATATAAAATACCCGAACGCAGTTACCGTAAATAACAGTTAGAAAAAATATTTTTATTAGCTTAAATGGCTTTAATGGCATGAATTTTTTCTAAATATTGAGCATTCAATTTTGAAAAAATGATTAATAACATAATTTAGAGCATTCATTAAATCCTATACAATGTGTCCTTCCTTCTTATCTCTCTTCATTTAATTAGTAAGAAAGAGATAATTATATTTGTATGTTTGTTATTCTTTTCACTGTGAAAATAGTGTGTGATCTCTGTCTTTTATATCAAAATTGTATTTTTACCAACGTATTAACGGATAAATGATTATAACGGATTGAATGGAAAAAATAATTGTTTTTGTACGATTCCCTTTTCATAATTGGTTTTTCACTAATCATTCCTGAGCGCTTATATTTTCTTTAGGATTATCTAAAATATGAATTTTATGTTGCATGTATTTACCGAAATATTACAGGTTTAATTATGACGGTAGACCTGTGCTACTGCATGGTTTGAGAAGGGTTAAAATGTGGTCTCTCAATAGGGAATTTGTAGCATCGCTGCATCTTTTCATCTGCCTTTTTCGTTCATGGGTCATCTAAGCATCCGGTACCTATTAGAGTCTCCTCATAAACACCTCACTTGAGTTACCAAACATATTAAAAATAATTTTTAAACATGTTTGGTAGCTCAAAATAATTCTAGTTGCATAAAAATTCGCGGAAAAAAAGACCCGCTGGTAGACGTCTTCCCAGAAAAAACCCTATAAGATGATCAGCCAGGTGAGAGTTCAAGAAAATAAACAACTTACTAATATCTAAAATAACAAAGATGAAGAAGCATGCAAATAATTATTTTTCTAAATTATTTAACGCGTGACACGAATTAATATTTTGCACATATTTTTAGAGACTTGTATAAAAAGGTTCGCCTCCGCTGCGGTACACATCAGTAAACGTTCTGGATAACTCTGTTAGTAGTGTACAGAGCTCAGCAAATATTCCAAATTGTTATTTACTGAGGAAACAAAATAAAGCACTTACACGAATATATGAGTACCTACATATATATAAAAACATATAATTATACGTATTATCTATTAGACAATTTAATTTTTTAATTATGGTCTCGATCAGAGTAATTTGCATACCCATTAAGGGCAGATTGTTTGATTAGTGGTAAATTTTTACTATAATTTAATTAATTTTAAATATTCACCGTCGGCAATACAAACGATTGTTTTCTTTTTCTAAAATAGAAATGACTTTTTTTTTTAAATTTATCCACAAAAAATACTCTAAATAGTCATTAGACTATATGTATTAGAAATATAAAATGTATTGGTAATTATACCAAAAAAAAATTATAACTCAAGTTTTTTGATCTTTATCTCGTTTCCATGACATTCTCATCAGTAGTACATTCTCATCATATACCTAGTTAACTTTAGCATTTTCAATTTTAAAAGGTACTAAAAAATATGACAAAACCAAATTAGTTCCCCAGCGCGTGAAGTCTTTGTATTGGCGAATTAATATAATAATTTATTTTTGAAACATTACTTCGAGGAGTACAGTACAATATCAGATCAGTAAAATCGAGGACGTCCCGCTAGTCATTTTGTGTAAAAAAAATCAATCATTAAAGGTTCTTCTACCCTTCAAGTTAGTTAAATGAAGTAAGCTCATTAAAAATCGCAATTGCTTATAAATTGTTAATAATTAATGAACCTTAAAAGTTTATGTTGAATTTATTCAATTTTTATTCTAAATGGGGATCAAATTGCTGAACTATATTATAAATTTCTTGTAACTAAACTGGCTAATAATATAAATAAAACGGTACGGAGTTTTAATACTAGAATAAAATAACACTTAAGGTGCCTCAAAAACAATAACTTCTCATAATTTTCCAAACGCCTTTTAGAGATAGGCCATAATTATATAAAAGAAAACGGCATTGAAATTTTACACATTAATAATAAAAAATCACTCAACAGTAAGTCCAATATAATTAATAACGGATTAAACCTTACAAGCAACCCGCTATTTAATATATTCCCATCATGGCCCCACTCTTACCAAAACTTCGCCTATACCCCGTAATAGATGTCGTTCAATTATGGAATAGTTCAGTTGTGCGCAAGTCTTGACGAAGATACGTTAGTATCGAAACCGGTTAACGCATAAATAGCTCACAGTGGTCTAAACAAAGCTTTTATATTTGGAGTACCTCTTGAGTCAATTAAGACACGCGGCAGTGTATTAAATTAGTCCCTTTCAGCATACTCCGCATTGTTGCTCGCGAACACACTCATTATTTTAATGCTGAAAATACAAAAAAAACCCATTTACCGAGGGTGTAAAGGACATAAACAACCTTTTTGTGTAAAGAGGTACATAAAGTAGCATTTGTGAAAATTGATAATGTAGGAGATCCGGCAGGTCTAAAAAAACAAAATTTACATTACGTAATGGAAGTTTAAAAAGATAAAATAATCTCTACCGCCGTGTAAACTTGAAAAGATAATTTGTGTTTGCTGCGCCTGTGAATGTCTTTGTATGTTTGTCACTTCCTTTTTAAATCTGTTAATGTTTAATTATCCGATGTAGTAAGTTGTAATATAATTTTAATCCTCTGTAAATGAGCCGCGATTGTTCTAATTATTTTTGTGTATTGTGTATAATTTTGATGTATTTAGTTTAATTCAATGGTGTTTTTTTATTTCGACATTAGCAAGTTTGCATATCATGTTGTTGTGCATCATCAACTGACACGGCAGATACAGAGGGCGATGTTATTTTTAAATAACCAAGAAATGAAACATAATTTTAATCGTTTATTTGGTGTATTACAATTATGTAAGGAATATGACATCGGCCAGCTGGCCTCCTCTGATAGTGGCACAAATGTCTGCTCTTTTAACCCTTCCCAAACCATGCAGTGACACAGCTTTACCATCACAATTAAACCTACGGTAAATACATGCAGCATAAAATTCATATTTTAGATCATTCTAAAGAAAATATTAGCGCTTAAGAATGACTAGTGAAAATTATGAAAAGGGAATCGTACAAAAACAATTATTTTTTCCATTTAATCCGTTGTAAAGTAAATACGTTAGTGAAATATAATTTGTGATATGAAAGACAGAGATCACACACTATTTTTACAGTGAAAAGAACAACAAAAATACAAATATAATAATTAGTCTCTTTCTCACTAATTAAATGAAGAGAGATAAGAAAGATGGACACATTGTAAAGGACTTAGTGAATGCTCTAAATTATATTATTAATCATTTTTTCAAAATTGAATACTCAATATTTAAAATAAATTCATCCCATTGAAGCCATTTAAGCTAATAAAAACATTTTTTCTAACTGTTATTTACGGTAACACGAGTTGACAGCATGGCCGCGTTCGGGTATTTTATATCATGGTATGGTAAAGGTTAACCACATTATTGTACAATTTGCGCGTTATTTGAGCAATTTAATTTCGAATATTGTCCTGTAGCATCGGAATTGTTGTTGGCTTACTCCCACGGTAAATGGTCGAGAGTCGTCAAATCAGATAATCGAGGAGGCCAGTCGATATCATCCTTTTTGGCATTATGCGGCCGGGAAAAATTACTCGCTAAATTTTAAGCGTAGCCCGGGCTGTGTATTTTGTGGCATCGTTTTGTTGAAACTGCATTCATTGCAGGCCCAATCGACTCAATTCGGCTGCCATGAAGTTTTGATGGTTACAGCAATTTTAATTAAAATATTTTAATATCTTGTTTTTGATATGTTAGATTCTTTATAATATATTGTAATCAATTACTTTCTAGGATTACTAAATGCGAACTAACAAATGTTTGCGAAACCAAAGTGGTGGCCAAACAAAATCGGCCTGGGACATAATATTCACCCAGTATTATGTGGTGCAACATAATCATTTTAATTTGGAAAAAAAACTTGAATTTTATTTTTACCATATTTTCGAGAGATTGATATGTATTTACACCTGTTAATGAGAAGAGACACCTCTTTCATGATAAAATAATACTTAATACAAATTACGAGTAAATGCATCAACTTGAAAGATATACACAAAATATTAATTTATCGAAAAAATATTTTAAATGTTACCGGGATTCGAACCTGGATCTTTTCCTATTCGGGAAAATGCGTTACATTACGTAGCAACAATTTTTTTTTTTTTCTGTATATCTTTATTGTCGATACATTTAATTTGTATTAAAATACCACATAACTATGTTCTGAAAAAACTGCACACGAATGTCCAGGGTTGAGCGATGAACCAACCGCCGTAGAAATCTAAAAATCAATATTAAATAATTTGAAGCTCTTGAATATTTCAGTTTGATGCAAATGTCAGATGATACCTAGCTGACGATATGTTGGGCAAAAAATCTGCAAGCTCAAGTGGCATAGAGATGATGATCGGTGGGAGAAAAGGTTCTGGGATCTCGCACAGAATAAGCGTTGGGCATCCTCAAGCTTGGTGGAGCAACGAAATCAGAAGAGTAGCAGGTAGCAAGAGTAGAAGGACTGAAGACGGAGAGAATTGGCGATCCTCGGAGGAGGCCTGCACCCAGCAGAGGAAGACACAGGTTGACGATGATGATGATTACTTACAGAAGATGTATATTTATATAACCTACCAAAATTGGTAGCGGTAATTTAAATAGGTATACACATAAACACCGATTTACTGGCACTGAATTGAACATTTGCTACTGATCTAAGTAATTTCCGGCATTTTCGATCTGTGTGCAAAATAACCAATTTTTTGAATCACGTTTTCCAGTGCAATCGTCAAGAAGCAACTATGGCACACTACCTTTCGTTTATTGTTTTTATAAATGGCCGGAAGCCCGGATCTTCCAGCTGGCATGCGGCCTTGAAAGGGTGGCAAGCCCTGCCACCCCTCGGCCGGTGGGGTGGGGGTGCGCTGGCTCCCCCCCCCCTCCCCCCTCCCGGCCGAGGGTCTTGTTGACGATAAAACTTGACTCTACACACATTCTCCGTACAAGATTATTTTAGGCTTACTACACGAGCACGCGGTCTCACCCGCACCCTGCTGTCTCCCTCACCCGCGTAATTCACATGATAATGTGATCCTTATAAAGGTTAATCAGTTTCGATTACATATTTTTACCCCGCGAATGTCTTTTTCTGTTTAATATCATTTTTTTATTTAAGGTTCTTTCTGGAATGAATTCAAACGTAATGAATATATAAAAAGACCTTTATTTTGAAACCCTCACACTGGGAAAAACAAGTTTAAAGAGAAATGTTAATTTGGTTTTATATTAAAGGACCGAACAGCAAAGTGAAGAGTGGACAGATCATTCTTCACCCGAGCGGCCGCGCACGCTCGTCAGCCTGCTTTTGCAAACTTTCGTGGTGTTATTTTAAAATGTACCTCTATAAATATTTGTAATCTTTTTAAGTATCGTAAAAATGAGAGTAAAAATAACAATTTTGAAAAACAGGTAAAATGAACTATTGTCGCACCTGTTGCGTCTCCTATTTCTTCAGTGACATGTTGAAATACTATAATAATTATAGTACATATCAAATAAAATAATAATAATTTTGTGAATTAATTTGGAAGGTTATTAATGATGAATGGGAACAATTATGAATAGAGTGGATGATTGCGTGTTCGCATGTTGATGTGGACGTATGACAGGCGGCAACTTACTAGTCACTCTATGTATGTAGAAGTCAACTGTACAAAGATAGAAATAACTGCGATTGGAGGCGACTTCTAGAGCTGTTGTTCAGGAGATGTCATTATGTAGAGTGGTCGTGATTCGGCCTGTCCGAGTGCAGCTGCCGTATTTGTATTGTTACGTGCCGTGGGTTATCTACGTCTTTATGGCTGGTGGAATTTGGTGGGTGCATTCGGCTTTGCTGTGTGGTCTCTAAATGTTGAGAGTGGAAAATTATACACAATAGTTGGTAGGTTTACTTTAACGCCTTAATTCAACAACGACATGCTTTATCTACGGTAATAAATAAAAGATTTTTCCAATTTCCTGAAATTTTTCCTAAGCATATATTTAGGACGAATAAGACATGAAAGATGAATGCGTTGTATCTAGCAAGAGAGACCTGAACCGACTCGTGGAGGCGCTCATTGGATTAAGACCGCTAAATGACAATACTGACATGAATAAAAAAAGAGGAAGACCCATCCTCTATTATTAAATAAAATAATTATAAAACACACTAGTAAAAAGAAAAAAGTCCAGTAAAAAGGCGAAGTATACGGTTATATAGTTATTTTATTAGAAATATGCGTGCATACGGCATACACTCGCACGCCATTATATAATACTTGTATACTGTTACTTATATTAGAATTCTATTTCTATAGTAATAAAGAAAGATAATAATGCGTGCTTAAGTAGAATTAAATATTACAATACGAATGTTCGACGAGAATATTAAATACACAATAAAAATAATTATTTTCATACATTATTCATCTTTGTTTATTCTATTTAATAAATAATTCAATAACATCAACCGGTTTCGGAAAACATCATTAACTAACCAAAACACATACATGTCACATTATTCTGATGTTCTTAAAAAAATATATTATTAATTAAAATAAAATTTAAAAAATTAGTTATAACTTGACTTAAATTTTTAATAATGATGAAAGATGTGAAAATTGACTCGATGATGCAAAATTATTAGAAAATTCTTTAAGAAATTTTGGTGTATTTTTGTTGGTTATTTAAAATATTTTGCTTTATTTATTTATTATGATTATGACAAACATTATTTATATGCAAAACAGACAATTACGATTTTTTATCAAAAGCATAATCATTTTCTAATAAATGATTAGAAAATTCAGAAAAAACTATTACCATTTAAACATCTTAAATGCTCTTTGACTCTTAAGTTAAAATTTCGCCAAAAATGAGTAATAATTTTAAAATATTTTACAAAGTTTGAGACACCAATAAGTTTATGGTACAATTTTAACTGTGATTGGTAATTGGTCGTAATTCGGTGAGCAATCACTGATGCGCAGCTAAGAGACTACACCTCTAATTAAATAACGACAGTTTCTAATAAACAGCCATTGTTGTAATGAATCAATTAGTTCGAAGTCAGATTTTCCATCCCTTAATAATAATTGATGATGATGTTATATCGTACAATGTTTTGATGCACGAAAATGTAGAAAAAAAATTGAAGAAAACTTGTAATGTGTGGTCGCAAAAACACGTTTTAAAATGTACCTCTGCGAGAACTCACCCCCGCTGTGCGTGTATTGCCGAGGGAAAACGTATTTTACATTTAAAGTGGCGCCGCGATAAATAAACATAATAATTATTCATATATTTCATAATTACCGCAGTTCTCCATGTACCCGAATAATGACAAGTAAGGGATTTTTTAATACAGTTAGTGTTTAATATTACACAGGGACGATTGGTATTTTTTATGGTATTAGTTATTTTTGTTTTTTAATAGGTGAACACATTTACTTCGATAACATGAAACATATGTTATTGTAAAATGTAGTTTTAATTTTGTTCCTACCCCTTAGCCCATTACCAATCAGTACACATTGTTTCATTGGCTCGATTGGTTGTTTTTCAATTCCAGAAGAGGGTGTGTTCTCATGTGATTATTCATGTTGGATCACTAATTCATATACCGCTGTGGTTTTGGTGTGTTGTGAACGTTTTTGGTATGTTGTGAATGTTTTTGGTGTGTTGTGAACGTTTTTGGTATGTTGTGAACGTTTTTGGTGTGTTGTGAACGTTTTTGGTATGTTGTGAACGTTTTTGGTGTGTTGTGAACGAAACGAAAGAGTTTTTTGTACCATGACAATTTCGTACATTGAAGTAAGCCTCCAACAGAATTTTTTTAGTTACCAATCATCGGTAAATCAAAGTCACATAACAGTTTAACATCACCGCTAGGACTATGTGTCAAGGTCATCAAAGACCTGTTGATAATATGTTTATTAAAAATAAAATTAAAACAATTTGTATTTTGTTCGTTTCCAGGATGGTCGACTGCAAAGCGGAGACCACATCCTCAGGATCGGGGAGGTCAGCATGCGCGGGCTGGGCTGCGAGCAGGCCGCGGCGGTGCTCCGGCAGTGCGGGGTGCGCGTCCGCCTGCTGGTGGCGAGGGCCGCCGATCCCACCGCCGAGTTCAGGGTTTGTGCCTTTCTCCTACATCACTGTTTCGGAAGACTAGTATATATGCTATGCGACTGAAGCATAAGTTGGCAGGCATAGGCTGGCCAGATGTCGGTCTGGCTCATCTACAACTGTCGACCTGTGATTCCTTTCTATTTTAATGAAACTATTTATACAAATTAAATGTATCAATTGAAAAAATATACACAAAAAAAAAATCAATTTAAAAATAAAATGTTTTCGTTGCTACCAGGATTCGAACCTGCATTCCTTTATTCTTAAAAATGGAATAACAGATGTATCAATTTGAAAGAACTGCTACATATAGGTTCGGTGATTTTTCTGGACATGATCTTTCCGGACACTGACAATTCTGGACACTGATTTTTTAGAACATGATTATTAAAAAAATATTTTATTTATAAAATATGTATTTTAACGTAAACATTTGTATTGTTAAATTTTCAACCCACGAATTTAATGTAACCTAACCTAACCTAATCTAACCTAACCTCCGGAATAAACTATTTTCGGAATAATCACGTCCGCAAATTTCGTGTACGGAAACATCCTGTCCGGAAAAATCTGAGCACCGCAAAAGATCCAGGTTCGAATCCCGGTAAAAACAAAAATATTGTTTCAATAAACTGATATTTTTTGAAATCACGAAATTTATTATACGATGTTTTAAATATGTCCTGATGTAGCTTGAGATAAGCGAAACCGGTTGACATACAATAAATTTCATGGTATCATACAAAGTGATTGTTATTTCATTTAATATAATATGTCAAACTACTTTCTACGAAAACATTTAATTAGTATTTAAATACCACAGAAAAATGTTCTGAAAAACTGCAACATCACAATAATAATATGTTTTCCTTAATAAACTATTTATTATCATAAAATATTATAATAAATAATCAACTTGCCCACCCTTCACAATTAGATTTCTAAACCATTGATTTATTTTATAACCTTGGCTATGGTGTTGTCAATCAAACTATATATTCGCTGGTTGAATATCACCACAACCATACATCGCCGAATCATGCAGACAGACGCTGTGTCTCCATGTTCAACTTGTAGGCACAGAGTCTGTGGTACACTCGATGTGGTATGTTAAGCGGTTGTTGAAGCCCATGTCTTTCAGGCTAGTGAGAACGCAGAAACACGATTCAAAACAAGATGTCAATTTATCCCATTTTACTTCACAACTTTCCACCTGTCTTCTGAGTGATGATTCATCTGTAAAAGATTGTTACTTTCGGCCCGGGAATGTTTTAACCAATTTGGGTGGCACGGTGTCTTCAACTGTTTATTTATTAAAATGTACAAAAGTAAGGAGGATTTATTTCATATATTGTATGAACATTTAGTATTGTAATATCTGCCTTACTGGGTTTTGCCTATTGCTGAGGCAAACGTTTTACATTGTTAATCAATAATCATATTTTACAAAGTTGGATCAGCAAATGTTAATTTAGAGTGATTAAATAAAGAATAAAAGAAGGGATATAAAAATATATAATACATTACGTGGAATTTGTAAATATAATACACGTTTATTTTCAACAAGTTTAAGTAATAATGGAAGTTAAAATTTTAGAGTACTCAGTTAATGACAGATATTTAAGATAGGTAAAACACATATATGGGCTGCTCACTCACTAATGTTAGGGCTGAGGTATTGCCGTGCTTGCTCTTACACATATATACATATCTTGTAGAACACACATTGACTCTGCGTGTGTTCATATTGAAGGGGTGGCCGTGCTATCAACATACGTTCGATCTGAGTCTTTTTAAACCAGTATTGAGTTTGAAATACTGAACAGGGGTGCTGTTAGTGCATTTGGTCGGCACGGGAGCGATCGAAGGTTTAATCTCGTCTCGGATATAATTCTCTCTACGCGGTTTGACAATGCCACTTTTTTTAATGGTGCATAGCAGCTGTTCCTTTAGGACTGCTTATTGTACAGTATAATCCTCGCCACGGTACCATATTTTGATTTCATAAGATTTTTTCAATGCCAACTTTTAGAATCCTCTCCAGTTTAGATGTTCATTTTCAAATTGAACCCCAGCTTCTTTCCTATCAACCAGATAGATTGTAATGTGATTTATATGCCATATTTAATAATCCGATTACCAAATCATTCATTGATCCTAGAATTCTTTGCTAGAAAATAAATGTATGAAGATTGCGAAACTCGAAAGTGTTCATAATAAAAAATGGGCCGACCCTTCCCCCCCCAGCGCTCCAGGCTTGATGAACAAATGCTCAGTAAAAGTGAGTAACTGACATATACCCTAATGGAATTTGTGAATGGATGTACACCACGTGTAACGTCGAGGGTAAATTTCACCCTTTCATATATGTATAAGAACGAGATCTTCTAAACAGCTAACCCTTCGCGTGACCTTTATTTCTGGCGGGCTTCATAACTTTATGCCATTTCGCGCTGTTAATCTTGATAGTATATTATCTAATTGAAATTTCAATATTTCATTTCGTTGTAGCTTTTAATTTTTTAGTGCAAGTGTAGATTTGATGGATTTATTACTAGTTATGAAATAAGGCAATGTTAGGAAAACTAAAGACGGTAGATTTCAATTAAGTATGATCTAAAAAATTGTGACATCACAAACAAAATGTGATTTCATTGAGAATAGAGAATAACGCCTTTGTTGATCGTATTAAAGAACAATATCCAAATTTGTCATCTTACCTTTACGAGAATCCATAATTCTAAGACTGCAGCCTGGTAAAGCCAAGCTGGGAGCGTTAATTTAAGGTCTTGTTTTTATTTTCTTCCCCTGGCAGCACTAATTGATTCCTGGTTCCGTTGTTCCCGCTCCAGCGGCGCGGAAGACTGCTTCGTTTATTTTCCGATCGGGAGATTAATGAAGATAAGCCCATTATAGTGGTTCAATTAGTGGACAGAACCGCCTTCCCCTTCCTGCAGCGCTGACACTAACACCTCCTGACGAGGGTGGAAAATCATACAATCAATTTCATAATTTATAATTAAATTTAAATAAAATATTTGTGAAATATCTTTTTTATTTCTTCAGTATTAGCAAAATTACTTTGTGGTCACATACTATATTAATAATAAGACAAAGCGCATGGTCTCAAATTATTTAAAAAATCAAAAAATTCTATACAACCAGCTTTTTACACTATTAATAAATTAAAGAATTATATATTAAATAACAAAGATAAAAAAACGGGGATGTATTAAATTAATTTGCAATAATTGCAATCATTTTTATATAGGTAAAACTTTAAATAAAACCAGAAATTTTGATATTAGAATTAAAAAACATTTGAGATGCCTAAATACCAACAGCTATTACTAACCATTATTTTGTCATTAACAAGGTTTTAGAAATTATACATACTAATACTAGGGATTTACAGTTAGATAAGTTAGAAATTTTAGAAATAAGAAAAGGTGTTAACAGTAAGCTAAATAACCGAATCCTTTTTGCAAATAGTCACCTTTCAAAATTGTTTTCACAATAATTCCTAATTAGTTACCAACCACTTTACACTTTTGTTTTTATCTATGCTTGTATTTTTAATTTTAGTATACATTGCTTCCTTGAGAAGTTACCGAAACATATTGATTTGTTTTGTCTTATTATTTATATCTTTTTGATTGCTATTTTTTAAATTAAACTAAGCAAGTACAATCTTCTGGTATCCTGGAATGAGAATTTTACTCTCCAAGTACTTACGGTTTAGTTATCGATTTATTTAATAAAAACCTTCAATGAATAAGTTAAACTAAATACAAATGAGAAACATAGTACATAGATTAGCAATAGGTGCGCCTACTTGGATAAGGTGCGGTATAGAAAGCGGCGTGCCGAACGGAACGAGCTCTGACAGCTGCGCTGAATGTCACGTTATGAGTTTGGCTAGATTTCGTTTAATGCCCAGCTTACCATAACGATTTGAGACGTAGCATTTACATACATCTCAAATCGAGAGATGCACGTGATGACGTCATCGTCACTTATCACGACACACGCGATAGTACGTAATAGTTCCCACTATCCACCTCGGCTAGTCTCTTCACAGTATCATAACTCTAGTTTTACTGGGCTGATCATAATTCAATAATTCAAGGTGCAGTCATTTCGTCCGTCTGTCTGTATAAATAGTGTAAAAACACTCGATAATCTCATTTACCGTAGGGCGCTCATTCATTTCAGAAAAGGGACTATTCCTGTTGTTGAAAAAACACGCCTTTATCATTTCTGATGTACTCTTTTTGATCGCGTTAGAATAATATGTTTTCTTTACAAATATCTCTAAATTATATTGAAAAAATATTTTTGTTTCAAAATAATTCAATAGCCTTACGGATTTCATGTAAAAATTACAAATCACTAACATCCAGATACTGATTGCCACACTTCTAAATAACAACATCACAATATGACACATCATGAATTCACCTTCAGTATCATGTATATAAAATATTTAGTGAAAAACGCGAGTAACTCGTACGATGTTTCACAGTTGTACATTTATGTTTTATGGTATTATCGACACGTCTACATTATCCGATCGTGGTGGAACGGGTTGAGCTACCAGGTTCAGAAAAAAGGCGCTGAACCCGAATCGAATTTTGATCAGTATATTATAAGCAATATTTGAATATTTCCAAGAACACACAATTACTCTACATATTAACATATATACAACTTTCAAAAATTTGATAGATATGGAGATTGATGGGTGAGAATAGTGAACGTTATATTTATATAAAGTGATCACTTAAGCCAGCCAAAGACAGGTTGTAAGCCTTGCAATTACCCATACTTCAATATGTTTTCCATTAAATAAAAAAAATAGCTTCTCATTAGATATCCATTGTGTGTTTAACTCATTACAAATAAAATAAAAAAAACAATATATTTTTTTAGAAAAATTAGAAATTTCCTTAATATAAAACTTCTTAAAATGGCGTACTACGCTATCTGTCAATCAATCATAGAGCATGGTATAATTACCTGGGGAGGAGCGACTATATCTGCAATTAATCAGACAAATATATGTTAATACTACTCTTAAATACATATGTAAATATAAACAGACACATTTTAAAATAACTCAAAATATAATTTCCACACGGACAAATACAAATAACCTACAAAACCCAAGAGCACATACAACATATGACCAAAGGAACTACAAATATTTTGGACCTAAACTATTTAATAGAATGCTAAAAGATTTAAATCAATTTATTTGTCCTAAGAACATGAAACTATATATTAAAACTTGGATTCGTAATATGGGTAGAGCCAGTATTGGTGCACTCACCCAAACATATTGACTCATACCTATATTAATTATTGTTACAAAGTGATCCAAAAATTAAGTCCACTTTAAAATTGTTATTCATATACACCTATTATATAGTAATAAATGTAATTCTATCTACTACTTGTAGTTCTAATTAATTGTATAATTAATACAATACATTAGTATTTAAAACATTACAGGCCGTCTGTTCTGAATAATTACAACTTCACAATAAGAATGTGTTCTCCTTAATAATTGTACAATTGCTTGTAAACTATGCCCGTCTCGACACAGAACTTATCTAGTGAGGCGGACACGGTCCAAACATATTTTTACATTGTATTATATAGTTACAAATAAAATAAAATAAATAAATAATAGTGCTTTTGTAGGTGAAAATTCGGTAATTGTGTGTTCTTGGACATATTCAAATATTGCATGTTGTTCGTAACATCGTGTCTTTGATACCTTCGTTGTAAATTTATGGTTTAAAATATTGTCGGTACTAATGTTTCATTTTATACGAAAATCAAGGTAAAATAAATGAATTTAAATATACCCCACGCTCTCCTGTCGACGAGGTATTCGAAAGCTTTGGTAAGAAAATGTTTAGGAAAGTTTTAATTGCCTTCTCGCACGGACTCCGGACGTGTGGAGGATTTCCTTTCAACTCTGCCGACTTAATCGGGACAGGTACTTAACGTATCACGCTTTGACGCTTCTGCTATCGATGTTGTCAATGTTCTTGGAATTATAGATTTGTCGAAAATTCAGCATTTTATTGTTTCATCATTTTACAACCGGATAAGCCATTTTTGATTAGAGTTAACTTTCATCGTCTCGCTTTGAGGTTATCGTCGATCGTTTCGTTCAAAGAGGAAAGCTCGAGGATATAAATATCCACTTTGGTCGGAAGTAAAACAGAAATAGGAGAGTAAAAACAAATTGTAAACTTCATATTCTCTTTTCTTCCTTCATGTCAGTATTGACATGTTCCATTGCCCTCAATCAGATGAGGCTCGGCTCGTAATGCAAGTCCACAAGGCTTCGCAACGTTCACGTTTATAGTACTCTTCCAGGTCTTTGACACAAAGTTGTTTTTAGGATAATTTTCTTTTTTAAGCTGTCACTTTGATGCAAACTTCACAAAGGATTGGAAGAATCTTTAGTTCACAGTTGTAGATGCTGTTTTCTGCGAATGGATTTATTGCAGGATTGAGGGATTCGTGCGTCTCGGGATGCATAACACAACACCCTTCTCCAGAAATACATTTCGAAGGCATCTATTTTGTGCTTGTCTCTATCACAGACTGTCCAAGTATTCGTTGTATAAATGAAAATTGGGAAGACAAGAGTGTGAACCAAAATAAATTAATTTTGTAATTTTTTAAAGGGGACACATTATTATTAGTGAAGTTGTAATTTTTTCAGAACATGGATAGTAAATAGTCGACAAATTTTTGAACCTATAAGCTAATAATAATAAACTGACGTAGTGTAATTGGATATCGCACTTCCCCGGATAGAAATTCCGGTGGCAGCTAACTGTCTTTTTAAATACTTGTATGTTAGATCATAGGAACATTAGCTAGTAGTATGTGTTTTTGTATTGCCTGCTCACTGTCATTAATATTCATGATCAAAGTGTTCAAGATAATCTTAATTTTATAAACACACAGTTTGCTCTGTAATTGGTGGTCCCTAATCTTCCAACAAGCCTATTCACAAGTGAAGAAGTGTAGCCATGGAAATGATTATGCTGAAAATATAGACACCGAAGATTCAATGTTGAACTTGAAAGTTTGAACGACAATGAGCGATCCACTGATCTGGATTGTACCATACACTTCAAATCCTAATGAACTTCAAGTATTGGCAGCAAATTATTTGAACAGATGAACTCAATATAGGACAGTACAGAATTAGAAGTAGTATAAAGTAGAAAAACCAACTGACGCCATTCTAAACTTTCACTGAATTCTCGTATAAATCTACGAGACGTTAGAGCAAAGTTTCTTGAGTGTACACGCACCCAAATAAAAATGTTAATATTATTTTAATTCAATTATATTGAATGACATATAGGGGGTAAAGATTAAGATGTAAAGAGATTAAAAGGTTATAATTGTGTGGGAATGTCGTGTGTGAATCAGAAGAATTTGTGTGAGTGGCGGGTATCCCAATAACCACGCAATCACTCAAGTATTCGTTTGATGATTGCGGAATGTATTGTGCAAGTGTGCGTGGCTAAAGCAGGCTGGAGAACGAAAACTACTTACATTTGTTACTGATTATAGTTTAGGAAAAATAGATGTATTAGCTAGAAGGCTGCAGCGAGAAGAGTGAGACCCGAGAGCCGGCATTTTAGACGATTACGAGTGCATTAGTATTGGCACTCGGTACTGGGTGCAATTTTACGGCTGCTGGGAGCTGTATTTCACGCACCGGTATAAACAAAGTGCGTTTAGGGACGTCGGCAGTGATAGACCACCACAGACATTAAAATACCTACTACTTAATTAAATTATGTATAAACGGTGTCACGTGATCTGAGGTATTACATGCACGCACAAATTGAAGAATATCCACAAATATTATTTGTTGCAGTCTCTCGGAGCCAGCAACGCCCCTATAGTCCCCACCAAGGTGCTGGGAGACCCTGACGAGCTGGACAGGGCCCTTCTGGAGAGCGGCTACACCGAAGGTCTGGTGCCGCCTTCGCCGGCTCCTCTAGTGGACAGATACGAGGACCGCTACGTGTACCACAGAGGGGGAGTGGACCTGGAGCTTTTGGTGAGTGGCAAATATAGATTGATTTCAAGACATATTTATGAAAAATTATCAAATTACCAGTTACTGGCGGTCTTTCGAGGTTGTGGAATAAAGAAGATTATTCTATTTCTTCTATGCTATTTGGTATTTCTCTTGTGGTTAGTTAACCTCATTTGAAACAGTTAGCACAATGCTCGGAGACAATCGGGGATTCAAACAATGGGTGATATCACAAACTAAACATAATTTAAATATATAATGATATACGATATAACAGAAACGCAGCAATTAAACATGAATGTAAGACAGACATGTCGCAGGTTATAGGAAAGAGTAACAGAAATCATTCAGAAACACAAAATCCATGATACACTCAATTATGTATTTTGATTATTAAATATAATATTTTATTTATAGCCGCGTGCAATCATTTACGACAATTATGAAATGTGTCACAAAACTGCGTTAAAAATAGAGCGTTTGAAAAAGCTCGATAATAATTTCGGAACATTACACAGAAGCTTCGCAGGTGGATGAATGTACGAGGTCTGTATGATAAGTACCCGTGCTTAACGACTGACGGCGCCACTGACGCTAAATCTGTATACCATTGTTTGCCTGTCAAAATTTCTTACAGATATATACAGGTGACACAAAAGACACGAGTTATTTCAAAACATAATATAATTAATTGTATTTTTTTTGTACAATATTTATAGCTAATCTGAAATCATCAAAACACCCCATATTGCAGAATCTACTGGATTTAAATCTGGACTGTTCGGTGGCCACATGCCTGGCTCGATGAAGTTAATATTTTCACAACGAAGAAAGTTGATTGTATTTCTGGCTGTGTGAGATGGAGCTCCGTCCTGCTGTAATGTCCAGTTATGCTGTAATGTCTAGCTATACTCCAGGTTTTATTTTGAAATTCTGATCATTTTTCTAGCACCCCGACGTTTTTTAATTCGCAAATTTTTGATCACAATACGGTATTCTGCAGTGATTTTTGTCATTCTGGGCAACAATTTGAAAAAATCAAATATTATATAAACAATGGTAAAATTAATAATCAAAGATGGCGACCGGAAATTGTCGAAATTAAACATAATATTGAAAAATAGGTATATAGTTAAACTAATTTTGATGTAATTACATATATCACATTTTACGAAATGTTTTCACTTTTTTTGGGCCACTCTGTATATTTAGTGTATTCACTGTATTGCATACGCCTTAAGTGAATACATGATCGCTTCTCTGCAAAAATAGTATTTATACATCGTAACGTGCAGCCAAATGATTTGGGCTCTTAAAATGTATGTATTAATAAACATTGAATTACTGCCAATTATATCACATTTTACGAAATATTCTCTCATTTTTTGGGCCACCCTGTATATTAGATTTGTTTTGATAGCTGTTGAAAGTGGGCAAGTTTATGTTTGTTTGCAACCGCGGGAGAAGAGCAATATCAGTCCGGGATTTGAATCTCTTTTTAGGATGGGAAGACGCGTGAGGAATTGAGAGTGAAGTTAGACGTCGTTTATGACGACCGTGCATGTATCTTAAATGACTACCATCAAATATTGGTTTAATAAATTCAAGCGTGGCCGAACATACCTTTTTGATGAAGAGAGCCCGGGCCGTCCGATCGAGGTGACTATGGAAGATGTGGTCAACAAAATGCGTGATGTCGTGTCAGCAGACCACCGGGTGAGGATTAGAGAGACTGCTGACATTGTAAACATCTCGTACGTGAGCGTTGTTGCAGCTATTTAGTATCTGAGAAACATGCAGGGAAAGTATATACACGCGGGGGTGGTATGATATATATCACATCATACAAATTGTATTTTTATTTAGAGACTCAAATCGGAGTACGAATCAATAAAAATATTTACTTTTCCTTTAGGAGAACACATTCTTATTGTGAAGTTGTAATTATTCAGAACAGACGGTCTGTGATATAATTATAATAATAATATTTAAAATATCACAGACCTATGTTCTGAATAATTACAACTTCACAATTAGAATGTGTTCTCCTAAATAATAAAGTTGTATCAATGTGTCCAAAATTTAATAAAAATGAATTGATAATTCTGGCGTCTGCTATCAGTTTACTCAAAGGTATTTGAGATTCTGTAAAAATAAGGTAGATGGCTCTGTCAAATGATGGAACGATTAAATGTATTAATATCAAAAAGGTAACATATAGGGTCGAGAATTGTCGCTAAAAATAATGTCGCTGTAGCTTAGTTGGATAAAGCACCTTCCTCGGTTAGGAAAGAGATCCAGGTTCGAATCCCGGTGGCGCAACAACAATATTTTTCGATAAAATTGATTTTATATGTATATCTTTATAATTAATATATTTAATTTACTTTTCCGGCTGGAAACCAATCTGTAAGTTGTTGCGTGTTGTGGGTAGAACAAGAAGTAAGAAGACCCCAATAAAAAACTTGTAAAATTCGTTAAAGATAAGAAAACTTTTGTCCGTTTTCAATTAAAATTCAGTCCAAACTCCGGCTGCACGAATTGGAAAATAATAGAAACGTTCAAATAAAAAATGAAATAAAAAATGTATGGAATTTTGCGTAATCTCTTTCGGTTTTAATTTCGCAACTCGGAACTTGTTGGGTTCCCAACCGAGATTAGTGCTAGAGGGACTTGATGTTTTTTTGAAAATGTTTCAAAGTATACGTTTCAGAAACGATGTTGCGGAAGTTTGGGCGGGGCGGGTCCCTTCGCTCGGAACTTCGGAGCGAGATATTAAATCCATCCGTCCACATCTGGCTCTCGGGACAAGAAGATTTATGGCTGAGCCGTCTCCCATAAACGGCGCGAGTTTAAGAAACAATCTTATTTGAATCTCTCCCGCTATTAAAGTCAACGTTATCCTTTGTTCAGCTCGACTGGAAGACCTCCCTGGACCGAGTTTTCTCTAAACATATCGGCCAAATTCGACAGGTACTCGTTCAAGTTAATTAACTGCCATTGTAATAAGCTAAACATTCGATAGAAGACGACACTCGAAGTACAAGTCTTGTCCGAAACGTGTGCGCAACGATAAAGAGGACCATCTATGTTATGTCGTATTTTAGCTGCCACCAGGATTTTCGATAAGTATCAAATGTTAAAATTTGAATTTATCAAATGCGTCTAATATTTCCTATCAAAATAATAATACCCGCGCACGCCTTCGAATGATTATAGATTTTTGTACATAAATATCATTACACTCTGACTGGGGATAAAAACGAGAATGTATTAGAGGCACACGAATTCACAATACAAGCCATCTTTGCCAAGTGAGACCCAACTAGCCCTCAGTCGAGAACTCTTCTGCAAAGTTATGCCTTCTTGGATACATCAGGTTCTGCTGAAAATTGTCAACAGGAAGTACACGACTCAGTATATAAACCATTTGGGTCATCACAGATCGCTGCCCGGGGACGCCTCGTAGACAGACCCCGTCGCCTCTCAGTCTACACGCCTGTAGAGCTTCGGCGTAACAGTCTACGCCTTAAGTTACACGAGCGAGTAGCGCGGGATGTCTATGAATTAGGGATTCTGTATTTTGTACTAATTTCAATTCCCGGGAATTTGATTAAATTAACAAGAAAATATATTTTAATATTACTATGACGTATGTAAATACATAATTGTTTTATAAAATAATTATTAGTAGGTTTTTTTTAATGAAAAAAAGCTTACATTTATAAATTGATTACAAAAAATAAATACATACATCTTTAAAAATTACAAAACTCAAACAGTTTTTTAAAAACAAAAAAAAAACAATTAATAAATAAATACATTGGTAGACCATAACGTATTATAACGTATACTTGGTAAAAATCAATGATAATCTGAAGTCCCTTAATAATAAGCTAGGTGATCGCATGTGGGATAGGAAAACGGGTGGTAGGACGGATGGAAGGAAGTAGGGACAGCAACAGGAAGGAGAACAACCAGACACCAGGAAGAACATGATCTACCTGAGGTGCTCTTTGTCTAGATTTTATTTAACTGTGCCCACAGGTCTACTGGCTTGATTCACATGAAGCACTCTCCAACGCACACTTTTGCTGATAGCGCAAAGTGGGGACGACACAAGCGCAATAGCAAAATGAACAGTTCAAGTATCAATCCCACACAGTAGGACGATAAGTCTGATGTGTTCGATAGCAGAACGTCAACATCATTCCTACATTACAGGAAGATAATGTATCTATTTAACAGTATAACGCATTCCAACAGCAAACGTAACTGTACTAGTTCAAAACCATAGACAACAGAAAAATGTCGTGATCTGAGGAGGTGAGGGGGGGAACAGATCAGAATGAGTCAGAAACCATTATATCTACATACTCATCCACGCTCATCGGCGATCCATAGATCATAAAAATTGAACACCAGCTTTACGTTATGCGTGCACTTTTTGCATTGTTCATTGCAAATGCTTGCAAATGTTTTCAAACAAAAAATTAAATCCGAAATCTTCCACCGGGAGATTTTTCTCCGCCTGAAAACGGAATAAAATGGCATTTTAGGTGACCGGTAGAGGAATGTGACAGGAAGTTTAAACGAAAACACGGAAGGCGTTTCCGAGGGTTGAAGGCTTTGCCCAAGAGATAAGGGGAGAGAAAAATAACTCGAAATACGAAAAATAAAAGTCACAAGTGAGAGAGGGAAACTTTCTAGGATTTAACCCTAAATCGCTGCAGTAGATTCATTCAACACCCTCGATGTATATTTATATTTTACAATTCTCTTTATCATGTTTTATATTGTTTTTCAATTATTAATCAGCCATTAAATTCAATAATAATTATATTATACAATTATCTGTTTTCTTCAAATTATCTAAACCATTTTGATTAGGTTGTAAATAATTGATTAATTCCTTTAGAAAACAGATTAGAACATTAATTGTAATTAATAACCTTTTTATACATTATGAAAATCCACAGTACAGTAATATTGTAGAGCGCATTTATCTCTGTGTTGGATATTTTGAGGTTATGTTACAAGTTGTCAATGTATTACTAATCCGTTGCTCGACTAGCTCGAATTGAGCACGGATTATCCTTCTCAATATGGGCTGTGGGTATCAGAGTTAAATTGCTGGAAAATATTTAAATGAAATATGGTATGGGTTATTCTAAGACAGTAATCATTTATTCAATAAAACGGTATTTATATATAGTTCAGAAATACTAAAATCAGTATGAGAGATGACAAGAATGCATGATATGAAATACATAGTAAATGCAAGATCCAGGAATATACTAATGCGCGGCTCAGATAGTAATCTATAAACCAATTCAAGATCTATCAGTTCTCCCAGTACATATTCTATTGTGATTGATAGCACTGTTATGGGCACAAATATGAATATGAAACATTAATAAATACTTCGTAGAGTACAATGGTAAGCATAATTGAGTTGTTTAGAAGTGTGGACCTGCACATAGGTCGAGCGAGTCGGAGATGATGAAAGGATGGCCAGCAGCTACAGATCGTCGATAGATGGAGGAGCCCTACGCAGAATTTTTTACCCTTCCAATTCATGTATTAATATAAAACACTTATGATGTTTATTACAATAAGGTAGTTAGTAAAAGTGTCAAAGCGATTAGCGCTGATGCACTTGTAGCAGTAGATTTGGCGGCCTAGCCGCATGTAGAGTACTCAGAGTATCGTAGACTCTAAGGAATTGGAAAAAACAAGGAGGTTTACGCAGCAGAAGTATAAACGGGGAGACAATGGAGAAGGCGCTGGTGATGAACAAAACGAGTGTCGGTTAAATCACGCGTGGCTTTCGCTGGCCGCGTGGCAGATAGAATATTATAAGAAATGATCTCCGTGAGATGACAGGATGCAGATAAATTGGAGTGTACAATCCGATGATGATCTGTGGCGGAGATTCGGTAGGATGATTGCCGAAGCGAGATGGATCACGCGTGGTCGCTGTACAAAATGGCGTACGCTCGGACAGCTAAATAGACTCACACACGTACAGTGTGGAAATTAATGTATTCCGGGAACCACGGTACACAGATGTTAACAAATACAAGTAGTAATAAAGGTTTTACGTCCGAATAATAATCACACAATATTACTCGAACAGCGGACGGAGTTCGTGGCTACTTGAACGGAGCCTGGAGCGAATCAGGCGAGAAGGAAGGCGATTACGGAAACGGATCTGTGTGCTCCGCGTGGAGTCCGCGCGGCTATATAAGGCCTGTTTAATACTTTTGTTGCGTAGGTACTGAACATTAAAAATAACCCACGACAATACATTACAAATTAAAAAATATATATTTGAATATAGCACATCTGCAAATTTACTTGTTCAGTATACCACCGAGCCCTGGCGAGCACCTCCTTCATCTTCTAGTGCTTGTCGTGATAACGATCATGATTTTATTTGCAGCAGCTCGAAGTAATTGAGCTGTGGATCTCCCTAACCATTCCCTTAGAACCATCTCTTCTATATACCCTGTAGATCCGCGTACCGAATGATTAAATAGTTTTAGCGATGTCAGTTAGTTAGAATTTATGAACCAAATCATTTATTTAACTGTCACCATATTTAAAAGAAGGAACTCCCCCAGTCATTTGTTATGTTTGATTACGTCTCTGTAAGGTAGAAAAACGTGAACGAGTTATTTTATCCATGGCTTGGTGCTATACGAAATATATTGAAAGATAGAATACCTACATTTAAAGAGAAATTTTTTTATTTTCTTAACCAGAGATAAATTGTCATTTCTGAGGTTTATTGCGTATCAACAACAGAACGCAGTTTTAACAAGACAACAAAACGTAGTTTTAACAAGATGGGCAACCACACACTGCTAGGGTCTCGGTGGAGTAGCTGAGGGCAATTTTCCAACGAAAATTAATAATGAAGTACGGAGACATACCCTGGACATCTTCGTCGCCAGATTTAACGTTTTGTAATTTTTTTCTTATGGGGATATAAGAAATCTAACGTGTACAGTAAGAACTCTTGAACAATGCCGACCCTATAAGAAAACGTGAAATTGCCGCCATCAACTCAGCAATTTTTTCGGTAAAAGAGAGCACTGTAAGAATTGAACGTTACTTAAACTGTATTATCTTTAAAAAATAAAATCCACAGATTTACCTTTTAAAACTATTTGTAAACTTATTTGTTTATTTTTATTTAAATTTTAAAATCAAAAAATCCTCTGGACAACCCTGTATTTAAAGTATCTAGTAAAGAATTTATGAAACTTGTTTCATATTTTCACCTCCTTTTCACCCAAGATATACAGTACATATGAAACTGATATAACACTACGTCTCTGTTTACGCGTTTTTATACTTCGATAGTGTCGTGAGTCTATTTTGATATTCGATTACCTACCGCCATAAATAATTAAATGACGCGCTATCGCGTCTAGTCCACATTTTTGAATATCCGCTTCCGCCGGGAACGCGTCCGAACGGACCAACGCGAAATTCCCAACGATCTTTCTCCCCAGCTAGCTTAGAGTATTAAAATCGTTCTGCGTGGATTTCGGATTTCATTGATATAACTCAGCTCGATTTTAAAGACATCCATCAAAAATTCATAAACCGATAACCGGTAAATTGTCACTGTAAATCCGCGAGTGATCAAAAATATCTGCATCTATCATATTCTTAGTGCACTTTACCCGATCGCTTTTATATGTTCCACATGATCTCACCAAATTGTTGTGTCGAACCAACTACAATATCATCACCAGTCGCACTAGAATCATTCGAAGCTCGCAATTCCACACGATCTCATCGTGCTTCACATTGTCAAAGTCTTGAGTACGCCTTACAACCTCCGCAGTAATCCTGTGCTGATTGCATCAGCCTGAACAAATCGCATCATCGCCTCATAATTCCGCATAAGTCTTCGGGATTTACTTCGAAACCATGCTAGCCGCTTCTGCTGACGCCTGTTTCATTATTCCTGTCCTCAAGTTGGCATCATTCGATTAGGAGTCCCTCCACCGCTACCTGTACACTACAGCCTCTGTGAAGGCATTCATCGTATATCTGCAGGTTTATTGAATAAACCCAAGGTATTTATTGAACAGTTAATTCAGTGAGTGATATTGCCTACGAGGCGTCCTATGCGTCACCGCCATACTGGCACGGTGATCAGTCATACTGTCAACTATTATATTAGAGAATTTAAACTTGCCAGCCTCGTGCAAGGCACACACACTTGTTCGTGCTATTATTCCTCTGCATGTATGTTGTCCCGCATTCTTTTCATGTCATTTCTTGAATAAATTGTATTTAAACTAAGCATCTCTTTTATTGGAATGTTCTCGATTGAATGACATTTACCCATAGCCCAAGTTTGATAAGAGATCTCTCTATTACTCAGCTAGCCCAAAAGACATACTATCTAAATCATTTATAACCTCAAATTTTGCCCATTTACCACACCCAGAAGTATAAGTCTTACGATAGGTAGGCCTGGTATTAATGTTTCAATATGTGCATTCTATTTGTGTAAATTTAAAAACAGGATACAAAAGTGAAACTGCTTCTATTTTAAAGTTTTCAGAGTCGGTCATATATTTAACGGCGGTGATCTAAAACATTTTGTGTATTATATTTTTCGGTTATCGGTTATGTAAGGTTTTGAAGGCTGGTCAGCCGAGTTTGAAGAAGATTTAAGACACAGCAGAGAGAGCAACTATCGGTAGAAGAATCGGCGAGTAACAGCCCAGTTTCGCAAAAGTTGGCCTGTTTTCATTTACATAGGTTGAATGAATATATTCAACAAACCAATTAAAAAACGCAGGACTAGCTACCGAATTTAATTACGGCAACAGTCTCTTATACAAGATCACATTCTCTTTGTCTTCTAAACTATGCATATTATTTAACTGATACGTTTCACTGTTTTTACTGCTTTATTTGAAATTCATGTTTTTTGTAAAAAATATTTTATTTCGCTATACGATAGTAATAAGTATTTGTAAATTTCTTGTCAACTAGGTATTATTAAATTGCATTGATAGATGAAATATTATTTTAATATTTTTTTTTATATTTCGCCCTGAGGGTTGTGACCTCAGGAAGGTAGTGAGAGGATGTTATTAACCGTATCGCCAAAATTAAAACGAAACGTGACTCAGTTCGGAATTGTTTGATCAATTCTAAAGGATAAGTCCTTGAGAAAATAAAGTATTAAAAGAAATGTGTTTGAGCAAATTAAGTACTTATTGTTTTATTACAGATTTATTTAAATACAGGTTACAATGTTATACGCGATTATAAATTAAGAATGGACCGCTGCGAATGAAGCCACGTGGAGTTGCCATTCTTTGGTATGGTGAGCGCGCCGCTGTGTCGTCAAGAGCAATAGAGGTCGCTAGCAACAGACGTCGTAATGTTTTAGCTTTAACATGATTGATGCCATTTTTTGTCCAGATTACCATAGCTTCCTCAGTTTTTTGCTGTGGGTTTCCAGATGCCAGTTGCCCCTTATATCATCATCAGCTACTGGTCGATTCGAAGCCTATGGTCTCCAGCATATCAATCTATTAGCCTAGCGGCCAATTCTTTATTTTGTAATTACTCATTGATTAGCTGATTTTTTGTACACACGGTCCGATAAGTACCATAAAAAAATTATACTTTAGATATTTTTATGTAAAATTTTATTGTATAATTTAAAAATATTCTAGGAGAACACATTCTTATTGTGAAGTTGTAATTATTCAGAACATAAGTCTGTGATATTTTAAATATGAATTAAATATATTAATTATAAAGATATACATATAAAATCAATTTTATCGAAAAATATTGTTGTTGAGCCACCGGGATTCGAACCTGGATCTCTTTCCTAACCGGGGAAGATGCTTTATCCAACTAACAATATTTTTCGATAAAATTGATTTTATATGTATATCTTTATAATTAATATATTTAATTCATATTTAAAATATCACAGACCTATGTTCTGAATAATTACAACTTCACAATAAGAATGTGTTCTCCTAAAATAATAAAGTTGTATTAATGTGTCCAAAATTTAATAAAAAATGAATTGATAATTCTGGCGTCTGCTATCAGTTTACTCAAAGGTATTTGAGATTCTGTAAAAATAAGGTAGATGGCTCTGTCAAAAATGATGGAACGATTAAATGTATTAATATCAAAAAGGTAACATATAGGGTCGAAAATTGTCGCTAAAAATGGTGTCGCTGTAGCTTAGTTAGATAAAGCACCTTCCCCGGTTAGGAAAGAGATCCAGGTTCGAATCCCGGTGGCGCAACAACAATATTTTTCGATAAAATTGATTTTATATGTTTATCTTTATAATTAATATATTTAATTCATATTTAAAAATATTCATCGGCAGACCATACCCGCTTGGCATTGATTCGATTACGAGAAAGATAATATTATGTGAGCCACCCCAAACGACGACTGCATTATCAATGACAGAATGAGCGATCGTAAAATAAATGCATTCAAGTGTCGTGGCGCGCAGAATGCTCGGTATCGATCTGAAGGAGCACGCGCGCGTGTCATTAGCGTCGATATCTGATCTAGCTATAGCCATCTGCTGTCAATTAGGGCACCCGAATGTCTGATAATATCAATTTTATCTGAATTTCCCCTTCTGTATAGTACCCGGAAGTATCAAACATTTGGGTCGAGTTCTCGTCGCTCATTTATCAACCGAATTGATGACCGGACCCGTGCCACGCATGGTTTCAGACATAATATACTACAAATAAATTATTTTAATTTATTATTAAACTAGTTTTCCTATCCGGCACAAATTATTAATTTAAGGTGTGGTTACTTCAACGTTTGGCTTTTTAGATTTCTTCTCAACAACATCAGTGATAATGTTCTTCAATGGCTTCATTAATTCCGGAAACTGTACTAATCTTTCCAGCGAAACAGCAGAACAGCGCATTGCAAAAAGAGCACTTTCAACGACAATATCAAAATCATAATTGAATGCTTCGTTCTGTAAATTTAGCCGGTAGCTATTGAATTTAATTTGAGCTTATGACACTTCTTCTCGTGCTTTCGAGCGTTCGTCTGTTCGGCAATGTCATTTCTTAGTCTTTTTCAGTTCGCAATTGTTCTAAAGTCGCGCCTCTGTTTCCTCAGCAATTTTATTGCGATATAAAATAAATAACATTTCAAATGCTACACCGAAATATAACAAAAACAATGTAGTCAAATCTATTTATTTAAACATTATATAGGAGACTTTTGGTGGTGCTCAGAAAGAGTATAGAAGATAGCGGAGTGTGAAGTGAGAAGAGTAAAAGAAGCGAGTCGGTGGCGCTCGGTTTCGGCCGGCGTGTGTCGGAGATTATCTCATATTTAGAACATTTTATAGGTTGTTATTATTTCACTTATAAATGGTTAGACTGTTATTTCTCCTTGGGGCTAGCTCATGCGGAGAATGTGTGAGAATATCCCATCTATGTGGGTCAGCGAGTGGTATCAATCAAAATGGGAAGCTGTATTTATCAGATATGAAATACGCTTAATTAAGATGAACGTGCGTCCTATATTTATGAGGGAGGACGCTTCAGATAAAAAATTGTATAAACCTTAAAATAGTCGGCAAATGGTGCGACTTCAAGACAGAGTTGTTCTGAAGCAGGTATGGTCGCCTCGTGGGTTTATTCACTCACTGAATTTAGATCAAGTTACAAAGTGCACACAGACACCTTGTAGATTCTAATTAATAAAACCTGTAGATAAGACGGAGACGACCTGCACAAAAGGCCGGCGGTGATTTGAAGCGGACCTGGTGACGGCTGTCAACCAGGAATACAAGGCGAAGTGGCGTGTCTTCAGCAGAGAGATGCGAACACGAATTCCTTTGTGTGGAAATATACAGCACGGCGGAAAGTCTGGTTGTTGTGGTTCGCAATGATTTTTGAACACAAACGATTGTGAGGCGTCCGGATTACGGTAAGATAAGATGATATTATACCGAGTGTTTAATGAAATATCGGCAGACTATGTTATTGCTATTCTGCGTACGATGCGACGTCTGTTTGTGGAGAGTTCTTGTTGGGAGCATCGAATGGAACACAACGAGATGTTAAGTCACAGAAAGAAAAAAAACGTAAAACGTTCGTTAACTTTGCGTTACACAACAGGTTTGGATAATTTAAATGTATGATTACTCGGATATATAGGGGATAACGACGGATTACTCTTTCAATATTCGAGTCGGACCGTTGGGAAATGTACCGCCGGAGACTGTTGTCGTATCGGGCTCCTGGAGTTGTCTGCGGAGAAGGGATCCGTGTGACGGAACCGGATCTTTAGATTCGGGGGAGCGCTTCTGTGGAATCCGAGCTGCTACATACAAAATAGGTCTCTAGTAATAGTTTGTGGGCTAAATATTGTATTGTAGTGGAGCGGAAAAAGGGTTGTCGGCGACCAATCGGGCCAGACTGGGTACGACCTCTGTTCTCTGAAGCCTGGACCCCGAATACTGATGTCGCTTGCGTCTTTAATTAGCTGGAGATGACGACAATGGCAGTAAATTTGAATTGCTGTGTCCACAGTTATAACCTATCCCGCTTGATTGGGACGATAAAATTGAGAAAATGAGGACATGTTGATAGCTAACAATTATTAAGAATTTTCGACAATAGATAGCAATTTAAAATTTTACCATGAAAATGAAGACTATGAGGATGCAATATTTGAAGTTAACACTAAAAATTAGATGATGAAGATCCACCTAAGCCAATCGGGAGGGAAATAAAATTATAGCTACAGGGTTATTTTATGCAGGAAGGCAATGAAGGGAGCCATAGATCGACACTGAATACCTAGAGAAGTGCAAACTTACAAAAATAAAAAACAGAGGGCTCACACTTGATGCATTCCTGCAGAATTAAATTGTATAATTCTTACTGTTTATATTTTATTTGTGAATTTATCATTGTTTTTATTCAGAGTTTATATTATTTTCTTACAATTTATATTTTTGTTCAAGAATTTAACAATGCATAATGTATATTTAAAGGAAAATATTAATTGTATAATTTTACGCTCGCTTTGGCTAATTAAAAAAAATACATATTGCATCCCATTTCCCTTCCCTCCTTACCCTTTCCAATTTATATGTTTCGGAGGAGTTTATCGATGCTAATTTAACGTTTTATAAATAATATTGTCTAAATGCCGTCCATTTCAATCAATATACTCTTGCAATCGGATTCTTAAATTTGCGAACACGCGAGAGCAAAGCGTCGGTTCAATGGCATCAACTTCACGGCAGATATTTTCTTGTAAGGCCTGAATTGTTCGAGGATTGTCACTGTAAACTCTCGACTTAATTATCTCCACAAAAAAAGTTACACGGTGTAAGGTCCGGTGACCGAGGTGCCCAGGGTATGTCTCCGTACTTGCTGATTAATTTATTGGGAAAAATTTCCCTCAGCTTCTCCGTTGAAACTCTAGCTGTGTGTGGAGTGGCCCCGTCTTGCTGAAATTGTGTTCTGTTGTTGAACTCGGGAAACAGCTGCAGTTGCAGTACCAAATACTCGTCGATCATTCGGCAATACACGTCAGCAGTGACTGTCTCTCGCTGGTTAAAAAAATAAGGACCAATTAACCCTCGGGCAGAAATTGCACACGGCACTGTCATTTTTGGACTATGCTGTTCTAAAACATTCCAGCATCGTTCTCGCTAAGGTTTCACGTAAAGAATAGTCATTTTCGTTGTGGAAACTGTACGATTTGCAGTTTGTATGGGTGAAACTGTTTCTTTTTCAAACTAATGCACACTGTTGATTTTTTATTCCAGTACAGGCTGCAATCTTCTTTATCGATTTACGCGAATTGCGCATAATTTCAAGTCGAACTTGAGCCACATATTCTGGAGGAGTTTGGTTAACCATTGTCCCTTCTTGTCTGAACTCTTGAACCCAACATAAAATATTTTGCGTGCTCGGCCCATCACTTACTCGTCGAATATTAAAGTGAGTACAAAAAGCGCGACGCGCACGAACCAATGAATCACCGCACTTTAAATATTGCTCAACCGCAAACGCGCGGTGCGCTCCCGACCAGTGACTCATTGCGACTGGCAAATCAGCAAATCCCACTTACCTCACTCTGATGGTTTACGAGCAATTACAATGTTATATTGAAATTTTTCCGCTGGACACCCTGTATCAGTTATAATTATCGTACTATTTGTATATCTCTAATACATAAAAAATAAATTAATTTGATGCAACTGATGATTTGTTCTGACAGTAAAATTTCACCCATTTCCACGCGCCATTATACGATATTATGTTGACATTTAATTTGCTTATTTACAATACCCACCAAACATTTCAACCCCCTGAACATCATTTCCGATTGATTCATCCTCACTAACCAACTCGACTAACCGCAGTACTCTTGAGGCTTTTAATACTGATCGAACAGAAGCTGAATTAGAGAAAGCAAAATAATTGGACGGTTGAGGGTAGCAACCTTAAGCGGGTTTCACCCCTATCTATTAAAGCCTGACTCGATTGGGTCGGTGGTCTAGCGGTCGACCGTTGTCTTCTGCGACAATTATTATTTCAGTAATTTGTATTTCTGAACTTAGTTACCTTTGTTCATAAGCATGGGCCCATTTATAACTATAATAGCTTGCAAAAAATTTGAATATAAATTATAAAATTATTTTATTTAAACCTCAGATTTGTGATCTGAATAATTAAGGGGTAGAGTTATCGATAAGTGTAGCAATGGATTAAATTTGATCGCATAATTAGTGTATGTAGTAATACCTTACTCTGATCATCTAAATATCATTGTATCAAGGACTGCATTGGGAAATCACATAAAGTCAGTATTGAAATATAGTGGTCTCTGCAAGTTTCGGTCCTGGGTCGCCCTCACAGCTAACTCCAGCTCCAGGGTCTCTTCAGCCAGATGAAACGTATCTATCCACCATTGTAGCACTTTTCTTCGACTTCTAAGACCTCCGTTTCCTCAGGATAACTTAAAGAATTGGAAGAATTTTTTGTACACCGTTGTAGATAAGACTTGCTGTGCTTGGATTTGTTGCAAGATTGAGGAATTCGTGGGTCATGCTGTCCACGTGGGCCATAAGTGTTTGCACTATTTTAAATCGCTTCTGTGCGGGAACCGCACAAAGGAGGGGCACGCGGGCGACTGCGCGCGGGAATTTGTTCGTTGGAAATTTAGTCGCAATAGATCGCTTCACGGGGGAATATCGTACATTCTGCGTACAGTTTTACAAAAATAACGATTGTTATGTGATTGCTTGGCGCCAGTTTCGTATTCACTACCGATTATACGGTGTGAATCAACGTCTCAATCAGTGTACTCAGGAAGTTTTAGGAGACTACGAAGAACGCTAAATAAGAAGAAAACCGGGCGGCCACGGAGCAGGAGAAGCGAAGAGCATGAAAAAAATCCGGGCTTGCAAACGTTCTGCTGCTATGGCAATACCATGATCAACTTGAATAATAATCAATTATAAACTAGCCACAATAACCCAACTTAAGGTGAATATTCGTCAAGAGGTAGCCAACATCCCCCGCACTTTATGTCATAAAATGTTTCAAAATCTAGGCGCCAGATTTGAGGGATGTCAGTGTCGGGATAGTGGACATTAATACATTATTTTTAAGACTTGATTTTCCCGATTATGGACTTTCAGTGAAATTAACATACATACATCGTATGTAATAAATGTAACCCAAGTAGTATCAAAATTAAATTCAATCAGAAAACATTAATTTTAACGGGAGAACACATTATTATTGTGAAGTTGCATTTTTTCAAAACATTTTTCTCATTTTTCACATCAAATTTTTCTGAAAAATATTATTGTTGCTATCAAGATTCGAACCTGGATCTCTTCCTATCTGGGGAAACCCCATAAACCAATTATGAAGGATAATGGAACGACAGATGTATTAATTTGAAAGTGCAACATATAAGTTTGAAAATTTGTCGTCAACTTACTATGTTGGTGTAGCATACTCGGTTAATACATTTCCCCGGATAGGAAGAGATCCAGGTTTGAATCCCGGTAGCAACAACAATATTTTTTCAATAAATTGATTTTATATGTACATTTTTCTAATTTGTATTAATTATATAATATGCTAGATGGGTACGGGCCATTATGAGATGAAAAATATGTACTACGGAGTAATTTATTGAAATCATCAAAACTTTAAACATAATTTATGACAAACCCTTCTAACTCGGCGATTCACATTATAGAAGTCTATTAACGCGGCCTCATTTATGAAGAATGAAGATTTTAATATTGAATCTCTAGCACAGAGATTTCTTCACTGCCTGAGTATTGTCCGCAAGTTCCTGAAAAGTAGCTTAAAACTTTACCCCGTTAAATCTTTGTTTGGTCAAAAGAAGTCCTGCGGTTGAATAAATTGAATAAAACCCTATAAAGTTCCTACCTGACTCGCGCACTGAAATATTGCCGGAATGGTTCCATAAATTTTCGTAACAATGCCACCGAACGTAAACCGAAAATTAAACACCACCGGAGCAGCCTTCCCTTCGGACCCGAGGAAGGCTGCTCCGGTTGGGATAGGGAAGTTTCGCGGACGGAGGATCGGGACAGGAATTATAAACTTGGGGGTTGTTTCATCCCCGACGCCCGTCTCCATCTCGAGTCGATCTTAAGTACTTTGCGATTTTGATTTGGGTTCGGTTTACGAAGAGATTCGAGCAATAAGTAATATTAATGGTTACCTATAGTACATAAATAGGTACATCAGATTTCATTGTATTTACATAATCCATACCTCAGAGCCCCTTCATTGTCTTAATACTCTGTATATAGGGTGTCCAGCGGAAAATTTTCAAGGTTAATATTAAATATAAATAAAAAATTACAATGGAGTTTAACGATGCCTATTTAAAGTTTTTTAAACAAAATCATCTAAATGCTGTCCGTTTCTCTCAAGACACTTGCAATCGGACTCTTAAATTTGCGAACACGCGAGAGCAAAGCAACTTCACGGTGGATATTTTCTTGTAGGGCCTGCATTGTTCGAAGATTGTTGCTGTAAACTATCGACTTAAGGTATCCTCACAAAAAAAAAGTCGCACGGTGTAAAGTCCGGTGACCGAGGTGTCCAGGGTATGTCTCCGTACTTACTGATTAAATTATTGGGAAAAATTCCCCTCAACTTCTCGATTGTGTGGAGTGGCCACGTCTTGCTGAAATTGTGTTCTGTTAATAAACCCGAGGCATAGTTGCAGTTGCGGTACCAAAAACTCGTCGTTCATTCGGCAATACACGTCAGCAGTGACTGTCTCTCGCTGATTAAAAAAATAAGGGCCAATTAAATAAGCCTCGGGCAGAAATTGCACACCACACTGTCGTTTATGGACAATGCAAACGTTTTTGATGGCGTTCCCTTGGGTTGTCGGAGAACCAGTATCTCATATTCTGTTTATTAACATAGCCATCGATATGAAAATGTGCATCGACAGTAAAAATATGTTCCAGGCGTTCGTGCTGTTCCAAAACGTTCATTTCACCTAAAGAATAGTCATTTTCGTTGAGAAATGGCACGATTTGCAGTTTGTATGGGTGAAATTGTAGTTTATTTTTCAAAATAACGTGCACTGTTGATTTTTTTATGCCAGTACAGGCTGCAATCTTCCTTATCGATTAACGCGGATTGCGCATAATTTCACGTCGAACTTGAGCCACACGTTCTGGCGTCGCTGCTGACGTTGATGATCCCGGAGTAGGTTGGTTAACCATTGTCCCTTCTTGTCTGAACTTTTGAACACAACACCAGATAAGCCGCGCGCTCGGCCCGTCACTTATTTGTCGAATATTAAAGTGAGTACATAAAGCGCGACGTGCACGAACCAATAAATCACCGCACTTTAAATATTCCTCAACAGTGACTCATTGCGACTGACAAATTAGCAAAACACGCGTGTCGAACAATATCCCTCCCACTTACCTCAAACAGATGGTTTACGGTTATATGATACACTTTTTCAAATTAATACATCTGTCGTTCCATTATTACTAGCCCTGTAGCAAAGTTTTTCGATAAAATTGATTTTATATGTATGTATTTAAAAAAAAAAAAAAAATCTCATAGAGACGAAGCTATATGTTTTCGTTGATTTTTTAGACTTTACTAGACGGATGGGTCAGTGACCCGACAAATAATGATATTACTATTTCCATATGATAAAGGGAAATATCTCGACCCATGCAAGGCCGACCTGAATCACTGTGATGGTAATATTATTATATTAAATCCGGCTGCCCGCACTCGGCGAATCGACTCCACTTCCCGAGAGGCCGAATTTACGACGGGCGGGCCTTTATGGGTCATAACGGATTTATTTCTTTATTTAAGTATTAAGAACACATACGACAAAATAAATGAACAACTTGGCTTATCTCGGAAGAAAAGTGTATGATGTACATTTTGTACAGCCATAAAAAACATTAATCTTGAACGGAGAGCTCAGGTCCGGTCGGCCTTCAAACTTTCTAATACTGTATCACAAACGTTTTCACGACCCAATGGCCATTTCACCGATTGCAGGGAGAGGAGGGAGGTGGGGGTAGGTTTCGGTCCATATGAGACAAACGTTTTCTTGCTTCTACTTCTAAAAAGGTATATAACGCGAGGAGCTATTTAAATATATTGCTCCACATTACATGACTCCTTGCCAAGAAGCGTTAAAACTAGTGTTCTCTCTAAGGTATGCGAGTGTGCGCAAACGCACGATTTGGCATCATAGCGCAAACAAAAAAATATAGCGCGCATACAATTTTCTTCATGAGCAGCCTTCTATCAACGTTTCGCTGCAATGTTGCAGTATATTGATTTATACTGTATTAGATCACCAATATTTTGGATATCGAACCTCTATATGTTTCTTCCCAGAATGGTAATGTTTGTCTTATTTTCTCTCTTTAAAATTGCACAAAATATTTGTTATTATTATAAAATTACATGAACGTACTCACGAATTCTCAGCCTGCGTCTGCTATACTGGTCCCCTCAGTCTGCGTCTGCTGTACTGGTCCCCTCAGCCTCGGCTCCTGGAAGTCGTCCTTGCGCCTTCCCTTGTCCATTGCTCTGGTCTCTCGGCTGCCTCGGCCTTGCGCCTTCCGTCCGACTGCACTCATAAGTCCGCCGACGATCACTGCTTCCAGAAGAACGATCCCGATCTTCTTTATTCTCCTCTCGATCCCCTGTTTGTTTCCAATTTGTTTAATTTAATTTTAATCTAATGGTTTCTTGTTTCCTTGATGCTCGTAATCAAAAAAATCTTAAACCGATTGCCAATATTACGTGGCGCCAATTACCCAATTACCGGCTGCGCCAATGTAACGTATTCACTCTTCTTAGTACGTCTTTTGTGTACACCTCGTTATGTGAAGGTCCAAGGAATAGACTTTTTAACAATTATTTTTTTATTACAATAAACTAAAATTTACTATAAGGTATATCACTAGTAAAGGTCAAACAATTAAGCCGATAAACCGCAGAGAAAAGAAACCCGCGCACTGCCGCGCGTCGTATTTATAACCTCACATACACGCGTCGGCAATGCGGTACTCACACACACATACACACACACAACCATACAATCCCAAGGACATTAGTATCAGATAAATTAATTTAGGTATTGAGTTCTCATCTATGTATCATATTTCGTTTTACTTTTCTTCAGCCGTGTTGTCTGGGGTATGGTGAGGCGGACATAGAACGACATCTATGTAACGCAAAACAAGAGGAGGTAGTACTCTAGCCACGTCATCATGGTACATCAGCATTTTTCGCAGAATTCAATTATGTAACTTCATTTGTATTTAAAATCACGTCATTACTGAATAAATTTATAACGTATGTACTTTTTTTGCTCACGCAACACCATGTCTTATACCTTCCTCACTGTAAAGCAAAGCTGAATAAGTTCAATGAATGGTTTTAATTAAGAAAGCAGATCATTACTTCAGCTATCTCTTTGAGTTCTTCTTACACAGCCATTTTTCTAAGGAACAACATACAGGGTGGCTCAAAAAAGTGAGAACATTTCGTAAAATATGATATAATTACATCAAAATTAGTTTAACTATATCAAAAATAGCTTAAACAGTTTCCTAATTTACTCAGTTACCTATTTATCTATATTACGTTTTATTTTGACAATTTCCGATCGCCATCTTTGATTATTAATTTTCCCATTGTGTATATTTGGTTTTTACAAATTGTTGCCCAGAAGACAAAAACAGCGCTGCAAAAGACCGTATTCTGATCAAAAATTTGCGAATTGAAAAGCGTTGGGGTATTGGGAAAATTTTCAAAAAGTTTCAAAACAAAACCTGGAACATTACGGCATAACTGGACATTACAGCAGGATGGAGCTCCATCTCACACTGCCAGAAATACAATCAACTTTCTTCGTCGTGAGAATGTTAATTTAATTGAGCCAGCCCAGTAGATTATGAAATATGGGGTGTTTTGATGATTTCTGATTAGCTTAAATATTGTAATAAAAAAATTACATTAAGAATTATAATTAATTATATTATGTTTTGAAATAACTCATGTGTTACGAGATGTTCTCACTTTTTTTGAGCCACCCTGTATATCTCTGAACATTTAATCAACATAATTAAGTCCATATTGATCGAACATGTAGACTTCATCTGGCATATTTTTTTCTTTTACTTCTTTAGGTTCAATATTAGGAATTAAAATGTATGTTATAGTACCTACCTGTTATAGCTATGTATCAATTAGTTATTCTTCTCTGTAAACAAAATACGTTATACAACAGATGACAGCTAAGCGAAAAAGTAGTATTTTTGAATTAATTAAGTTTTAGAGTTTTTTAGGAGCGGTTTGAATCCAACAGACTTCAAATTACGCTTCTTTGGGCATTTCTTTAAAAATGCCTAGATATAAAGATACTGACCATAGTCATCAATAGCTGGATAAAAGCCTTCGCAGAGATCTTGCGCCATGACTCCAGCATTCAAGAGTGGTGGTACGAATAGAAAGGGAAGATATGCATACATATAAAAAATATACATCCTTAATACTTCACCATCTATTAAAAAATAAAATAAAATTATTGTCTGGAATTGAAATATTTGATAAGAATGAAAAGTTTTAATTTTGTGTTTATCACATACATTATGGATTATCCATCAAAATAACAATACCCACACATGCTTTTAGATAATTACAGATTTTACTGTACAGATATTGTCGCAATCTGATTGAGAATGAGGGCGATGTGTGTATTGCAGACATACAAACAAACAATCTATATGTATGAGATTCCAAGTAGCAACAGGAAATATCGATTACGATGTAAATATTGAAGTACATGTCTGCTCCAAAACAGTTTGATGTGGGCGGAGCGGAGTGCCTTGCATTTTTTATTTCAATTCTTTCGCAGCGACTTACGGGAAGTAAAGTGGTTCTATTTCAGACATTATTGATGCGAGTCTTCCTTCTGAGCGAGACTTTGCGAAATATCTGTAACGTTTCCACATTGTGTTGATTTCATTATGATAGAAAAGATCTAACTAATTTTCACAATTCTAAAAATGCCTGTACACGGTTTAAGCTTTGCTCGCGAATGACGAAGGACGAACGAAGCAAGCGTGTATTTTATTTTATCGATCAACTGATGCCAAATCTTTGAGATCCTAGAGCAAAGCGTCATCAAATCTGTGTAAAAGACTATGAAGGGCTATCGCCTTTACTCTCATCATCACCGCCCGGCGAAGCTGAACACACCCAGCAAATTCCGGTGCATAAAACAAAACTCACATCAGTCATAAATACACTCAGTACCGACAGCCAGCAGTAATATCATTGCCAGCAGTTGTCGGGAAGGGATGCACGAGTGTCACTCTTCCTATCGCCACCATCTCGTTAACAGCTTCAGGAATCGCAAATTCGTGCAGTAACAACGTTGTACTCAGTAAAAACAGAAAATAGTTTCTTTTTTATACCCTGTAGCTCCAATGACATCCATTACTCACACATTAATCACATAACATTATTTAAAACATACCTCCTCAACTTGCACTCACAAACACTCTTTCGTAATCGTAAACCTTGGTTCAGAGATACCTCTCACTTCACAGTATTTCCAAAATCGAATAAAAGATTCCTGCCTAGCTAGGCAATTAGTCTTGCATGCTGCGTCCGCCAGACTAAATCTCATATATATCTGTTGAGTACTCGGTAATTATTTTGCTCCACCAAAATGTGATGGATGTTTATTTAACCAGTTTCGTCCAGGGCAGTTATTAATATTAGTTTTGGAGTGTGGTAACTCGGTCCCGAGGTGTAGCTCGTAATTTAGCTAAATGAAACATAATATGATAAATAATGTTTTCAAATCAAAATCAGTCAAATATTCAGTTATATCTTATGTACAGTCGCCAGCCAATCAAGCGTGGTCAAGAAGGATTATTTAGTTTCTCTGGAAATTCTCTCTGTTATCCCCCAGGGACCATTTAGGTTCTCCTATCAGCTGCATACAATCTATTCTCGTTAACGCCTTCGACAGCTGTGGCTCCGGGTTTTCTATTGATACGATGGTCAGATATGAAATGTAAACACTACCATTAACCTTTGATTGAGCGCGCTGATGCTCTGGCGTCGTTGCTGGTCCGATGTTATTGTTCTTCTTCTGAGTAGGTTTCCGACCGCGCTGATTGCGAAATGTGCACCAATTGCGTTTTGCGTGCTATCCCGCTATCTCTGAAAAAGGTGACAATATGTGAACACATATGTGAACAATAGAAACAATAAGAAATCTCAGGTGTACCAATCGACGTAGTTTTACTAATGTGAATAACTATTACACCATATACCAACTATATATCGCATGACATATTTAAATGTCTAAAAAACAAGTTCAGGCCTAAGAATACCTGTTCTTAGGTACTATATAACGACTTATTTATGTCACGTCCGCCACAATAGTAAACAACACGTAGATCTGCTTATAATATTATTAAGACACGGTAAATAATTTGGAAGCAGTTCTCTGGAATAAATCTAACGTGTAACGACATACTGATGGAGTACATTCTGAAATCTTAATACATAACTCTAGAATTATTTACAACCAAATGAAGATTAAAAAAAGCAGCACCTGAAAAGTTAACGAATAAGTTCTGTAGACAACAGTATGTATCCGACCTGTAACACGTGTCGGGAATATTGATCGCGTCAGTAATTATCATTCCACCTTTTAGTTTCGTATGAATGACAAAAGTCTGACGATACAGCGTGGTATATCTGGCATCTTTGTTATTCCAAGAACACGGTTCCGAACGAGCAAAACGTCTATAAGTATGTACTAAGTTGTAGTTCACCATCAATTTGATCATCCAAGGACCTTTCCCTCAACATTCAAATCCTCTAAAACAGATGACTCTTCAGGAATTTGCTTCTTCTTCATGTTTTCAACTTGTTACTGTGCTTTTAAAACTGACCAACGCCACTTAATCAATTAATATTATACATGTTTTTTTATAGTTTTCTGGATATGTTCATCATCGACTTTGATGTTGGAGACAGCAACGGGATCCTAAAAGTCGTCTAGAAATGTCAGTCATACAAATTGAAATGCCTAATAAATCTTTCTAATTGATTAATTTAATTTGTATTAAAACAATGTAGTTATGGCTCCAGGTTTCACACCTTAAATTTTAATGATTTTTATTCTAGCTAGGCCAACATTAAATTTCATATTTAGTCTACAAAAGGATTAGATCTGGTTTAAAAATGAAACGAGATTTCATTGTTTATGTGAATGCTTGTCAAGTTAGTTTGTGAGAAAACTAAACCAGATTAGTTCAGCGATGATGAAAATACCCCTATTTGAGTTAATTCATCCGTCGAGTGCGGCATTGCCAGCGTAGCGCAAGGCGGACGAACTCAAATGGATACAATTATTTTTGAAAATGTTTACTAATAGTACTGCGAAAAGGCGGTTTGCAAACTGTAATCAAAAATTTGTTGGAAAAATAATTTTGTATTGTAAATAAGTCATAAAAAAGGAGAGAATTGCTAAGTGTTCTTATTTGCATATTTCATGGTGATTTGATTACTTACCACAATGACGTCACAATTTTTAGAAAAGCTTTTATAGATTAAATAAAATTCAATAACTATATGTGAAACCACGAAATTTATTATACTTCAACCGGTTTCGCTTATCTCAAGCTTCGTCAGGACGTATTTAAAACTAACCATAAATACAAAAAGAGTACACTTATATATATACATACAGAGGGAGATAGAATATAAAATTACATGTGAAAGAGAGTGGAAAAAGAAAAAAAAAGCTTTTATGCTGTGGTTTTACATTTGAAAACATACGAATGTGTAAATTTAATAAAATGATATACAGACATTGGGAGCGTGTCTTCCATCTTAATAGACAGACGGCAAAATAGCCCAGAAAAACTGTTATCCTCATTTCCGTCCATTGTTCGTCCGTGTCGTATAGCAGTATAAAACAAACATATATTGATAGGCATACATATCGTGTATATAGCAAACAAGATCTGCTGTACTACGTGAAAGTTTATTTGTTATTTGGTTTAACAAGGTAAATTATTTAGCTTTGTAGTATTATCATCGGTTTTTTAAAAATATATTTAGGTTATAAAAAATATTATTTTTCGTCACTAAATTAATACGATAACTGAGCCTGATTGAAAGTGTTAAAATCTTTCTCTCACTTACCATAGGCAGAGAGGAGAGAGCGCCGCACTCTTCTGTTCTGACACAATTCTCGCGTCATCCACATTCATACATCATCCTCCAGTATCTGGTTTACCTGGTAGTGTCAAGTCTTCCGCGGACGTTCTCTACTTCTGGTGCCATCAACACTTGCGTCATATATCTTTCTTACCATTCTCTCCTCATTCATCCGTTCCATATGACCAAACCACCTAAGTGATCCTTTCTTAATATTACTCACAATACTAAGATCAGCTTTACATTACTTACTTATTTCTTCATTCTTTACTGTATCATAAATAGAACTGCCACATATACGCCTATCTCATTTCCACTGCATTCAGTCTACTTTCGTTCCTCTTCTGTTAGTCAGTGTCGGTACCAGGACTCCATTGTGAACCGCTGCCTAAGTTGACAAGTTTCTATAACATATAATTCCATTCAAAGTGCCGTTCACTTTATTCCCTGCAGTCATCCTCATTTCGATATCGTTCCTATCAAACATACTTCCCAAATATACAAACTCATCTACTTGTTCCAAACATTCATTACCTACAAGTTTGCACGGTATCTTGCTTTTCTCCTTCTCAAATACCATCACTTTCGACTTGTTAACATTCATCATAGGGTCGCTTTCCTTGCATACATCGTACATTCTGCTCACTAGCCTCTGTAGTTCTTGTTCATTTTTCGCCATTAATACTGCATCATCGGCGTTCAATAAACAGCATACAATCGAATCGTCCATTTTTGCTCCTACATTAATATATTTCAGTTCTTTCACACAATTATCCATGTACAAGTTGAACAGCCATGGAGACATTACATAAAGAATATTCAAATTTTGACTCATTTCGGCGTATAAATAATTATATTCTACTCAGATATTGATCAATCATCGACTCCCTTATTATTAGTCAACCCTCCGCGGGACGGTTGTTAAAAAGTGTATAAATTATTTTTCACCTTTGAAGCCTCCCGCCCGCCGCAAGACCTCCGTCAGATTTTTATAGTATGACGAGAAAGTCGCTTGATGAGTATTTCATTTTCCCGGCTTGAAATTAAATTTTCTGTCAAAAGCACTTGCCCGGCCCTGACCGCCCCCCGGGGGGTAGTTGCACCCCCCGGACTAGTGTACGGAGCGATATCACCGATCAGATAACTGCGTTATCAGATTTCCTGGGCCTTAATGTGGCGAAGCAGACGGACGCGGCTTAAATTACGCGTGTTGCGGTCTGCTCTGCTCATTAAAAATACATAATTATACGCTTTTTACAAATGTTTAATGAGGACTTATATATTTATATTAAGATGCAATCTAGATAGAAGAAATAATCTGTTTTAAGATGTTGTAACTAGTAAATAGATAATTAATTTATTAAGAAGAACACATTTTTTGTAAATACTAATTAAATGTATTAATTAGAAAGATGTACATATAAAATCAATTTTATCGAAACTGGATCTCTTCTTATTCGGGGAAATTGAAAAAAAAAACAGTGCATTTCTAACTTCTATGTTACACTTTTCAAATTAATACGTCTATCATTCCATTATTTGAAAGCCATATTCTTCATTTTTACGGAATCTTAAATACCTTTGAGTAATCCGACAGGAGACGCCAGAATTAATAATTCATTTTTATTAAATTTTGGACACATTGGTACAACTTATATATTATTAAGAGATCCAGGTTAAAATCCCGTTAGCAATTAATGTATTTAATTTGTATTAAAAATATCACAGACCTATGTTCTGAATAATTACAGCCTCAAAATTAGAATGTGTTCTCCTTAATAACATTTTTTGTTGTAAAGTTGCATTTTCAGAACATAGTTCTGTGGTATTTTAACACAAATTATTAATTAATAAATATTTTTTATTTAAATAGTACAGAACTATGTTCTGAAAATGCAACTTCACACCAAAAAAGTTGTATTAGTGTTTCTAAATTTAATTAAATGGAATAATTAATTTAATTCTAGCCTATCCTATCAGGGTTTACTCAAATATGTTTGAGATTCTTCCTAATATAAAATTGAATAATAGATGTATCAATTTTAAATATTATAGAATATAATTCCCATAATGTATTTTGTTGCTATAACGAGATCAGAAGAGATCCAGATTCGAATCCCGGTAGCAACTAAATGTTTTTTCAATAGATAGATTTTTTCTGTATATCTTTCTAATTGATTCATTTAGTTTTTATTTTAATCATTTTAATTTAAGTTACTTTAATTTCAACGCAACGGAATAACAAAAATACTAAACACAACCGTTATGGACACAAAGAGTAATCTGAGTAAAGTAATGTGGGATGCTGAGGGTAATGTTGCGGCTAATGAAGAAGGTGTACTTCGGATATGGAAAATGTATTGTGTTGATCACCTCAAAGCCGACAATGAAACCACTGTCAACAAAAGCACAGCGGAATCTCGAACTGAGGAACATATCATAGGGTATTAAAACAAATGAAAAGGCAGCAGGCATAGACGAAATACCCGCAGAACTTAACAAAATAATATTCCATTGTGAGTGAAATATGAAAATCTAAACAACTCCCAGTTTAGTGCAAGAAAATAAGTTGTAGGCCTACGAAACTTCGGGAAGGGTGTACTACTTCAGATATTCTGATAAAAATGAAAGCAAGGAAGATACAGTAAACGGAACGTGTAGAGAGAGCAGATGAGTCCCGCAACATACAAAAATCCCTCCTACATAAGCTAACAAGGTTGAAACCATGACAGACTTGAAATTCCGAGTCACATGAGTCCGATGAAGAAGAAGAATATTGTTAATTTATATTATAATACTTCTAGATAGTTGGCCAACGAAGTTTTATAGATGAATAACCTTATAGTTTCCGCATTCCATGCATGACCGTTTACATTTGTAGAAAGGCGTGATGATAGCCCTTCTCTGATTTAACAATTCAACGGTATGCGGCTTTCCTAGATGAGAAAGGACACGAAACTAATGGACCACCGGACTAGTTTTTGTAGTATGTATGATAGTCTGTGCAATTGTATATTACAAGAATACTAATTACTAAAAATATTAGCACAGGTTGTGATAGAAACCGGCTGAGCGTCGAAATGGTCACACGGCGAAGGCAATTGTATCTCATGCGACGGTCGTTACAGCTTCCGTCTGTTGCCGGATGTAACAGCGTCGTTAACGGACTACGATTCTTTTTACGGGCCCCGGCAACGTTCGCAGAAAACATCTCGGAATTTGTATTCTTTAATGGAGATTTAATGAACATTCGCGTCACCCAAAAAGCAAAGATTACGAATTATATTCTCCGAAAATTAATTAATCATCTATTGCCAATTAATTGTACCTGAGTAGAATGGCCAACGGACATATCGATCTTTACTATCAAATCTCCGATACGAGAGATTAACATCCCATTCGTACACGCACCATTACAGCGAGACTGAATATTATTATCAGATATCTCATAGAGACAAAGCTATTTTTTATTATATTTAATGGAAAGTATATGGAAATATGGGCGTAATTACAGGGCTTACGACCTGCCTTCGGCTGGCTTAAGTGATCACTTTATATATATATATATAAAGTAAAATTCACCAATTCTCATCTCTCAATCTCCACATTTATCAAAGTTGTATATATGTTAGTATGTGGACTCGCTTCGAGTACCACTGCACCATCATTGATATAGACCAAATTTGATAATTCATTTTTCCCTTTTTTTTGTGTTCTTGGACATATTCAAATATTACTAATTATTATTTCTAGCTAAAATTCATGTTCATAAAGATATTTGTATAATGATTCAAAATATATGTAAGCAAATTAATATTTGTACCTGTATTTTTCTGACTGACTGGCCTTGAGCGGTTCTCCTTCTTCCGAGGCTCCGATTTTCAATAATCTTTCTCTGCACTACTAGTTGCTCGATCTGATACTGTTCTGGATGTCTTATAGCATATCCATTGAAGTTTTTGAATTTTTATTGCTTTCAATCCTTAATTTTTTATTCATCCAAACCATAATGTCTTCATTCGTAATTCTATCCATCTAGCTTATTTTAAACATTCTTCTATAATCTATATCTTAAATGCTTCTAACTTCGGTAAGTGTTTCATAGGATATGATGACGATGATAGAAATTATTTGTAAAATTAAAAAATGAATGGCAAAATATGCGCATCTACCTTAAACTTTGGTGAAGATCTAGCGCTCGTATTTTTAACAAAAAAAAAGATTATTTCATCCACCAGCCAAGTTGTTTTAATATTCTTTTTGGTTTTTTCATTATTGTGGTATACCCCTTTAGATTTATCTACTGAAAGTTGGCAGAAGTAAATAAATCAGTTAGACAAAATACCTCTGAACATTTAGTAATACACTGTAGTGTATTTGTATACAAACAGAAAAAATACCGTAGAGAATGGAGTCATTAAACATAATTGGAATTAATGTTGCTCGAGACAACACGAGTTAGTGTGTGTTAAATCAGCCATAATTTATAAATGTTTTACATTTTCACATTCAACTATTATATGATATAACTCATCCACGTCGGTTCTTTTTGACAGGATCGTGATCTCCGCGAACTCCCAGTCTCTAGACTATGCTCCTTCACTTTTCTCGGCATCCAGCAGATCTTAAGGCTATCACTAAAGAAGTGACGAGCTTCTCTGAGCTATCTTCTTTTCTCGCAAGATGCTCAAAAAATTAAAGGATTTGTCTCACGTAAATGGTTGAGTCTGTCGTTGATGTTCAGTTCCTTCAAAATGGAGTGAATGCGCAACATGTGCCTCCAGCATCACATTTCAAAGACATCAATTAGTTTTTTCTCCCTTACCTTCAGGATTCACGATTGCACACCATATAAAAATATACAGGGTGGCCCAAAAAAAGAGTGAACATTTCGTAAAATGTGATATAATTACATCAAAATTAGTTTAGCTATATTAATAATAGCTTAAATAGTTTACTTATTTACTTACTTACGTATTTACCTATATTACGTTATATTTTGACAATTTTCGGTCGCCATCTTTGATTATTAATTTTCCCATTGTATATATTTGGTTTTTTCAAATTGTTGCCTAGAAGACAAAAGCAGCGCTGCAGAAGACCGTATTCTGATCAAAAATTTGCGAATTGAAAAACGTTGGGATGCTGGGAAAATGATCGAAGAGTTTCAAAATAAAGCCTGGAGTATTGCTAGACATTACAGCAGAACGGAGTTCCATCTTATACAGCCAGAAATACAATCAACTTTCTTCGTCGTGAGAATGTTAATTCCATCGAACCAGGCATACGGTTACCGAACAGCCCAGATTTAAACCCACTAGATGATGCAATATGGGGTGTCTTGATGATTTCTGATTAGTTAAATATTGTGCAAAAACAATTATATTACGAATTATAATTAATTATATTATGTTTTGAAATAACTCTCCGTATTATAGGACATTCATTTTTATCCCTTTTTTTAGGCCACCCTGTAGAATGCACCATAGACTGTAATTTTGTCAAGTTTTCATCGTTAATTTCTAGCTCGCAATTACCGTCGTCAGTAAGACCCGAAATAATTGTCCATTTCTAGGCGCCGTAAAATGAAATAATGTAACTATAGTATATAAAAACATTAGCCAGCACACATTTTGTTACCTAACAAGTTTGACCAACTTGGGTTGCTGATCTCGTGGCATCGGGTTTTTTTTTATCAGCTCTAGTTTTTGAGATATGTCACATGATTTTTATGGTGATTTCTATGTTCGCACAAAATATTATGATCTTCTTCTATATGAAAACAATCGCAAAACGATCTAAATTATGAAAGCTGAAGGTGTCGAGGACTATCGAAAATCCCCGCTTTTTATATTTCTTTACTCTCGATCCAGGATTTTGTCGAAAATTACTTAAAAGGCGAATCATTTTTACTCAAAGCCTTCATCAATTATTTAATCTAGCCAAATTGAATGTGTATGATGGCCACGTAATATTTTCATTGTAATTAGCGTTCCAAACATTCCTAAGAAACGAAATTAAAACAAATATATATTAGCCTGTGTAAACTAAAATGCTAATAAACATAATCTATATTACGATGCATGCATTTAACGGTGGTTAAATATACAATCTGTATATTTAGTGAAGACACAAACCGCTTTATTTATCTTATGGAGTATTAAGTGTGCACGATTATGGAAAGATTTACTCTCATAGAGAAGAAATGAATGTTAAAAGAAATATATGTACTTCCTATTGATTATTTAAAAAATGTATTATATTTTCTAATATTAAAATAAAAAAATATTAATTATATTAGTATGAATTATGATTGTGTGAGTATCCATAATAATTATCTGTCTATTATCTGATTATTATGATATCATTTGTGGCTGTAAAGTGCTTGCTTAAATAATAAATAACAGTACATAAATGTATACCTGTTTAATTTGAAATGAAGTGTAATAAAGCACTTTCTGCAATGTCAAAACAATTTGGTCATGTATCAACCTAAAATTAGTCAAAATCAAATTTGAGAGTAAACCATTCTTCCGATTCCAAATAGTATTTTACGGTTTATTATTGTCTATCCGCAGACAAAGGTGGAATAATTTTAATTAAATCTAAATTTTATTTACGTGTGGTTTATTTTTAGGAAAAGCTCTATCATTGAAATATATAAACTATTGAGGCCCTGACCGCGCAGCGGTCACCAAGGCCGCGTGGCCTAGTGTTGATGATTGTAGATCAGAAGGATCCAATATTGTGTGAGAAAAGGGTGCCCCATATAAATCACCCGCCGTTTTCGTGTTCGATGAGTGTTTAATCACGGATATGTATTGTGTATGTGACGGTGGGCAGAGTAGGTTGAAGAATAGAAAGATGAAACAACTGACGGTTTATTGTTGAGCACAATTACAGTTTAGAAATACACAATACCTGTACTCCCTGATATTTCATTAAGATGTTGTCTAAAATATGGCAGCAGGAGGATTGGCGCTCGCATATTATTATTGTCGCATGTTTATTGTGACGTTGTTACCGGACGTGTTTTTGCGGCTGTTAGGAACACTTTTTTATAAAAAAGGACAGCTGGAGGGGGGGGGGGGAGGACCCACCCTTTCCCAGGACTAGTTTAGAAGCTAGGACTTGCTTATCGGTCCCACTCATCAAAACTAATAAATACGCGATTTTAATTCAATTAGATTTTTACAATTACAAAACGCAAAAGGAGAAGAAATTCAATGTGGTTAATAGCAATTAAGATTTAAAATTTAGACCCTCCAGCGTCCCTTAAGTGCTGTATTTATTCATAAAAAATCATTTTATCAACACAACATAGGTTTACATACAGATTGAAAATTAATGGAAAATTAAGGTGCAGTAGTTCAAGGCAGATACTCGGGGATCCATTCAATAAAAACACTCCAAAAGAGGGACAGTGGACGAGACACAAAATGGATTGAGTCATACTTACACGGATAGACTAACGGAGTTGCAAAACACGAAGCATAGAGAGTGAGAGGTAGGCGTGTAGGTGGAGTCCCACCCACGCAGGCCGGCCTAACTATCTAATCTAATCTAAGGAACTCCAACGAGTCACTCATACCAGAATAAATGCCTTATTTAAAACAAGATTCGTCCCATTACTAATTAAGTCTGCATTTCTGAGCAAACGGTGCTGTTAGGAGTATTGGTTTACACACCGGTATATGTGAAATGCGTTCAGGGATCATCAGCGGTAATGATGGCTGTGAAAGCGGTAAAATTTTCCAAATATTCGTCAAGTACTGCCGATAAAAGCCTGACGAAGAGACTGTAATAATAAAATTGCAATATTCTTTGTAAATAAGGCTCCAATAATAATTTTACGTACAAAACGTAAAGGTACATGTCTGTATACTAGTGGTAAAATAATAATGTAAAACACATTTCTCACTGAATGCCTGACGACGCTACCCCAGCCGCCCTTGCCGGAGCTGACGGGGTTGACTCCAGACAGGTCCCGCCCTCGTGCAGCCGAGGTGGCCATCTTGATTTCATTTCGGATTTATCGACTTCATACCCGCCAACATCAGTAGATAGCTCGCAAAATTATTTTTCAGACGATAAATTTTCACCGGAATATATCGGAGATTGGAAAGACTGATTTAATACCATTTAAATCGATGATATTTCGATAAAATTTGGCGCGGGCAAGTTACGTTTTTAAACTGGAACCTATTTATCCATACAGCGTGGGCTATAATCACTTTCTTTACTCTACAGTACACGTAGACTGGCCAAACTATTGGTCTCAGGTTCTTCAGCCATGATGTTCTCCTTCTTCCAGGACTCCGACTTCCACTAAACTTCTCCTGCATTACGAGGTGCAAAATCTAATAGTTATCAAAATGTCTAATCTTAATGTTTTTGTATTTTTATTTTTTAACTACATATTTTTCTTTATTCATCTGAACCATAATATATTCATTCGTAACGCTATTCACCCAGCTTATTTTGAGCATTCTTGAGATACATTTCTAGATGGGTGGTTAATAAGGTCTGAACTATATATTATTTTTACCGCACCAACGGAGAAATTAGGTAAAATGTACTTAGATCCAAGTTCTCACGTTAAAAGAACACCTGGACTTATTTAGCACATACGATGACGTATTTATAACGATATAATAACCTGTTTTCGCATTTACCATAGCTAACTAACTAATTACACAACCGGTCCTAAGTAACCGTTTTCTAAGGAGAGACATTTAAAAAATTAATTGTATTAAAATATCGTCCATATGTATATTATTAACATATATAATATAAACACGTACACAACTACATTGGTTTACCGAGTCTTACAGAATTTCATTCTTCCTGGACCGATGGACCAATCATCGCGCTTAACCTTTAGGACTGCGTGGGCAGAGAGCAAAACTGAAGAAAGATAAAGAATTGCTTCTCGTCGGAGTAAAGCTCTTCAATACAATATGCAGTTCACGTGTGTTCGGATGCACGATCAGAATTTCTGGCAGGAAATCGTGAAAAGTCAGTTCCAGAATTAATATCATAATCTAATACAGAAGTATTTAAAAGAAGCTGTTTAATAAACGAAATCTCGTTGAAATCTCTCTATCTGTATTTATCTAAATCTATATTTTAAACAACCTGTATCTGACTAATCAATGTTTGTGATAAACTTCGCTTTACCACTCGTTTACTACAGCGTTAAATACTTTGTTAACTGTCTGGTTATCACGTTTATGGATTATTGGTGAGATGAACTCGGTCTTCCAGGTAACAATTATCAGAGGTAAATAAACTATAATATATACACTAATTATAAATGGAAAGAGCTGAGATTTTTTATATTTTTATTTCTTCTTTATTACATATATATTAATTTTAATTTTATTTTTTGCCAAACTGCACAGCAGTTTTACGGCAAGGATTGCCTTTTACATAAATAAAATATAACAAGATGGAAAAAATTAGACAAGGAGATGTTAGATAAATTACTTAGAAAGATGTAAAGAATAAAATATATATAAAGAAAAAATCAATCTTTCATAAAGATAAACAATTTTTACTTTTAACAGAGATACAGCTTTCTTTTTTTTTTCCAATTCCTTAGAGTCTACGATACTCCGAGTACTCTACATGTGGCTAGACCGCCAAATCTACTACTACAAGTGCTAATCAGCGCTAATCGCTTTGACACTTTTACTAACTACCTTATTGTAATAAACATCATAAGTGTTTTATATTAATACATGAATTGGAAGAGTAAAAAATTCTGATAAAAAACCCTCAGATATCGCTTTCCTCGAATGAGGCGCCTTATAAAGCTCGACTCGCCCCACTCATTCTCACACTCTCATGGCGAACACACACACACACACACACACACACACAAGTGACAGTTCTCTCAATATTAAAAAAATCGCATCTTCATTGTGTGAGATTCTCGATGTAGTCAGGACAAGTAATCTTTAATAAGTAATCTTTGGTGTAATAACACCAAAAACTCATTTTCCAGAAGCGAACGCAGGTTCTAATCCTACCGGCCACGAGTTTTTTAAGCAACTTTTCTTGTGCTATCTACAAAAGCCTGGCGGCGAGACCCCGAACCTGTTAAAATACATCACACAAGATTTGATAAAAGCTTTATATTGATAAAATTGTCGGAAATCAGCAGCCACTATAGACCGTGAAGCGACCATTACGTAGCCGAACAAATCAGAGATGGCCGATTACATTATGCTTAGTACGTTATTTTCGACGATGTTAAAGGGAATCTATCGCTATGGAGGGCGATAGATAGCGACTAACGTATATATTTTGTAAAATATATGAAACAGGCGTCTCTTTTTTTGTAGCTGTACAATGTTTATATGTTATACGTGTACACAATTATATTGCTATTGGTGGCTATTGTGGCTGCTTCACGACCGAGGGTAGCCGCTTCGTACAATCTACATTTCAATACGGAAATCCCTTATTATATTGCTTTAACAATGCACCGTGTAGTACTTTGTTATTATTTCCAGTAAGAAAAAGCAAAATATTAGTAAAACAATACGTGCTATATATATATATGTTTATATATATATGTACACCTAGAGCTATCCTAAATTAAAATGATTCCAAAAATTATTCACAGACCTCGGTGATATCTATTGCATAATGCGGAAAGATTGTAAATGGATATTAATATTAATTATTATTTTTGTCAATCTGTATTTCCATCTAGCGGATTTCTTGATAAAACACACTAACATATGCAATGGATACAAAACGCAATTATTATATTGATTCTTCATTTGTATTATATAATTTCCTTCAATATATATAACAGTGCATAAACCTATTTATGTATCTAGCATAGGAAAGGAATTTAAGCTGAACTGCCCGAGTCTTGACCCAGTTTCCTCAAACAATGGACGATATTAAATATTTCTACATTGCATCTAGTTCATAAATATTGTTCAGCATTATACTTTTAAATTTCGTTTATTTATATATATCTTGGCAGCATTCTCGCGTCGTTCCTATTGAAGGGGAGGGTGTGTTCCAGAGGCTCTGTATTCACCCATAGCGGGAAGTTGAATATTGAATAGCCAGCCCCTTATTGACAGTCGAATGAAGATGTATTGTGATGGCCATATTTATATCCTTTACGTTCCCTTGAACGGCTCACGCCCGAGTTCTCCGCTCTGCGCTTGGAAGACGATCAAATTCTTTCACATTTCTAGCGGATCGTTAAATATTCGATGTTTCGCGTTTTGAAATTTGTTGTAAGAATGGATTTTCTTCTTTGAAATTATGCATCAAAAAAGAATATAATATTCTGAAATGTTACCGGTGTAGGGTGTACATAAGTAGCTAAAAAGAACAGATATGAATAATGGATAACATCCGTACTATGTGATCACTGCGCTATATATATAAAACTTTCTGGAAATTTCCACAGACCAGTAAATGAATAGACATGATATAAAGTGTATACATAGAAGAGGGGTTTGGAATATTAGTAGCGGGACGAGGGGCATTATACACATTTTTGGTGATAACATAAATCCGATAGATTATGACACATTTATTTATTTATATATTATATATTATTATACACGCCCTATTCAGGAATTAACTTAATTTGTAAAATAAGAGAAAATTACAACAGAACTACAATACACAAAGAAAAAAAATTACATAGTGTCATCATGTTATTACATAATTAAAAATAAATATAAAATGTGGAGTAGCCATTAATCCGTCACCATTGAGTCGAGACACAAACAATTGTAATAGTATAGTTATATAAAGAATTAAATCAACAGTAAAAATGTCGACTACCTCCGCGTATTCATTCTGGGGACTGCGAAGTTAGCTAGTGCATGAGTTCTGACATTACCACTGTAATAATACAATGAATTGTGTCTCGATGACCTCAACTCTAACTTATAACAAATAGGCAGTCTATCACACCATTGAAGATCCTGTATAGAAATATAAGTTTGGACATCGTACGTCTTACTGATAAGTTTAACAATTTCAGACGGCTAAAGAGATAATCATAATTTATGCAACAGTAAAAATATTTACTCTTCAAAAGTTACAATTTTGTTTTTTAGGAGAACACATTCTTATTGTGAAGTTGTAATTATTCAGAACATAGCTCTGTGATATTTTAAATATGAATTAAATATATTAATTACAAAGATACACATATAAAATCAATTTTATCGAAAAATATTGTTGTTGCGCTACCGGGATTCGAACCTGGATGTAGCTTAGTTGGATAAAGCACCTCCCCCGGTTAGGGAAGAGATCCAGGTTCGAATCCCGGTAGCGCAACAACAATATTTTTCGATAAAATTGATTTTATATGTGTATCTTTATAATTAATATATTTAATTCATATTTACATTTTTGTGTAAATAAAACGTATTTTTTACATTAATGCATATTATATTGTCAGCCTTTAAATTTTCGTTATTAAATCGAGTGATTTGACTGCGTAAGTGGTACCAAAGTGATTACGTGGGTGACACCAAAACTAAAATATTGGGACAAGGAATTTGCGTTAGTTCATGTCTATATATTTAGTGGTCTGTGGAGATTTCCTATTTGTACTGGATCTTTAACCACTTTGGACTATTTTAAAATGGTTTGATAGTCGAATTGAATATGGTCTTCAAATCATAGACTGACAGATGAATCAATTTGAAAGTGCACATATAAGTCCGAAAATAATCGTTAATACATTTTTCCGGATAGGAAGAGATCCAGGTTCGGATCCCGGTAGCAACAACAATATTTTTTAGATAAATTGATTTTATATGTGTATCTTTCTCATTAATACATTTAATATGTATTGAATGAGTTCTTGTCATAAGGGAAAATAATGACCATAGGAATAACACCACTGCTAGTTTGCCATTTTTACATTTTTTTAATACTTCTACGTTTAGGTGTCAGACAATAAAACAGGTAGAAGTTGTAGTAACCGAAGTTGTCTGTAGGTGTTTGCATTCGCTTTGAGCGATTGGTGAATACATATTTGTGTGGCCCTTCTTCTCTGACTTCTTCGTTTACTTGTATTTTAGAGGACTGCATTGTATCTATGGAAGTGTCCTATTCATTTTTGATGTTGTTTATTATGGAACCAGCTTATTATTTTCATTATTCTTCAGCACCAAATCTCGAAAACCTTTAGTCCATCTCTCTCTCTGGTTAATTTCAATTCTGTTCTACAGTGCTATGCTCCAGATGTAGGTTTTTATAAATTGATTTTTTATTTTTCTGTTTATTTGTGATTTGAAGATCTGTTTTGCCATTGCTGATCTGGTTTTGATATACAATGAACTTCTGTATATATATATACCATTCTATATGCTGCACCCTTGCCTGTGGTGCTCGGGGGCTAAGTGCGATTCGCTGCACTCGCGCTCAATGCACCGCCACCCACGCCAGCAATAAGATGGCCGGTAAACAGAGCAGCCGTGTTGACTTTCGCCAGACAATTGAATTTCTCGCCGCGAGCGCAATTCTTTCTCAACGTCTATCTTTGATCTATTTTTTCTTTTCTTCAACTCTAGATATCAATACCGTTCTAATATATTAATTATACTCTTCACATTATTAATAATGACCCATATACGTCGTTGAATTTGGAACAAATTATTTCTTTTCACGTGTAGTGTAGCTGTCGGCCTAACAAAAGTTTTGCATATGGTTACTGGAGTTTAGAACAAAGCACGCACCAGTACACGATGAGAATATACTTATTACGTGTATTTATTTATTTATTCTAAATAAAGTGGTTTCTCTCCCTTTCTTGTATCTTCTGGCATTTCATTAAAGATCTTCATCGCACTGTACACCACCGATTTCTGAGATCTAACCTTCTTCTTGAATGGCAATCTCAGTCTATCTCTTCCTCTTGTATGATGTTCGTGCTCATGTTGATTTGCATCAATTTTTCTTATATATAAGGATATATAAGATAAGATTGAAATATATCTTCTGCTTAAAGGTCATCATATTCAGATCTTCCAGCATTGCACTGATTCGAGTATATCTATATGTTATGATTACTATTCTCCAATTTTTATTTTGCAGCACTGATAATTGTTATATTTCTTCTTTATTAGTCAAAAACCAAGTATTGCTGCAGCAGTTGATGATGATGAGGAATAATAACAGAGCTGTATACTAGTTTACAAGACTCGGTACTAATGAATCTTCTGATCCTTCCCAGAAGTGAGATTTTTTTTAGAAATATAGTCACGTGTCTTGTGTTTTTCGAAAAACTCAATTTTGAATCTATTATGACTCCCAAATATTGTTGCATATTTTTTTATCATCTTGATCGCTAACAACCACATCTTCAACAACCACATTCTATCACAACTGATCACTAATTATTTTCGTTATTATTTTCAGTCGCGATTGATTCGATCCCGAATAACTGAGAGTCTGCCGTACCACATGAGACGTGATATGTCCGCCCCGCGTCAGGGGGACACATCTTGATCATCTAAATAACTACCATGTTAAATCTACGGTTATGTTTGTATCCATAGCGATGTATAAAGTTAAAACATGGACACCGAGAAGAAAAAAAAGAAAAATACTTGACACTCTGTTCTGAAGAAAGACTGCTCACAACATTAAGACAAGAACGTTGTCTATGAGTATGTCCTGGGGACCGTCTAGAAGTTGATCTCTTGGTCTAAATTCGTCTTCATCATTATTTGCTGAATGTATTTTTGTTTGAGCTTTCCTCTCTGCCTTCTTTCTTCAATTATATTTCTGAAGTATACGTTGTACGTATACACCCTATATGGTATTCTTGGAAGCATCCCAACATTTAGCGATGATAGCACTGAATGACACAGCAGCGCACGCATCTTCTCAATTAAATAAATGCAATTTTGCTTCGACTTTCGTTAATATTTTTGCCTCAATTACATTTCTGAGGTATTCATCGTTTATAACGTGTCAATGTAGGAAAATAATTGTTATGTAGTCTTGGCCTGTTGCTAGAAGAGACGAAGCCTGATTAACAAGAAAGATAAACAGTGACCGGAGCCGCGCTACAGGGCTCAGGATAACAAAAAGTGAAGCTAAACAGTTTTCGACAAGCATATATGGTAAAGAGAGAGAGAGTGATTAAGATCTAACGGGATCACTGCCAGTTGTACAGCTACAAGCACGTATATATTATGAACCAAATGAGCAGAAAATGAACAAATATATTTATGTACAGAATGATGAGGAAACATCCGCGTTTCGTCTAACACACAATTGTTCTATGTTACATTATCTAACATGATTTTGGTACATCCACGTAATAAATGTATTTCTCTTGATTATCCCGCAACCTCCGACCGGGCGCTGGGAAGGGATGTTACGGCGCATGTTAACAACGCTACGTAAAATAACAAAAGTAATAAAACCTTATTTATTGAAATCTTGCCAAAAATAGCAAACACAAGCATTCTTTCAAAGAATTGTAACTTTATTTCTGAGTATTCTTTTCGCATAATCACGTTTCATTAAAAATATGTTGTATTCACAAATTTATCACAGTTCACTACTGGGTAGGATTATATTTAATTTATACAAAGTTTCCATGGATTTTTGTTCACTAGGAGCGAAAATGAGAATTTAAAGTAGGTGTTAGAAACTGATACTGAAGACGTGTTTGATGTTTGTATGGAGAGTGAACTGAGAAATGAGTTGTTAAATGTGTTATTTGGTGGTGCGGGGATCTTCATAGAAATAACACGATCTTCAGGTTCGATAAGACTTTGTTATAAAAAACGCCACAAACTGGCAACCTAACTAGGTTTCTATGAGAAGCAGACTCGTTTCGTTCTATCTGCGTGTGCTCGCGCTGTAATCCTCGCCTCTGCCGACGCAACCCGCCACCGAGCGCCACCGGCGCGCGCACCTAACACGAGTGGGTGAGCCTGTCTTGTACCTCACTTCCACTCTACATGAATGTTATATTATATCTTATTATTACTATTATATCTTGCGGCGCCAGCCATTATTCGGTTGCGCCGGTTGATACATCTCTTCCTTGAAGAATATAGGTTGAAGTAGTGACGTCATAATACTCGGTTGAGCTTGAGCTTGAGCTTGTAACAAATAGTATTTATTCGGATCACACTAGAGTAGATTACAAAATGTTCTTTGAACTATCTGCGGTGGAAGATGTGAAACGAAGAGACCATTCTCTCGAGGTCTTCCATACTTAAGCTCATATACTTAGGCCTGTTCGTCCCGAACGCGCGTGCGCCTGTCATTCCGTCATTATTCCATAAACACCACAAAAACAAATGAATGAATTTGTGTATTTGGGAAGTATGTTTACATCGAAATGAGGGTTCAGAATGATAATGATGACTAAAGAGAATATTGTTCTGAATACCATTATTGCCAATAGCCGTTGGTTTAGTTGGTTTACCTATTATTCTTACCTAATTGTGTTCCTGTGCCTCAGTTTCCCTGCTTCTCATGCGTCCTTCGGTCCAATTTGAGAGGCACACTTTTCACAGACGTTACACATAAAGCGGTTCTGTTGCGCTGATCTGTTCCGCTGTCGCAAGCCGCTGCCCATCTCTAGCTCGTCCAGCCGCCGCGACACTCTCGATGTTGAGCCATCTGCTCCCAGTTCTCGGATGCTCCTCACTTTCAGCATTTCCCGGAGGCAATCATTACACTACTTGTTCCACTTGTACCCGTGTAAGACTAGACTTGACTTCCGCCAATAGTCACACGAAGCGAGATTAGCAACGCGTGAGCGTCCTGATGTAAGTGTGTTAAGCTCGGATAGAGCGTTCAGAATATTTTTAAATTGTGTGAAGGAACGGTCTAGAATATATTAGAATGTATGTGATTGAATGAAGAATGAACAAATGTAGCGAATGTAATGCTGTATGTCAGATCCTCATCTTCTATTGGTTATGTTTACAGAGTATATTATCCCGAATTATGAGGGTAAAACCATTATTCTGTTTAATCAGGTCAACAAATCTCTCTCATCTTTTTGATGTGTGAAAAAAAATACACGATCAGCCTTCGCTCATCGCCGTACAGGTACGCAATCGAGGGCGTTCCAATAGGTTCGCACCGCAAGTTAGTAGGTTATCCACATAAAAAAATGCACATACTCGTGTATTTCTTAAAATCAGGGCTGACAATTAATGCACGCTAAATAGAATTCAGAATGTCTAAATGCAGTCGCCTAGTTAGTTAGTAACATATGAGCGAGGAAAGGGCGGTAAAGATAATATACGAGGCGAGCTGAAGAGAACAGGGACAGAGGGCGTCCGCGAAAGACCTGACACGATTAGATAAAAGATTAATTAAACATCATCGTTTACACATACCATTATCAGAACCACACTTTTGAAGATGGCAGTCCTCAAAAACTTCAGCAAACAAAAAAAAATTCGCCGTCAGCCGCTGTGTGACAATGTTTGACAAAAATAAAAGCGTTTGAACATTTGAGTAAGGGAAAAATAGGAGTTTTCTCAGGGGACATTATTATTATTTATAAACTGCCTTGTCATGGAGTCTATTTCAACCGCCAACTTACTGTCGAGGTAGCCTTATGTTGGGCATGTACACGGCGCGTTACTTAGCCGGGTCGGGATGGTTGGGGTTGGGGCCGGGGGGATGCTGTGGCACGTGGGCACGTGATCGTAGGGGTGGACACAGATTACAAATATTCTTACACATTATTCGCTTCTTCCGTACACAACATTTTATTTGATAACTTCAATTTTACTAATAGTTTCTAGATAGACAGTTTATTATATTAGATTTCACGAAGATGTTAAAAAGAGCGAAGTCATTCAATCAAACGTAGCTACAATAGCGTATTAAATTAAATATACAGATGAGATTTGTATAGGAGACTCATCTCGAGAGCGCGTAAAGGATAGTGCAGAGTTAAGCGCGTAACGAGCAATAGTTCATCCTCGTATGTATTTTGTACATAGAATAGAATGAAGCAACAGATAAATCCCGATCTTTGCCAACAAATCTTAGAGATTATTATACAAATTAAAGTCTCGTTCGTATAAACACACCATAAGACTTATAAAAATGGACTTGTTAAAGTTAGATATCACAGAAAGACACAATTTTGCTTTATAAATGTGGTACTGGAAAATAAATATTGATGAAGACATTTAAAATTACATAAATGAGAAATGAAAATTATCGTTAAATAGAGAAATTTTTTGAATATCAAATACGATACGGGACAAATTGGAGCAGAGAAAGAAAGATTTTCACGCGTCCAATGATGGAACCTCTTCTTTCGGGAACCAACCCGAGGGAACTATCGGGAATTCACTTCGCTTTCATCGCCATTTCGCATAAAACTGCACAACTGGATGAACGAAATGACCTATCTGCTAAGAAATAATTAACCTCTACCAAGATGTGTTTCAAGAGTAGCGCTACCTGCACAACTGACTAATCGTTTGGTACATATAGCCAAACTGACAAAATTTTGTGAAATAAAGCAAAAATATTAAAATTTATCCCATCATAAAAACAAATCTCACCCTCTTAAATATAATATTACGTCCTTTTTTCTATTTGAAGAACATTTTTAAGAAGAACTTCCGAACTTTCCAAACTTATGAATTTTTTATTAGGCGAGCACTTAAGTTTGCGGACCCCTGCACTAAACACGTTACAAAAGGCTTTTGTGATTCGACCTTCCTGCACCGGGGGATCCCCATCCCCGTCCCCCCGGACGGGGGGAGGAGACGAGGTCGCTGGATGGTATTTACATCGCGAAAATTTGTTTCAATGTTTCGTAAAAAACACTTTTTCTCCAAATAAAACACTCCGGATGTTATTCTCGCGGGAGTCTCGTATTTTGTTCGCTCGGGTGGTTCGGGCACGAGGAGCGAATGTCTCATGAAAGGACGGTAAGACAGATGTGAATAAGGTGAGCGCGGAGGAGACAGGGGACCTCCCCCCGTCCTGCGGAGCTGGGATAACGGACAGGCTCAACCGTTTGCCTCAAACATCTTATTCCGGAATGATTTCGTATTCATAGTCCCGCAGGAATATTACATTTATACATAAATAAAAGAAGTACGGAGTACAGGAGCGACAAGAATGATTAAATTACTTTCTTTAGAAAGGGAGGGTTCAGAGGGTCGTAAAAGTCCTGCGATATCTTTAATAATAACAATACTTCGATCAACCGTGAGGATAAACAACAAAACTTTAATAGGATCTTCTAGCGTGCTTAAATATCGAGGATGCCCAGTGCCGGCCCTAGCCTTTGTGGAGTGTATAGAGAAGGAGTACATACGAGAGTTTATGTTTCAGGTAGTCTGTGTACATAATTTTTTTACTTCAGATACAAATTGATAGTAGTTGTGATGGAAAGATAGTGATTTTGGGTTGCGGGATATTTTAGTTTTGGAATATCAATTTGATATCTAAATCTTGTAGATCGGAATTCACATCTAAAATTTAATTGATTTTTAATTTATAAATTTTGGATTATTGTTTTTTTTTTGTATATGTCTATTATTTTTGACACTTTGAAATCTGTGAAGAGTTGTGTACTGTTTTTTTTTAGAATAATTTTTATTATCATTTTTTGAATGATTTCTAATTGTGACATTAAAGTTTTATATGCTCCTCCCCATCCAATAATACCGTATTGCAAATATGACTGTACAAACGCGTAATATATTATTTTCAGATATGTAGATGATAAGACGTTTCTGATATATTTAGCTAAATATTGTGCAAAAAAAATTACATTAAGAATTATAATTAATTATATTATGTTTTGAAATAACTCGCCGTATTATGGGACATTAATTTACACACGCAAAAGCACATTCTTCTGACCATCAACATACACTTGACAATGCACAAACATCACAACTTTGGATCCGGTGGAAACCTCCCCCAATAGTTAACTGCGAGAGATCCGAAGAAATTTGATGGATCAAGACAAAATGTCAGTATCTTCTTCTGTAATGTCCACAGTTCACTAATGGGATGTGAAGGGGGAAAGGTGGAGGGATCATCATAGTAAGAACTGCACTTGCTGTAATTCTCGAGAGAAACGTTGTCAACAGTGAGTGAATTAATGAGTATCATGAATAGCACAGTTTTTATTCAGCTTAACCATCGTCGACTTCAGCATATTTGCTTTCCTCAAAATCTTCCACTATCTTTGCCTTCCAGTCCAAGGCGACCTTTTTAACCAATCTGCTGTCTTCTCTCACATTCTGATGCCTCGCTCATTGTCATTTTAGCTTAACTTATCAACTCATTTGAATTTAATTCGCTTAGCGGAATTCCCAACATGGGTATCTCCATGGCTCATTGAACCACGTTGACACGATATCATCACGACATCCGTGCGTGTCCACGCTTCTCGAGACAATTTGATGATCAAGGATTTTGGGGATGGAGAGAAAGACCCGACTAACTGTAAAGCGGAATATTAAGAGAGAATTAATTAATCTGAAGGGTCGGAAGTCTGTTCCGAGTCTGGACATGCGGAACAATCGACTGCGTGTGTGAATTTTGTAGTTCTGTTTTGTAATGCCGTAGCGGAATATTACATAGAAATATACTTATTTATTTATACCGGAGGCTGGAGATGTACCACGTTGAAACGGTGATAAATGAGATTATTCCGTGCAGGAAATTCTAAGAAAAACGTTAAGGTTTTCTTGGCATTTAGGTTACGTATTTTTATTTACTTTTTACCAAACATCAGAGTGATGTTTAATGTAGACTTTAAAAAGAATCGGGTGAGATGACATTTTCTCATGAGTTAAGCAATAAAAGGACTATGTCTCTACCATGAGATGTTGATAGTCAGTAAGCTGGCTGAAACTTTAAGCAATCGCTGAATAATTGGCTCCAGTTGAACAAGGATCTCATACACTGCATCACAAGTATTTGAATAATAAGTAAAGGGTGTCAAGTTTAATATTAAATAAAACTAAAATTTTATTCTCATATTTTATTTATACAATATTGAGTTGAACGATGCGGATTTTACGTTTTATAAACAATATCATCTAAATGCCGTTCATTTCTCTCAAGACACTCGTGTAATCGAACTGCAAGAGCAAAGCGTATGTTCAATGGCAGCAACTTTACGACAGATATTTTCTTGTAGGGCCTGAATTGTTCGAGGATTGTTGCTGTAAACTCTCGACTTAAGGTATATCTACAAAAAGAGTCGCACGGTGTAAGGTCCGGTGACCGAGGTGTCCAAGGTATGGCAATATACGTCAGCAGAGACTGTCTCTCACTGGTTAAAAAGAAACAGAAATTGCACACCGCACTGTCGTTTTTGGATAATACAAACGTTATTGATGGCATTCCCTCGGGTTGTCGAGGCACCAGTATTATTTATTAACATAGCCATCGATATGAAAATTTGCTTCGTCAGTAAACATTATGTTTCCAAGCGTTTCAGTATTCAAACGCTGTTCCAAAACGTTCCAGTATCGTTCTCGCTGAGGTTTCACATAAAAAATAGTCATTTTCGTTGAAAAAATGTACGATTTGCAGTTTGTATGGGTGAAACTGTAGTTTCTTTTTCAAAATAACGTGCACTGTTGATTTTTTTATTCCAGTACAGCCTAAAATCTTCCTTATCGATTTACGCGGATCGCGCATAATTTCACGTCTAACTTGAGCCACATGTTCTGGCGTCGCTGCTGACGTTGATGGTTCCGTAGGAGTTTGGTTAACCATGGTCCTTTCCTGTCTGAACTTTTGAACACAACACCGAATAAGTTGCGCGCTCGGCCCGTCGCTCGTCGAATATTAAAGTGAGTACAAAAAGCGCGACGCGCACCAACCAATGAATCACTGCACTTTAAATATTGCTCAACCGCGAACGCGCAGTGCGCTCCCGCCCAGTGACTTATTGCGACTGGCAATCCTGCAACTCACACGCTTCGAACAATACCCCTCCCACTTAATAACACCATATATTTATCTCCTACCCAATATTACCTAAATGAATAAATTGTTGCGAATACCGTATTGAAATAAAACCCACAAGATGTGCAAATACAGTGGGTGAATTGTATCATTGAATATCAGAAATTTAATTTCTAATTAGGCTTAAAAGATAATATTTTCTATAGCCACAGATATGACAGTCAGCTGTCGTAATATTTGTAAGCTTTGCTTTACATTTCGATCATTTTATATTTTTCTTCAAAAACGGAATGGTATCGACTGAGAGAACTTTTATATTTTAGAGTCTATTGGTTTTTGGATTCATTTGTATACAACTCATTTAAAATATTTGAATAGCGAACATTTTTAAAATAAATTTAGAAATGATTGAATTTAAAAGATTTCATTAAAATTCTATACGTACAAATATATATTTTTTCCAATGATCCGCTCGGTTATATCCAGGCAAATAAAATAGTTCGTTTTACAAAAAGTGGGGTGTTTTATCTTTGTAATATTATCAGAATAAAAAACAAATAAATAAATAATGGGTGCTTTAATTGCGAAGTTAACATAACTGAAGACAATATTTATGATCGAAAATTAGAATTTCTCAATATTTTTATGTGTTCATATGTCCCTTCCTAAAAATGGTTTGTACCGGAGTAATCTCGCACAATTACGTAACGAAAAAATGACCACAGAAATACAGTTAAATATGCAGTAACGTAACTTTGGATGACGTTATGAAGTGATAGGGGCAGCGCCCCCTTGTCTTCGTAATCTGGGGTTTGGCGGTTTGGATGGTTTTTTGTCCCTGAAGAATGGGGTGCTTGCGAGGCACTATGGCTTTTTTATTATGTTTTATTTTTTATAATTTGTAAATAATGTAAATAGATTGTAAAAGTTGTAAAATGTGTAAATAATGTTTTTTTTTTTTTTTTTACATATTAGTTAATTTGCTAAATTTTTTTGCATGTATTTTTTTTCGCCATTCTTCAAGGGACGGGAGCAGGAGGATAGAGAAGGGAAATGGGGAGGAGTCTGTCGGGGTCTGCATCGGGGGAGTTTCTACCAAGGGAGGAGATGGAGGGGTTGGGGATGGTTTGGAGTTTTTTGTAGAATCTGGTGGCTAGGTCCAGTATGTGGGTTTTTATGTTAGGTGTGTTGGTGTCCCGATGTATGATTGTGTTTCTCACAAACCACGGGGCTTGGAGGATGGTGCGGAGTGTTTTGTTTTGAAACGTGGTGATTTTATTCAAGTGTTTGGATGTTGCCCAGATGGGGCAGGCGTAGGTGAGGAGTGGGCGGAGGAGGGATTTGTAGATGAGGATTTTGATGTTTATATGAATGGGGCTAAATTTATTGAGGAGGCAGAAAATTGAACCTTTGGCTTTGCTTGCTGACCGTAGGATGGTTGTTATGTGGGTTTTCCAACTGAGTCTGCGATCCAATGTTAGTCCGAGGTATTTGACAGATTTGTGCCACTCAATGTCTACCTCGTTGAGGGTGACGTGGCCGATAGGATGAGTGCCTTTGCGTCGCGTTTTGGAAAATAATATAGCGGCACTTTTAGTTGGATTGATGGCTATTCGCCATGCCTCGAACCAACATTGGAGGATGTCAAGGTGAGACTGCAGTCGGAGTGTGATGGCGAGTGGATTTGTTGAGTTGGTGAGTATTGAAGTGTCGTCGGCGTAGAGTGCTGAAATGGTGTACCTATCAGTCGGTTTAGGCATATCGCTTGTGAAGATGTTGTAAAGAAAGGGTGAGAGTATGGAGCCTTGCGGGACGCCGGCTTTCATTAAACGGAGGGTGGAGAAGATAGTTTTGGTGAGTTTGACTCTAAAGGGGCGGTTGGAGAGAAACGACTTGAGGAGTCCGTAGAGTTGTGGGTGAAGATTGTAATATTCTGACATTTTGTAAAGGAGGCCGTTGTGCCACACCTTGTCGAAGGCTTTAGCCACGTCGAGGAAAATTGCGCCGGTTGAACGATGTTTTCGAAAGCCGTCGGTTATGAACTCGACGACTCTCAGAAGCTGATGGTTGGTGGAGTGACGGGATCTAAAGCCGTGCTGTTCGTCGGGGACGGCATTTTTGAGGCCTGGATCTGATTGGAGTCTGGTGAGGAAAATACGCTCGAAGATTTTGCCGATATTTGATAAGAGGCTGATTGGACGGTAGTTGTCGCAGAAAAGCGGATCTTTGCCGGGTTTCTGGAAGAGGACTATGTTAGATGTTTTCCAGGCCGTGGGAAAATATTGGAAGCGAAAGGCGGTGTTGAATAGTAGGGTGAGAAAGAGAATCCCCTTGGCGGGGAGAAGTTTGAGGGCTTTAGTTGGGATCCCGTCGGGACCCGGAGCTTTGTTGGATTTGCGATGTCGGATGATTTTTTTGATTTCCTCTGGTGAGGTGAAAAATTTGTTCTGGAAGGGGGGGGGTTGAGATTGTTGTCGACGTGGCTGTTGATGAACGCTGTGTGGGAGGCTGTGGAGACGTCGGGGTTGGTGTTGAATTGGAGTTCAAGGCTGTCTGCAAAAGCTTCGGCCTTGTCCTCTTCTTCATACAGTAGTCCGGAGGGGGCGTGAATCGGGGTGATGGTTGATTTGGGTGCTCTGAGGGATTTGGCCAACTTCCAGAGCGTACCATCTTGGGGTTGGAGTGCGGATAGTTTGACTTGCCAAGACTCAGAGCGGTGGGCCGAAAGAGCGCTTCTGAGTTTGGTTTGGAGTTGGTTGGCACGAGTTCTCTCGGCGAAGATGCGGTATTTTTGCCATTGGCGTCTGGCGTGATTTTTTTCCCGTATGAGGGTTTGAATGTGGAGGGGTAGTGCGAGGCGACGAGGTGTGGCGGGGGGAGGAGGTTTGGAGGATTCGTTGATGGCTAATTTAATCGTGGAGGTAAAAGAGTCGATATGCCTATCTAGATCTGCTGTATCGGTAATTGTAGAGGGAATGGTGAATTTAGTTCGAATGACCTGTTCAAAGTGAGGCCAGTTCACAATGTTGTTAGCTGGCGAAGGGGGGGTGGCGTTGTGGAAGTCGAAGATTTCTAAAAAAATTGGGTTGTGGTCCGAGTTTAGGTCATTCGAAGTGGTGATTGAATGAGACCAGGGGAAGTTCTTGAGGATGGCGAAGTCTAGTATGTCGGGTCGGTACCCGACATAAGAGAAGAAGGTGGGTTTGGAGGGGGCTACGACTGATAGGTTGTTGGTGTCCGTGTATGCAAGTAGTTTTTTACCGTTACGGTTGGTTGAACGGCAATTCCATGATGTGTCTTTTGCGTTAAAGTCACCGGCGACACTCCCACCTTGCTCGCCGGTGAGCAAGGAATCTAGGTCGGAGGTGTGCAAGGCGTTGGGTGAATTGTAGATGCTAGTGATTCGTAAAGGGCCAGAGTGGCGGGTGTGTATGGTAATTGTGGTGGACTCTAGATGTTTATGGGGGGGGTAGGGTTGGAGGAGTGTGCTATGTTACGTTTCACGTAAATAGCGGTTCCTCCTCCCCTACCCGTTAATCTGTCGTTACGGTAGCAAGCAAAGTTAGGTAAATTAAAGGAGCGAGATGGTATAAGATGAGTTTCGCTGACTAGGAGGAGATCAAGGGAGTGGCGAACCGTGAAGTCCGCCACCTCAGCCTGATCGCCCCCTAGTCCGTTAGCGTTCCATGCGGCGATGTTAAGGGAGGATGGGAAGATTGAGTTCGCCATTTGTTCAATGGGTAGAGCTGAAGAGTGAGAAGATTTTAGGGATTTCAGAGATAATTATGGTGATGGCTTCGCCGGCCGAGTTGGCGGCGAAGAGACGGGGGATGACTTCAAGTATGATTTTGATGAGTTCTGAGATGTTGGGGTTGGCGAAAGAACCGAATAAGGCCGAGAGGCCGGCGTTAGGTTGAGGTGGGGTGGAGGGGGGGTGATGTGGGGGGGGGGGGGTGAGGGGGGTGGTGGTGGGTGGTGGGGCTAGGGCTGAGGCGTAGGAAGTTTGGGGGGTGGCTAACCTTGTGGTGAAGACAGGGTGCGCTGGCTCTCGTGGGCGAGGTCTGGTGAGGTTGGAGCGTGGTGGAGGGTAGTGCTGGCAGCCCTTGAAGTTGGCGGGGTGGGGCCCTCCGCAGTTGGCACATGTGGCAGGGCCGTCCTCCCTCTGCTTGAAGCAGGTGGACGTCAAGTGGTTGGCACCGCACTTGACGCATCTGGGGTTGGCTCTGCACATGGCTGCGGAGTGTCCGAAGAGCTGGCAGCGGTGACATTGGGATGGCGCGTCCTTTCTACGAAGTTTTTCGACTTGGATCTTCAGATCGAATATTGATGTTAAGTTGAAGATGTCCTTGCCCATGGTGTTGTTTTCGGTCTGAATCAAGACTAGAGGAATGGGGCGCCTTTCAGGCCCGGTTTTCATCCGGTTAACGGAGATGATTGGGTAAAAGGCTTGAAGTTCCTCAGAAATTTCCTCGTCAGAAATGTCGAGTGGGATGCCTCTTAGGACCGCTTTGATAGTCTTGTCCTGCTGTGGGGTGAAGGAGTGGAACTGAGTTGATTCTTCTTCGAGGAGGCGGGTCGCTGCTCTGAAGCTGGTTATATCAGCTGTATTTATTTTTACTCCCGATTTGATAATGGTGGCGGTTGAGATGATTACCCCGGCTTTTAAAAGTTTGGCTCGGGTTGCTCGCCAGTTTGCAGAGTCTCTTAGGATGATTGGTGGTATGTTCTGCTTTTTGGGTGTAGCTGGGGAGTCGATGGGGGCCTCTTCAGTGGCCATTCGGTTTGAGTCGTCATCTTCCTCGGTTTCTGTGTCGGTGTCCGAATCGGTGTCTGATAGTGCATCGTAGCGGTTGGTGGTTGAAGTGTAGGGTGGTGATGGCGTAGCTGAAGCTTTTCGCTTCCTAGCCGGTTTCGGTAGGTGCCAGTCTGGGTTGGATGGAGGCGGCAGATCTGGGAAGTCTGTGGCGGGTGCTGTAGCTGGTGTTGCGGTGGGTGGTTGAGTGGAGGTGCTGGGTGTTGCTGGAGGTGGGATGGGGGTGCGGGTACACGAGGCCAGGTTGGAAGCAAGTTTTGCTGCTCTCGGGTTGGCAGCCAATGTTTTGCTGATGGAAGTGGCCATTTCAAAAAGATCCTCAGGTGACATATTGTCGAGGATGTTTGTTTTGATTGAAGTTGGAATGTGCACTGGTTTTGGTGAAGAAGTAGTAGCTGATGGTTTAAGCGAAGAACTGGGTGATGATGGTAAAGATGGCTTGGCGGTGGTGATTAAAGATTTTTTCTTGGGTGCACTGGAGGTGTTGTTGGTGGTTGGAGTTTTGTTTAAAGGCATGATGATGTTGTTTTGGTTGCCTTATGGGGCAGCCTGGTTGGTTGTGCGGTGCCCTTGGAGGGCCGCCGGTTAATTGAGAATAAAAAATAAAAAAAAATAAAAAAAATTTTTTTTTTTTTTTTTGAAGAAAAAACGAATAAACTTTGCAAGTTTAGCTGAAAAGTCACTATGCTGGCCTTTTCGGGTCAGGCGGTAGGCATTTTGTACTAAAACTGACGAAGAAAAAAAAGAATCACTGCAGTGCCTTTACAGGGCCACTCACGGAAACAAAAACTGATTTTCACGAAAAGTTGGCGGTGCACGGATCACAAAAACTGATTATATTTCTGGAGGGGGTCGTCCCTCGTGTCGAAACACTGTTCAATCGCACGATAACCGTTGCCGGAGCCGTTTGATTTGGTTTGTGGATTTAGTATGAAAAAGAAAATAAAAATCACTGAGGTGCCTTTTCAGGGCCACTCACGGAACTGAAACTGATTATTCACTGAAAACTGACGGTGCACGGATCACTGAAACTGAATTAATTTTTAGAGGGGGTCGTCCCTCGTGTCGAAACACTGATCACTTCAACGAGGACCGTTGCCGGAGCCGTTTGATTTGAATTTAGTTTTGTATGGGGTAGGTAGCACAAAAATCACTTTTGGGCGAGAACGAACTTCGCATGGCGGAGCGTAGGCGGCAAACACGACCGTGCAGGAGCGAGGTCGAGTCGGAACTCTAAATATGCAGTTTTGTAGATTTTCAGCTATATGCTGAACACATTGTTCCTCGTAAAAGTTGCCATTCCCCGTAAAATAAAATCGGCCAATCACAACGCTTGTTGATGATCACGTGATCTAAAATCCAATATTTACATTTTACATTACAGAATTGTATCTTTAAAAAACGGTGATATAAAAACAAACATTTTGTACATTTGCTTTCAAAATATACGTTTTCATCCATTACTCAAAAACACATCAAGTCGTTTTAGGGGGGTTTGGAATTAGGTGCTACATATTTATTTCATAATCAAAATTAAAAATAAATAAAACATGTGAAGTAAAGCAATTTATCAGTCATCATTGATATGAGACGCAAAAAATTGTAATAATGTAGTCCTATAAACAGTTAAATTTACAGAAAAAATGTCGACAATCTCCGCATATTCATTTCGCAAAGAATGCAATCTGGGGAGTGCGTAATTAGATAATGCACGTGTTCTGACATTACCACTGTACTAGAACAATTAATTGTGTCTCGATGACCTCAACGGTGCGTGAAAGTTAAGCAGACCAACAATCTGGGGCCAGTCAATCATACCATTGATGATTCTGTATAGAAATATAAGGTCGGTCATCGTACGTCCCACTGATAAGTTGAACAATTTCAGACGGCTAATGAGATAATCATAATTGATATCCTCAGAGCGTGTATTTAATTTCAAATTAATGAATCTTGAAGACTTATAACTTATGATAAAATATAATTTAAAAAATAATGCATACCTACCTATCTACAATGTTAAGCAACCGTTTTCTAACGATAAATATAATACAATACATACCTTTTTTCCTACCCAGTGAATTATACACAGATTAGAACACTAATTATACTCACTCGATTTTTTTTTATACTTGCAGAAGCTCGGTAATTGAAATACGAAAATGAATTATCATAATTATATTCTCGTACTCAGAATATCCGTGTATAAAAAACGTAAATATTTCCCAGGTCGGGAATGAAACATTATGAAGTATATTTTAAAAGGGAACATTTTAAAAATAATTAGTAAGTGTTAATAATAATAATAGTAATTATACCATAAAGTCACTTGAGAGCCTTATGAAATGAAGCCCGGCATCGCAGGTGTTTCTCAAATTGCTGTCTTAAATTCACGTAAACAAAACCTTTGCTCAAAATATAATCATATTTCAAATAAACGACCTAAATTCAATTACGTTTTGGATAATTTTTGACGCAGCCCTTACGAAAAATTCCGCAATGTCTGTCCAAACAATACCCCTTTTAGGTTATGGCCCATAAATGTAAAGTAAATATTGATATATACTCGCCGTGGCAACCCTCACTGGAGGCGGATCATTTTACTGCCTTTTTATGGCATTTTGTTTATTTCGGAGGAATTATTACCTCGGAACGGCCGCATATCTGTCGCGAGGCATGCCGAAGGCCTATATCACGATTAAAGCTCAACTGTGCACACTTATACGATATAATGATCGTTCTTCTCGCATATTACTCTCTATTTATCTATATTTTCACAGGTAAATAAATTGCGCCATTCTATTTACAGAATCTGGACTCGCGTAATACTTTATTAATGGTGATGGTGAGGTATATTACATTTCAGAGATCAGGTTTAGTTATATCTCAGTACTGTGTACACGTGTTGATATTTTGATCTGGAGATAAACGCAGAGGATCAGCTTAACCCTTCCCAAACCACGCAGTAACACAGGTTTACCATCATAATTAAACCTGTAATATTTCGGTAAATATATGTGCAATATAAAATTCATATTTTAGATAATCCTAAAGAAAATATTAGCGCTTAGGAATGACTAGTGAAAAACCAATTATGAAAAGGGAATCGTACAAAAACAAGTATTTTTTAATTATTAAGTAGAACACATTCTTATTGTGAAGTTGTAATTATTCAGAACATGGGTCTGTGATGTTTCAAATACTAATTTAATGTATTAATTATAAATATATACATATAAAATCAATTTTGTCGAAAAATATTGTTTTTACGCTACCGGGATTCGAACCTGGATCTCTATTTTCAAAAAATACTAGCGCTATAACACAATTGGTAGTGCACTTTCCGGGATTGGAAATAGAGATCCAGGTTCGAATTCCGGTAGCGCAAAAACAATATTTTTCGACAAAATTGATTTTATATAAATATATTTATAATGAATACATTAAATTAGTATTTAAATTTTTTTTCTATTCAATCCGTTGTAAAATTAATACGCTGGTAAAAATACCATTTGTGATATGAAAGACAGAGATCACACATTATTTTCACAGTGAAAAGAACAACAAACATACACTAATTAAATGAAGAGAGATAAGAAGGAAAGACACGTTGTTTAGGACTTAGTAAATGCTTTAAATTATGTTATTACTCATTATAAGCCATTTAAGCTGATAAAAACATTTTTTATAATTGTTATTTACGGTAACACGAGTTGACAGCATGGCTGCGTTCGGGTATTTTATATCATGGTATGGTAAAGGTTAATTAGTAGAAAGTGACAAAAACTCAAACTCAATGTCACCTAATGCCTTGCAGACAATAGTATTAAGGGACAGACCATTATTCCTTTTTTATCTGCTGCTGGGGAAGATTCAAATTCACCTAATGATAAACAACTCAATTTAACAACGCTATCGTAGCACAATTGAATGTGGTCGCGATGCTATTAAGGAGAACAATTCTTGAGTTAAGTCATACAATACATGGATACAATTTCATGTAGCCGTTTTAATTGATAATTGATTTGACATCGAATGAGAGGATCTCGCTCGCCCTTATCCTAGATAGAATTGGAAAAGACTCATAATTTAATTCAGTTGCAGTTTCGACAGTTCACTTGTAGTAATGTCCGCAATTACTTTAACAATAATGTTTAAAGTGGTTTAAAGAAGTGGTGTTGATAATAAATTATAATTTCATATTCCGTTTGTAACATTTTTAACGCACACATAAAACTCATTTAAAAATAAATCCATAAATATTTTAAAAATATAGCTTCGTCTCTATGAGATATCTATTACTTGTTTAATAACAATGCATCACTCGAGATTTCATCGAAATTAGGTCATTCGGTTCATCTGCGTTTAGGCATCCATAAGATGAGATCTGGGCTCGGTCATGTAACCCTTGTGGAGCCACCGGTTGCAGCTGCGGTCGCAAGGATCACTCGACCTGTCATAAGCGGGGGTTCCGGATGATGAAGATTCCTTGTGTAGTAATTATATAATACAATTATGCCATCAACTGAATATGTCACGTGTTTAGTTGGTCATTAGACGATCAAAACATTATACAGAGTATTCAGCGGAAAAATTTCAAGATTAAATTGTAATTGCTCATAAACCATCAGGGTGAGGTAAGTGGAAGGGATATTGTTCGACGCGCGTGATTTTCGGTTTTGCCAGTCGCAATGAATCACTGGCCGAGAGCGCACCATGAGTTCGCAGTTGGGCAATATTTAAAGTGTGGTGATTCACTAGCTGAGCACGGAACTTATCTGGTGTTGGCTTCAAAAGTTCCTTAGCGAGAACGATACTGGAACCTTTCGGAACAGCACGAACGTTTAGAAACACATTTTTTACTGACGAAGCACATTTTCATATCGATGGCTATGTTAATAAACAGAATATGAGATACTGGTGCAACGACAACCTGAGGAAACGCCATCAAAAATATTTTCATTCTCAAAAAACTACAGTGTGGTGTGGAATTTCTGCCCGAGGGATATTTGACCCTTATTTTTTTAACCGTCACTGCTGACGTGTGTTGCCGAATTTTTGGTACCACAACTGCAGCTGTTTCCCGGGTTCAACAATAGAATATAATTTTAGCAGATGGGGCCACTCCACACACAGCTAGAGTTTCAATTGAGAAACTGAGGGGAATTTTTCCCAATAAATTAATCAGCAAGTACGGAGACATACCCTGGCTTAAGTCGAGAGTTTACAGTAACAATTCTGGAACAATTCAGACCCAACGAGAAAATATCTGATTTAAGATTTATGTTCGCAATAAATTGTTTTATTCACGTGCGAAATTAAGTGAGATATTTTATTCTCCCGACTTCTCATTCATCCTTATAAACGCGTGCACACACTTGTAATTAATCATTCATGTGATATTAAATGAGATGTATGGTGGTGTAATGAAAGCGACATATTATCTGAGAATTCATGTACGACCTACTAACGAATTATTACATGGTGCATCATGTACGAATACAAACAACAACAACAACAACATGTCATGTGACGCATTTAAACTAAAAGAAACCAAAATACCGCGTGCACAGTGTAGTGCAATGTATTCGCGACAGAAATTCACAGTAATTCAAAGAAATTGGTAATAGATTAAAAATAGAGAACTACAAAAGGGGAAAATAGAAATGATAAACACTGATTTTATCCTTTCCATTATCATTCTGATTTAAAAAACTGTATGAAAGTATGTTTTATCAGTATTAATTGATAGTAAGTTATTATCCGTCCACTTTTTTATGGTATTAACATTAATTAATTATTAGTTATTAAAATAAAACACAACGTTGTTTACTTCACACAATACTTTTAAATATTGATTAAAACGTTTTCGACGCTCACTGCGTCATCGTCAGTGATAAACTAAAGCTTACACTAGAAGATTGATTAAACTAAATATTTTTGATATCTTTAAATATTCACGTTCACACGGCCCACATCGCAAATGCTTCATGTCACTTTAGAATTTGAACTAAAGAAATAAAAATAATTATTCCTGTCTTGTTTATATCATAGGTTTCCATTTTTATTACTTTAAAGTAAATAATAACACACTTAAAAAACAACAAAGCGATTCACAAGATGAACATAACATAAATTTTGATATTTGACGTGGAAGTAATAAACTGTGGAACATCTTAGGTAGGTACTTGAAACATAACGAGTTTTAATGCAATATTAATATTTTAAGCGAATGTGTGTTAGAGTTTTCAAGTATTTTATTTCAATAAATGTAATAAATTTAAAAATTACATCACTATTAGTTAGGCGTGGTGCAGAATATCAAGTGCACAAAATAAATAAATATGTTTTCACAATAAAACTGAAACGTCGTATTTTTCAGCTAAAATAAACATATTAATTTCTTGTAGTTTATTCTAAATTTTTCCGTTGCTTTCAATTTTTCAGCGTGCTGAGGTACAATTATAGGATTTCCTATATCGGTACTTTTCGCTCGGTTCTATAATGATACTCCCGCTACTCCCCTAAGATAACACATTTCGGCAGAATTGATTCTTTCCTCTCCCACTCTCCATAAGGATCTATTTAAGAGGGCCTATATACAGTTTTAAAAACAATCAGTTTGGTTTTGACATTATACTTATTGAATTATGGCTTAGATTTTAACTTTCATTATATCCATTGATAAAGATAGAAAACATCTAATAATATAATATAAAATATACAGAATATTAGTTTTAAGTTTGTCGTAAACGTAATCGATTGTTGTAATGGAATCCACGTTTCCCCGGGTAGGAAGAGGTCCAGGTTCGAATCGCGGTGACAACCAGATATTTTTTCAGATATTAAAATGAATCAATTTGTATTAAAAATACCACAGAACTTAGTTCTAAAATTGCAACTGTGAAATAAAGTAAAATGTTTTATCATTAAAAACTTAATATTTCAGTTCGGTATTGGCTGGGGGAGGGGGAGTAGGAGGGGTAATTTAGAAATATGGGCTGGAGCCGTCATCTGGAACAATGATCGTTATTTAGGTGTATGTTGTTTATATTTATTACTTAACCTATATTTCCACTGACTCCATCCACAAAAGCGAGGGTCTTTTTAATGTCTTCAGGATTACACAATATTGTATTAACATCGCTTATTTAACAGAAAATTTTCAATCTCCGGCATGGCGACAATGAAATAGTGAGCGATGCATCTCTTCTGTCGGTTTTTGAGCGTGCTTCGTTCGCTTCTTCAGTGATTCTCGTAAGAGACACATTTACTTCCATTCCTCTCATTCCCTCACGCAAACCCACCCCACGGGTGACATGGACCCCGCTCTAACGTGGGTCAGGCTCCTCGTGTGGGCTTAAATAAAAAGTAACGTAGTAAATAACATGCATGAGTCGCAGATTCAGCGAACACTGAAATTAATTTTGTTAAATTTAGCTACATTGTAATGACTATTTATGTGTTGTGTACGCTGACATATTATTTAATCGAAATAATGAGTAATGCCGGGCCTCAGGCTAGAGTCTCGCATGTTATAGGAAGTTGGCTCATCTCTTCATTACGTACCGAGTGTTGCCTATCTATACCATAGATATATAGCGATAATTCTGCAGAGATTGATAGTTCTATATTTGATACAAAGGAAGTGCGGAGGTTGCCTATAACCAGTGGCGTGCAGTACTATTAACAGTGTTTTTAAAGTTTAAGTTTTAACGTAAAATAATACCTTCTTACCCATATAAAAATGTATGAAGGTGTTTAAAAACACTCTCCATGACTGAACATGATTCATTTATTGTTTGAAAATCCTTCACGTAATAACCATTATTTTTATTAAAGGTTAAAGCTGGAAGTAGTTCCGCCAATTGCTTTTTGTTTTTCCCAAATCAAAAACTAATCCATGCACCAAATTTAAAGAAAAATCATGAAATCAACACGTTATAAACAGTAAGATAGTAAAATTCTAGAATTAGTAAAAGAGAAAGTTGACACATCAATGATTTGCACGCAGTCGTTCTATTAAAAAACAGCATAGGTAACAACTCCATACAAAACGGATTAACCGAAAAGAATTTTCAATTCAGTAAATAGTCATTTATATGACTTGTGTAATTCACTAGCTTAAATACAGAACAGAGTAATGTGAATAGCTCGATACGGTGAATACAAAAGATCGGTACAGCGGTGAGTTGTAGTGGTAGTTTTTTGAACTAAGCAATTAAAGTATTTATTATTTAATTTATATTTGTTTCCCAGAATTTTTAGTAATGCACAGCTTTTTTGCTTGTATGCACGTATGAGGCCTGCCCATTTTTTTATTTTTAGTTTATTCAATTAATTTAAGTTGTTCCTTCTTCCACATTCTTTCCTTGTCCCATGGAGGGATGCCCCACCTGTTTTCTGCAGTTATGTCTCATAATGTCAGATCTATCTTCGCCCGTTTGTTTGTTGTATTTTTTACTTCTTTTTACATTTTTATGGTACATATATTAAATATAATTTTCCATCATTCTCCAATACCATGTTATTGTAATGTAAATATAATCATATTTAAAGCCTATCATGTATTCCCATCACAACAAACATGATACTACGACGGAATACTGAATCAATATCTGATAAATTAGATTTAATTGCTTCAAAATATATTTGAATTTAAGCCCGGCAGTGGGTATGAGACCATATTGTCCGCGGTTAGACGCGCGGCCCAGTAACAATGTGATATAATGTGACAATGGAGCAGCGTTCCTCACCAGCGCAAGTAGTTGTCAAACAATACCTGTATTTGACGTACAACAATTAATACATTAATTCACTGTTCGTTCTACTTGTAAATTCGGGATTAGGAGTCTGGGAGCCGGGAGCCGGGATCGGCCATTATTCGGCCACACAGCTTCGCTGGTCCAGCCCTCCACGTGTAGCCCCAACTAACGAGGTCCATAAATTAATTGCAAAACACGACCGTAAATTGAATGTTTTTGGGGGTACTGCGCGCAGATGAATGGGGTACGGTTGATACACACACTGAATCCCGATGTGCTCTGCCGGTGTTATTAATTATCATCTGTGGTCCTCGCCCCTTTTTATGCCTTCTTCTACCGCATATTTGAGGGAGTGAGTTCTCGATAGAGTCAATCTAGAATTCGTAAATTAAACAATGTCACTCAAATTATAGATTCTCATTTTCAGGGAATAAAATAGTGGAATAAATATTGTATAATGATGTATTGGAATTTTATTTCATAATTGGTTGCAATAAAAATATATCACACGTAATATACTCCATATACTATATTAAAAAAAAAAAAATAGAGATGCGTACACGGAATACATGTCACATCAATATTCTTACTATTTTCAAACTAAGCTAAATGCTTGTGCTATGAAAATAGGACTAATTTGCTGAGATCCTGGAACGAGGCGCGAACCACCGACCACTAGATCACTAGGCCAGCGTCTTAACCACTACACCAACAAGCAACCCTATATTACATTGTTATATAATTTTTTTTTTTACTAAAGATATAAATGAATACAATGGGTACGCGAACGTTGTAAGCGGTCGACCATAACACTCATTGTATACACGGAGCCCGTCACGGGTGAATCTTGTTCCACTACACACTACCCTCGGGGTAGGGAGAGTTGAGTATGTCTAAAGTTAAGTATATTATATTTATTCTGTAAAAATGTATCAGGTAAATAAGAGAGTCGTTGGTTTGATATTGATATTTTTTCACTGTATTAGAAATGACATTTCCAATGGCATTTTTCGTACTACTGATACGTACTAAATATCAACTACCTTTCAATAATTATATGTTCTCTTGATAGCTATGTCTGTTCTCGTTTCAATCTCTGTGCAACTCGGAATACCTTGACAGAAGCCTCGAAGATCAATCGAAATTACTCTACCGTAGCTAAAAAAGTTTCACTTCAATATAAATATAAATTAAATGTATTAATTTGAAAGATATACATATAAAATCAATTTTATCGAAAAATATTGTTGTTGCGCCGCTGGGATTCGAACCTAGATCTCTTTCCAGACCGGGAAAGGTACATTATCCAAGTATGCTACAGCGACAATATTTTTAGCGAGAAATTTTCGAACCTATATCTACCTATACATTTAATTTATATTTAAAATATCACAGACCGCCTGTTCTGAATAATTACAACATCACAATAAGAATATATTCTCCTCAGTTGTATCAATGAGTCCAAAATTTAATAAAAATGAATTGATAATTCTGGCGTCTGCTATCAGTTTACTCAAAGGTATTTGAGATTCTGTTAAAATAAGGTAGATGGCTCTTTCAAATAATGGAACGATTAAATGTATTAATATCAAAAAGGTAACGAGGTTTGAAAGTTTGTCGTTAAAAATATTGTCGCTGTAGCATAGTTGGATAATGCACCTTTCCCGGTTTGGAAAGAGATCCAGGTTCGAATTGCGGTGGCGCAACAACAATATTTTTCGATAAAATTGATTTTATATGTATATCTAGAAAGATATACATTTAAAATCAATTTTATCGAAAAATATTGTTGTTGCGCCGCTGGGATTCGAACCTAGATCTCTTTCCAGACCGGGAAAGGTACATTATCCAAGTATGCTACAGCGACAATATTTTTAGCGAGAAATTTTCGAACCTATATCTACCTATACATTTAATTTATATTTAAAATATCACAGACCTATGTTCTGAATAATTACAACTTCCCAATAAGAATGTGTTCTCCTAAATATATATACTTGCATTATAATTTGCCAAACTGCACAACAGCTTATCAATAACATTTTTTTTTTATAAATGAAATATAATAAAGGAAACAAAAAATTTGATAAGAATGTTTTCCTTCACTTTATATTTTAGGGTGGTCGCCGGGGCTCATTATTTTCAAAATGTTTAATAAGTCCTTATTGATTGTATTAAATATCCTTGGCACAACACATTCTATATTTCTCTCACTGTACACATGGTTTGACCCGACGATCTGGTAGAATAGATATGGTGTGGTATATAACAAGCAGAAATCGTACATTATAGATACCTGCCAGTAATACTGGTTGTGAGACGAACCACAGAGGCTAGATACCTGCATTGTAATGCGCTTCATTATTGTATAATTTACAATCTGAATAGATTACGATTCTTCAACTTCTTCATAACTCGTCTTCTAGCGAAAGCTGGCGACTATGTTGCCGTTTCCGTTTTTTTTAAATTTAGTATTCTTATTTTTTTATAATATTTTAACAGTTGTTAATAATAATGCCCCCTTACTAGGATAATTCTATTCAATTTCTAGTTTTCACGTTTGTTTTGATTGTGCATAAAGCTGAACGCTGTACAAAGTGTTCAGTATTACGAACACCAAATTACAAAAGTGCTAAAGCGACTGAGCATTGCACTAGAGTAATAAAATAAAATAAATTTCGCAGAGCAGCGAAGAAGAAAGGGAAGCAGAAAACACAATAATTAAGAAAATAAGAAGTACGTAGTGACGTTTTAATTGGAATTTTAAAGAAGTCAGTTTGAAAGCATTTCTTCCAGAATTGTTTCCTAGGCGAGCAGACATTACCGTAAAGGAATTTGTACAAAACTTACTTCTCCGATGCAATAGTTTTCGAGAGAAAAATTGTAAGAACTGAATTAATTTTAGAATGATGCCAAAGACCGTGATTAGTTAAGGCATGAAAATACTTATTAGATTAGATCAGTCTATATAACTAGGGAATCTAATCAAGATACCGGCACATTGGTGAATATGACATCGAGAAGTTATGTTTATTATCAACTTAATGTAAAAAAAATGTATACTTTTCTTCTTCATCTTGTGCTTTATTCGTTCAAAGGACATCGGCTATCATTGGCCCGGAAAAGCTCTTCAGCAGATTGGCCAAATCATTGCCTCAGATTCTTCTCCTTCTTCCAGGACCCCGATTTCCAGCAATCTTTCCCTGGATTATTAAGTGTAAGATCTTGTACTTCTACATATATCTTATCACATGTCCGAGATATTGAATTATTCGGATTTTTATTGTTTTAAATACTTTTTTTTCTTTATTCATCCGAACCATAACATCTTCATTCGTAGCTCTATCCATCCAGCTTATTTTCAGCATTCTTCTATAGACGCTCAAAATAAGTCGCATCATCATTTCTTCGGTAAGGGTCCACGATTTCAATCTATAAAATAATACAGAGAACCAGCTTCAAACCATTCTCATTTGTAATTTAAGGTTGAGATCATGACTGCAGATATGCATTATATATTTTTTAAAAAAAAACGTAATTTAGCGTCAAGTGAGTGGGAATCATCCACGGGATCTACGCTCTTGTGGAAGCGACTGCTGTCATAGGAGGCAATGTTGTTGTTGTTTCTAGGATGTGAAATCGTGCTAAGTAAAAGTGCCTAATGACACATAGGCACTACAGACACTTAGATTAATGTTGTCGTTCCGTTGAGTTCCCTGAACACGAATATAGGCATATAAATATTCCACAGTATTTCCTCATGCTGTATTTAAGGTTTTTCTTCAACTGACAAATAGCTTCAGGAAACCCTTACATCACCCCGGCGGAGATGGGGTGGGCAGACCTTCGGGACAATTGACCCATTAGTCATCTTAAGGTGACCTTTATTATTAATTTATAGAACGCAAGTTTCTCGGCAGCCGTAAATTAAGGTTAAATGTGCGGAATTACACGACCCCGAAGGCAGCCCGCAATACTTGCCAGGGGTTGGGAGCCGAGCCGCACTGCCTCGATGCTCTGGGCGATGGCACCATCAAATGTATATTTCTAACTATCTATCGGCGAGTCGATTGTTCAGTTTCAAAACTCGCCACAACTATTGATTCTAGTATAAATTCGGTAATTTCATGTATTGTCTTGTGACGTCGTATATACTCATTAATCAGGGGCGTGCAGTGCATACAAGCAAAAACGCCGTGCATAGCTAAAAATTCTTAAAATAAATTAGTGCCATCTGTGTATCAGTAGAGACTTTAATTGCTTAGTTCTAAAAATTCACCGCAACTCACCGCCGTACTCATGGCGCTCTTTTTTATTCGCCGCATCGTGCTATTTACATTACTCGAGTCATATAAATGGCTATTTACTGAATTAAAAATTGTTTAAAATATACTATTTTTTAGAAAGGGATACAACTGCATACAAATCATTGAAGTGTCTACTTCCTCTTTTACTTATTCGCGAATTTTATTGTTTTTAACGTGTTGATTTCATGATTGTTCTTTAAATTCGGTGCATGGATTTGGATTTCAATTGGTAGAACTATTTCCTTTAGTAATTACGTGAAGGATTTTAAAACAATAAATGCATCATATTCAGTCATAGAAAGTGTTCTTAAAAACCTACATACATTTTTGTATGGGTAAGAAGGTATTATTTTACGTTAAAAGTTAAACTTTAAAAATACTATTAATAGTACTATAAAATTACAAATAAATACATGGTAGAGTATTTTGTCTAAAGACGTTGGTTAAACGAAAGTACATATATTATATATGATTGTATAATGTCATTAATGCTCAGGAAGAATATTCTTTGGAAGGTTATGGAACTGGATGATTTTAATCACGTTATATTTAATGGCGCTTAATATGAGACTTTGGACTTGATATGTCTAACCGCCGTCCTTAATTCAGGCAGGTCTCGTCATCAGAGTAACATGCTATACATATATAATATACCTTTTTTAAAAAATCTAATACACTACACAAATGTTTCGACCATTATATTAAAGCGACCCTCTTAGCTGTCTGCCGCACTCCCGTAGCATATTATGTGCGATGTAATCTAAATATTGTGTCACTCACAAACTTTGCATATACTGTGAGATTGATAAACTTGACTTTCGCTAACAATGCAGCTTGCGGAAATTCGGCGTAGATAGGCATAGATAAAAAAAGGTTAATTGCGATCGACAAGTTTATTGTCATCGTGCCGATCGGTGATCAGTTAACCCTTCCCAAACCATGCAGTAACACGGGTCTACCATCATAATTAAACCTGTAATATTTCGGTAAATACATGCATACTAGTGAAAAACCAATCATGAAAAGAGACTCGTACAAAAACAATTATTTTCCATTCAATCCGTTGTAAAATTAATACGTTGGTAAAAATACAATTTGTGATATGAAAGACAAAGATCACACACTATTTTCACAGTGAAAAAAACAACAAACATACAAATATAATTTTTTCTTTCTCACTAATTAAATGAAGAGAGATAAGAAGTAAGGACACATTGTATAGGACTTAATGAATGCTCTAAATTATGTTATTAATCATTTTTTCAAAATTGAATGTTCAATATTTAGAGTAAATTCAGGCCATTAAAACCATTTAAGCTGATAAAAACATTTTTTATAACTGTTACTTACGGTAACACGAGTTGACAGCATGGCTGCGTTTCGGGTATATTTTATCATGGTATGGTAAAGGTTAATTTCACCTAGATAGGTAGTATGTCATGGATGTTTTATTTAATGCCACACTACAAGGACACAATTCGGTTATTTGACTGTTTAATGTCCCGGTTAAAAAGGTAGACTTCATGGGCTACAGATAAATATAATCCACTTATTTATAAACAATGCTATCATGCAAAGTTAAGAAATAATTTTCTTTAGTACTCAAATATTCTCTATAATCAGTTTTTATAATGTTTGATACAAAGTCGAATTGTAGAGTGGAAGTAGTTTGCTCCACAGTAAACCTTGGATTTCCTGCATTGATTTTCTCATAGAATAGGATTATGCAAGCTGCACGTATAGTAATTGCATCGTGATATACGGCGGATGCTTCGGAAAATTCCGAAGCGTTTGTCCTAGCCACTGCAGCCTTCAGTAAACTAGTTATCCGAACTGCTGTTGTCTCAAAAAGGCTGCACAACTTTACTTACACGTGTAAAATAGCGTGTTTAACTATTAATAATTAAAATACGCAAGAGATTCTTTAATTTATTTATTTAATTTACATATTTAAGCGGAAAAAACCTATTCAGTTCAAAAACTTGTTAGATATTATTTAGTAATTGTGCCGCACAGGATTTCGCTTGCGGGAGCTATGCGGGTATGCGGCACTGAGAGGGGCCTTTTTTGGGATCACACAAACGATAATGAATCCCGAGGTTCCCGCGGACCCGGGAAACCAGTGATTGGGAAAATAATGTGAGGTGATCCCCCGTAGGAGAACGATATGTATATTGAACAATGTCATTTTAACAGATTGTATTTTGTGTAATATTAAACCTAAATGTAAACGCAAATAGAATCTGTCGGCCCGACTGGACAGCAGTTTCTTCCTTTCGCTGCCAGGCGGCCGACGAGCTGAATCACATGGGGGTGGTTTTAGGACTGGAAGTCTGCTCACATTGATCCGGCGTGTGTTTATTACCCGTCTCACGGGTAATAAATAGTGCCCTGGTGATCGAGAGAGCTCATTCTTGTTGCTCGTTTCTACCTCGGATTGGACCTGGATTCTTCTGACCACTGGCTATTACCCTGGATGATGATTTGGACCGGGATGGACCCTGCGCGATGCTGCACAGACATCAGTTGTACCACGCCAGAAGAGTGAACGGGCGAACCAACCCTAAGTATACAGTTCTTATTTCCTGTACGGAACAGTAATCATAGGTATCTGTTTCAGAGATTAAAAAAAACGTTAGTCCTATACGACTGAAGAACGTGATATTCATGAACTTCTGACTTCTTGATTACACTCCTATGGAGAACCTTGCACGTTCCTTACAATACCTGGCTGTTAAGCCAGACTCTCCGGGAGCACTTCTCTCTCGGCCGGCTTCTCGAACGCATATCCAGTGAATACATCAATCTTTAATAAACGTCATTAATACTCCAGTCTCTCCTTTTAACATATCTTTCTGATACATTTTATTAACCTATCAAACTCAACCTCCAAATGGACATGCATAGCATACAAACCATTCTTCTCCAAACTCCTACACTTTTTTTGACACCTACAGAGTTGAAGGCTGTCACCAGAGATGTACCTGTTTCTTTTTCCGCTTGGTCAGTCTAACGGGTGAAGGATCTCTTCCTCTCCATTCTTCTACATGACCCACCACAATAAGCTTCTCAAAGCTATCTTTTTTTTTTGCAAGATGTGCAAAAATTGTAAGAATGGTTAGAAGTCTATCGTTGATGTAGTTCCTACAGAATGGAGATATTTGTGTATCTCGCTGTTTAAGTATGCGTGTGTTTCCAATACCACATCTTAGAAGCTTTTTGTGAAGTAAAGGTATTAAATATCACAGAACTATGTTCTGAAAAACTACAACTTAATAATAATGTGTTAATGGCAGAAAACATTGTTCAGTAGTAAATAAGGTCACATAACTACCAGGGGCGAAGAGTGCATACAAGCAAAAAAGGTGTGCATAACTAAAAATTCTGGGAAACAAATATAAATTAAAAAATTGAATTAACATAAGCGAAAACATTATTTTGCAATTAGCGCCATCTGTGTACCAGTAGAGACTTCAATTGCTTAGTTCTAAAAACTCACGAACTCTCCCCGCTGTACTCATGGCGCTCTTTTTTATTCATCGCATTGTGCTATTTACATTACTCAGTTCTGTCTTTAAGCTAGTGAATTACTCGAGTCATATAAATGGCTATTTACTGAATTGAAAATTCCTTTCGGTTGATCCACTTTGTATGGAGTCGTTACCTATGCTATTTTTGACAGAATAACATTAGAAAAGGTTACAACTGCGTTCAAATCATAGAAGTATCTACATCCTATTTTACTAATTTGCGAATTTTACTATCTTACTGTTTTTAACCTGTTGATTTCATGATCGTTTTTTAAATTTGGTGCATGGATTGGTTTTTGATTTGAGAAAAACAAAAAGCAATTGGCAGTACTATTTATTTCCTACCTTTAATAAAAATAATTATTTTATTGATTTTCAAACAATAAATTAATTATGTTCAGTCATAGAAAGTGTCCTTAAAAACGTCCATACATTTTTTAAATGGATAAGAAAGTATTATTTCACGATAAAACTTAAACATTAAAAAAACTATTAATAGTACTCTAAAATTATAAATAAATACATGGTAGAATCGTACAAACGACGGATTTATTTTGTCCAAAGACGTTGGTTAAACGTAAGTGCATATATTGTATTACAAATATTTTATATGATTGTATTAATTAATTGGTAACAGCATAACCTAAATCTATACCTACTGCACGCCACTGGTAATCACATTATGTTGCCAAATTAGTTATCTTCGTTAGTGGTTCCTACCATGAACAGTGGATATTTAATAATGTAATGTATGTCTGGAAGTGCTGTACCTGGAAGCGGTATGGAGCTGAGTGGCGCATAATAGAATTGTGACTTTTCATCCATATAATAGAATTGTGACTTTTCATCCATATAATAGAATTGTGACTTTTCATCCATATAATACAATGTTTTTGTAAAATCGAAGTGCAATTTATTTACCGAAACATAATTGCAAATATTAATAACATCGTAGAACCTGGAGTACTTTGGTTTTTCGATAATAGAAGGAACATCGTCCAGTGGGGGTTCTCGTTGTTAAAGCGGCACAAGCGGAAGATCTAATTTAAGATATCCAGTGTTTTCTTATGTGGTTTTGATGTGATATTTGAATAACTTTGTTCAGTATTAAAAACAGTTGACTATTGGGGCGGTGGGTTTTAATTTTAGTTCAATTTACACCTGCAGACGGATGGTAAAGACTACTTTTCCCGAAACTAGTCATGAGACAACAAAAAAAAAATTGTGTTTGTGTGTAGTACAAAATGAAAATAAAAATTATATATTTTTAAAAATAAACTTTGTTCAGGTATGCGTAGTCATGGAAGAAACAATGAGTTGCTCTCTTTTTGTAGTGAATATTGGCGTTATATTCTGTGTATTGTGTCTGGTGTATCTTGATAGGTCATTTAAAGGATTAACATAAGATTTACCCTTCAAAAATAGTATTTACAATTGGAAGTCGCATAGATGAAAGAGCGCTTCTCACAGGCGCGGCGACTTATAAAGGTTCGCCCCCCACACGTGTACACAAGTGACAGTTGTCCCACTTCCCTTGCAAATAATTGGTGGGGGAATCAAAATTAGTTACATCCACCTACGGTGGCTGTTTTATATTGCAGTGTTTGAACGTTCCACAAGTTTGTATTGATTTCATCTTTGTTCAGACAATTGGATGGGATGATGGGACCATCTAGCTTGCACTGTGATCATCTGTGGGTTAATTTGTATATATAAAGTATAATTTTGGGTTATGTTGCCGTGGAGAACGATGCTAAAACAAGGTAATTGGAGCACTCTTATAATCCCCTCTTCTTCGATGATTATGTGATCTACTACAAATTATTTTCCTTTCATTTCCGTAGATTTATATCTATCCTTCATTAATTGATTACATAAATATTATAAACCAATTAAAAGATTGCTATATAGTATTCAATCATTAAATTTTTCATCGTCTTTCTGATGAGTTGGGACTTAACACAAACATGAGCCTTTTTCATTAATTTCTGTCTTTTGCTACCATCGTTTCTCACTCTTCCAGATTCACTTGATTTTTCAGGTTAACGGTGATATTTTTCTGAAGATTATAATGCTCGTTTGGCACACCTTTAATTCATGCACGAGAATCAGAAATGAGTTATTTTATTTATTTTTATTTATTTATTCGGTTCCCACTTACCTCTCCTCGAAGATAACGGTTGTCTGCGGCACGTGTCCATTATTTATACCCAAAAACCAGTATTTTCGTATAGTCAGACTTACAATTGATCATCTTGGTTTTTTGGCGAGTTCAGTTTTATGAATCACTGGACTGCACAGCGATCGCAGCCCTCCAAGCACAAGCCTATTTTTCCGTGAATTTCACCGCTTGTCATTTTAAAATCAAACGTGTCATTTTGTTGATTGGTCTAATTTTGATGACGTTTCAGTATCATGGCATCCAAATTAAAAAAATATACTTATTGTATTATTATTTTTATATCGTTTTGTGAGTTTATTTTAATATCCGAGTACCTACCGTCAAAAGTAGTAAACTGCGCGAGCACGTTCTAGTCTCTCGTATTGCACAGCGAAGATGTAGATTTTCGTTTTCCGTTTACCGACGCTATTCCTAACCGCCTCACTCAAGGCACTAACAGTCTCTTATGTTGAATTTTATATTCCGATAAATAACTTGCCTCGATCCAAAGAGCCATAGTTTAAAATAATCCATCGTAATCCTCCATATGATTTACCATTTTATTGTGCAAATTGTTATTATCAAATCCGCGAGTGCTCTGAGATATCATTAGCTATCTAATTATTTTTGGAGAATCGTTCTATATCACTAGTTTCACGATAGCGTTCTCTAGGGGGGTGCAAATCAAAGAAATATAATCATCACATATCTGTAACCTCTTTGTCAACTGCGCACAAGTCAAGAGAATCTTATCGTAAGTTTAGTTCAGGAACAGTTGTAACGCTCTTATTTTGTTGGTGTGATAAAAATGCACAATTTGGTAGAATATCTCTTTTGGTCTAGCTCAGCGGAGATATGAGATATTCTACGCATGGGCCTGTGGATCAATGTCAATCAAATATGTTTCAATAAAAGAGAAGTTGATTTAGACAGTCTTTATTTTAAACAATTTATACAAAATATCAGCCGGGAAATATGCACAAAATGAAATAGATGGAATGAGTTCTTATATTCTAATTTATATGTAATACAACATGTGTCTGATATGCGCCTTGCAGGTGACGGTTTAACTTAACCTTCTTAAAATATATAATTTCACATATGTAGAAATGGGACTTGCGCCTGTAAGGGCTGATCTTATTAAGTCGCCTCGTGGGCCAGATCACTCACTGAATTTACGGAGAATAATTGTTAAATAAATACCTTAATGTTTTCAAATATTAAATCTGATGATGGATGGTGACTGCCTGCACAGAGGCTACAGGACACACGAGATGGTGGATGGAATCCTGGTGGGACATTGCCAACCAGGAAAGCGGGAATGATCGGGCAGGTCACAGCGAGCAGCAGAAACGGCTAGCAAGGTTCCGCAGTGAAGGATTCCGGAGAATGATGTTATATGATAGCACGCGGTGGCTGATTCAATCGGGAGCAGATTTTGTCGGACCGGTCGGATATTCTCGAGATCTTACAGCGGCGCTTGGTACATTTAGATGGAGTCCGATAATACAGAGGTTATTAGATTGGCAAAGATGAATTTTGCGAGACTGTGTGGAACACACGATGTGGTCAGGTACACTTTACAGACCATGAAGACCGGAATTATTGTATTAAATCACTCGCGGATTTGATATTAGTATTTTACATTATTATGTTACATTTTTTAATCGGTATATCAAATGGTGGATTAGGATGGATTTGTTCCGAACTACAGGTCTTTAGAGAATCGATCTGAGTTGTTTAAATGGAATCCAAAATACACATCCAACACTGTTAGCGCTCAGAGCTCGCTGGGGAGAATGGCGATTGGAAAACGGATATCTCTATGCTCGTATGCAACGAGGGACTAGACGCAGCGCAGTTTAATTATTTATGGTGGTAGATACTCAGATATTAAAATAGACCCACGACACAGTTTATAAAGAATCTACTCCTCTTTACAAGTCTAGTATGTAATACTTGACTAATTGTTCAAAGATCATTTAATTTAAAACTAGTTCTGTCTCTCTTCTTAGATACATATGTGGTGTTGCTGCTTATGTCACGATATGTACATGATCTTGGAGCAACATGGTTCGGGGAATGAAATCATGTCGATGAGATAGGTTATGAGACATCAAAAGGTTATAATATGTAAGAATCCGAGTGGCCCCAAATAAATTTCCATCGGGCGCTTAACCGTTCGTTTAAATTATATCGCGAGTGTGTTCAAATGTGTGGCTAGAGCAAGGCAAACAATGAAATACTACTTATAGTAGATCGGTGTTTATTGAAGCTTGAAACGCGGTTACAGATACAAGTATAAGTTGTAAATGTTTTACAACTCTTGGTTAGTATAATATCCCTTTACAATGCTGATGATGTTGATTATCTCTATTTAACTCTTTTGCACGCTCATTCGTACCAACCTTACGCATGTACACACATTCATCAACCATAGATACGTCACAGTTAAGGAACTCGCCTGGATGGCTGTCGCGAAAGAAGTGAGGCGCGTTGTATCGTTGTCTGTTTTCGGTCGGTACCGGTGTGATTTTCATATTGATGAGAGCTCCATTTTGCACTCAGGTATTTGCAAGGTGCGTTCAGGTTACGGGGGCGATAGACCTTCACAAAGGTATAGTCTGACTTTTACATCAAACTTGAGCTTCAATGTTTAGAATACTCATTTTTCGATTTCTTCGGCGGGGTTGGGTTCATCACCCATGCGGTGAAATTTTTACAAATATGCTGCTGTCTTATAATTTAGAGCAATAAAATAAATAGCTTCCTGATTGCGGGCACGTTATATGATATTATATTATGCATACATTTTATTTTATTATTTGCATTCAACTCAATATTGTTGAAAAAAAAAATATATAAATATTTTTTTCTTGTTATCTCTAAACTCACAGTTTTAAATAAAAAAATATTTTAAATATTGTCAGAATTTTGATATAAAAATGTGAATTTCGACCAAAATATCACTTGACACCTTATTTTTCGTATTCGTTAATGTTTAATCAGACATCTAATTGAACAGCTGTGGTGAACCTCAGTGGTGGTGGCCTCACCTAGCCTAACCCAACCAACCAATCAGCAGACACCATACATCGTGACGGACACTACCCTAGAATCTAGCGACCACTTCTCCGCAGGCCGTCCTTTCATCGACATCTCGAGCGAGCTACTCCAGTGTTCAAATACCGCCTCTGCATAATTCATCCATTAATAAAGGCTAACCTTTGTAGGCGCTCTTTAATTTTAATGCCTTGTTCTAGACAAGACGTGAATACTCACACCATGTACACTGCGACATACAGCATCCAGAAAACTTTCTGATAAATCACAGTCAATAATCATATTTAATAACCGCAATTCCTACACGGCCATGAACTGTTCTGTTTACATATTTATATATTAAATGGAATACTTGTGTGTTTGAGAAAATAAGAGTTTGATTAGAAAACATTTGATTGGGTCAGACCATTTCTTCAAATATCCGATCTATCATTCTGCACAGAGCCATGGTGAAGGTAGTTTAGACTGAGTTAGGTTACGATAAAACTATACTACCTACGTTACATTAGAGCATACGTATTGAAACCTTTGAAGGAGATTTACGATAATACAGTGTAATTTAAAAAAAACCTTTTAAAAATCGAAAGAACACACGGAACTGTGATGGTTTAATAAATTAGAATATATATATATATTTTTTGTAATAATTAATTAATTTTAAATATGAATTAAATATATTAATTAGAAATATGTAGATATAAAATCAATTTAATCGAAAAATATTGTTGTTGCGCCACCGGGATTCGAACCTGGATCTCTTTCCTAACCGGGGAAGGTACATTATCCAACTATGCTACAGCGACAATTTTTGAACCTATATGTTACCTTTTTGATATTAATACATTTAATCGTTCCATTATTTGACAGAGATTATTCACAATAAGAATGTGTTCTCCTAAAAAATTAATTAATTATTGAATATCCGTTATGTATGACGAACAAATCAACAGGAAAAAAATAGATGGGAGCAAAAAAATGTTCGAAAAACTAATATGCCCTGGCATCATGAAATTTGCTCACTTTATTTTGTTTTGAAATTCTAGGTCAACGCAAGTATTTTCAACGTTATCTGTAACATCATTTTCATCGTAAGCCGTGGTGCTTTGAAATATCCATTTAACTGTCAAAAAATAGGCCGGAATTAAATGAGCCGGGTGATAAAACTAGTAAATAATAAAGCGAGTACTCACTGGTGTGATTGTGAATGGTATTCGATAATATCAGTGTTTATGAAAATGCCTTCGATAGCTGGTTTCCAGGTTTCCGATTAATAATAAGTACACATATGATACGTGAACTGCACTAACCTCTTCACGTTCGGCCGGCTGAAGCGCGCACTGGTGGATTTAGGACTGCTGGACTGGTCAAAGTACCGGAGGTAATGAGAATCACGTCTTTGGCGGAGAATCACGCATGTGGTGCCATAACCAACCAAAGTAATAAGGCGAGTAAACGATCAGTGATTGAAAACTGTTACTGTGATCACAGTTTCATTACTAATGCGCATACGCCGCACGATATCACAATACGTGAAATAAAAAACATAATTTTTTAACATATCTATTTATCTTATTAAAACCTCATTTACGTAAAAAAGCATATTCTAGCATTAATAATTAATATAAATGTAATTTGATATCATGCTTAAAAAATGAAAATTTATTATTCGGGTCAAATTCTCAGCAAATATGCGTAAAACGTTTTGGTAGAATTTACTAGATAGCGCTGATCAAATAACGGAAAATCCGGTAGATGGCCCCGATTCAAGTGATAGTTTATAATATATATTCAGATATTCAATGATTCAAGATGTCCAGATATTCAGGTTATCGGGTGTTGGCAGAAAGGAAACTGAACAAAGATTTATGGAAATGATCACATGAACAGAACATCATTTCTTTATATTCATTTTTCTGTTTTGCATAGTGTTTCAATCTTGGGATAGCGAGAGTATTTGACTTATTTATTATGTTATTAGAATTATTTTAAATTGTTTACCTCATTCCTAATATTTTTGGTTTAGATAAAAAAAACTATATATTAATAATAATAATAATGGTTTTCATATTTGTATGATAGACAACGGATGAACCTGTCTACTTTAGTACAGACTTCGGTCTAGTTAAGGAGACAGTGAACATCTCTTACATTATGAAACTTGTTCGTCTTTTTTGTATATTAATAAGTATAAATGTATTTTTGTATAAGAATATTTATATGTAAAAAAAATATGTTCATGTTTTTCAATAAAAAATAAATAAAAATTGTATTGTTATGAGTTGAAAATCGTTGTCAGATGTCAAAACAAGAAAATGACGCCAATGAAGCGGTTTGACAGTAACTACATAGACAGCTAGGGCCATCTATGGGCAAATTCCAGTTTCAAATTTACATATCGTATAAGTTGTATCAAAGTATTCAAATTAAATTAAATGAATTTATATAGTTCTGGTGCCTGCCAAACTATGTTCTGAAATTCCAACTTCACAAAAAGAAGTGTTTACATTAAAAATAATATTTATACGTCCATGTTTCTCAATAAAAAAATAAAAATCACTGATAGTGAGTGTGACTCAAAATATTAGCGATTGACTCACGGTTTGTGATTTTGAGCTCATCATAGTACTAGTAGAGTAAAACAAAGTGTTCTTTTAGTTAGATACAATAATGGAAGAAAACTGACAAAGCACATTGCCTAAAGACTAAGGAGTTTTCAGAAAAAGATAGGAAATATTATACGGATAAGAAAATTACTAAAAATACGATAATAATTGGGCTAGTTTTTAAATAAAATAGACAAGAATACACGGGAGATTAAATTGGGCACCTACATATCATTATTATTTGAAAATTGAAGGCATTCATTTGACTGTCAAAGATACTTGAAAGTGTGTGTACAGGGTACAGCTCCATTGCTTTGAGAATCTGAAGAACAAAAGGCGTCTCTTAAACACAGGTGGAAGTAGTTTCTTCCGAGAATTCTCCTCTCGATGTGACAAAGAGCGAAAGAAACATTTGTTTAAGCCGTCCTTTGTAGCTCCTTAACAAAGGACGGCGCTTTTATTAGGGAGAAAGTGAAGTGGAATTCACATCGTTATCTTTTCCAAATATGAGTTATTACCAACTCCCGCTTCATGTGTTCCGAATGTTTTTGTTTGATTCGGATAAATCGATTTGCGCTCACATTCTGGAGGTGTGAATTATTAATGTCGTACTGTACTGACAATTCCCATTTCAAGGCTTTAAAAATTATCACAGAGTTCAATAAATATTATATGAATTACAAATATTCAGTTACACAATATCTTCGAATAGAAAACAATTTCTATTAACAGATATTTGTAAAACATCGCACGTAGGCAGGTAATTATTTCAATTATAACCTACCTATTTATTGACTCGTATGTAGATAGATAGGTCTGATTAATTCTGATTGTTTTTGGTTGTGATAATATTGATGTTTAGAGACTTGCTCAGTTAAATATTTGTACATTTGCGAGTTACTTATAGTTTTTTAGATTATAAGTGATTTGTGTTCATCCCATACTAATTCAAGATGCATTCGTTCGACAAAATAATTAACTACCAGCTATTCTCTTCTGTCCGGGCACACGGCTGACTCTTGCTTCGTTTAATTTTATAAATCTTCTCACGGACACTCTTCGGATCTTGAATCTTTTGACAGGACCGTTCTCCAATATTTGGTTTATCCGATCACGCCAGATCTATTGCGGATGCTATCGATTTCTCAATCAAACAAATAAACAAACAACTCTTCTCTCAATCTGAGCCTTCGCCTACTGGTAAGCTTTTCAAAAAGTTTTCCATCACTAACTAGAAACATCATCCTAAATGTCAATAAAACTAACCGAACTCAATGAATTTTGTCCATAAATAGAATGTAAAGTTATTACGAAATGTTCCGCAGGCGCTGTGGCCAATCCAACGTTTGTAATCTTTTATTGATTTATATTTTTAGAATCCCCGATTTGATTCCATCATAAAACGATTTTGTTTATTACGTAAGGGTGGAGATGGAATGGGGGACGGAGGGCCGAGGAGGGGGTTCCGTAAACCGGACAAATTTTCAAAATTTAATACGAACAAGCTGATGCCACAACTCTGCTTTTGATAAAGCTGTCACATTATTTTTGCATCAAGCCTATCTGAGGGGACGATGGGAGCTGTAGACGGGGTGTGTTAGCGTGACGAGGGTATTATTTGAGTTTGCGACTGATGGATAGGAAACTTTGGGGGAAAATCGGCAAAACGTCATTTTTTCGTTTATTAGCTCAAGTTGTCTGAAACAGTTGTGGACTGTTCCTGAGATGATTGTTTCAAGCTAATTTAAACAACTCCATTTTTGACGAGTCGTTTAAATAACTCATCGCGTTCGTCGACATCGACAAATAATGCCAATGAATATGTATTATATAAATATATATATTGATTACAAGTAAATATTATGTACATAATAAAGATTACATTTCCTCATTTTCGTATTCTTTCCAACCGTCTGCAATTAAATTGACTGATAATGATGTCTAGAGACGCGATTATGATTTCAAAATAAACTCCGTCAGTAAAAACTCAAGTTGTTTTACATTGGATTTATTCAAGTGAACTAGTTACAAAATATTTACCGGCGTCTTATGAAGGCAAATTTCCCACCTACGTGTTATTTACTCGTACACGTGTACGATGAACATGACATAAATATACCGTTATACTATATTATACCTAAGGATACGTGTGTTTTTACATACGAATGACATGGGAAATAATCGCAAGTATGGCTTGCAGGTGTCCCTTTTTTGCCTTTACATGCGGCACATAGGAAATATTATACATGGGGCATCACGTCTTCGTTTGTTTGCACGTACGTGAATTCTTTGAAATTATTGTTATCCGCGTTAATAACATTAGAGATAAACTTGATCTGGTATTGAGCCATTATCGAGTTGTCTACTGTGACACAGTCGGTAGAGCTTTGAAAGGTATGGTTATACTTAAAGTATGAGCTAGGAGAGGATGGTAAAGAAAATATTATATATGAATCGAGTGTTGAAAGCAGAAAGAATAGATGGCGTCCGTGAAGGGCCAAAAGATATATGAACGTAGACGTGGCTAGTCCTGGCACATACAAGAATATTTATTTTAATGAATTATGAAGTTTATACATACTATTAAGGCGGAGAGAGAGCGATGCCTGTGGGCCATGCGGCGAAGCTGCTGCAGCCGCATGTCGAGTGCGAGCTTGAGGGCGCAGCCGGTAGGTTTGCAATAAACCCTTTTGTAAACTGGAGACAACTTTATTGGTAAATCAAAAGGTGAATTAACCTGAGTGCACTTCAAGGCCTCAATAACCAATCACTAAAGTGGTGACCCCGACTAGAAACGCGAAATGTATCAAATTATGTTTCCCCGGCACATGTACCACTCACGAATGAGTATATATACGGGGTGGCCTAAAAAAAGTGAGAACATCTCGTAACACACGAGTTATTTCAAAACATAATATACTTAATTATAATTCTTAACGTGATTTTTTTCGCATAATATTTAGCTAATCAGAAATCTTGTTCAATGTATCCTTCTTGTTTCTCAGCGACTTTATCTCAGCGCCTACGTCACTCGTTTATGCTTCTGTCAATAAAGCGCTGCCCCAGATTTCTCCATTCCTCAATTATTGCCAACTTGAGCTGATCAACTGTGGTCAATTTTCGCCGAAAGCAGACTTTTTCTTGTAAAACATCCCATATTGCATAATCTACTGGGTTTAAATTTGGTAGCCACATGCCTGATTCGATGAAATTACATTCTCAAGACGAAGAAAGTTGATTGTATTTCTGTCAGTGTGAGATGGAGCTCCATCCCGTTGTAATGTCCAGTTATGCTGTAATGCTCAGGCATTGTTTTGAAACTCTTTGACCATTTTCCTAGCACCCCCACACTTTTCAATTCGAAAATTTTAGATCAGAATACGGTCTTCTGCAGTGATTTTTGTCATTCTGGGCAACAATTTGAAAAAACCAAATATAAACAATGGGAAATTAATAATCAAAACAATGGCGACCGGAAATTGTCGAAATAAAACGTAATATAGATAAATAGGTAAGAAAGTAAATTAGTGATCTATTTAAGCTATTGTTGATATAGTTAAACTAATTTTGATGTAATCATATCACATTTTACGAAATATTCTCACTTTTTTTGGGCCAACCTGTATATGTTACGTTCCTTCAGCACAAGTGTCACTTATGAATTAGTATACATATATTTGCATAGTTATGTTTCTATCAAAATGATCTAAGTCACATGTAGGTAGACTGTAAATTTTATGAAAATTCCCTTAAATTGTGTTAATTCCTGCTCCAATATCTTAAAACGTTAACATGAAATATAGGAACCTGGTCGTAGAATCGTAATACACAAAAAACTTATCTTTTACATAATAATATTGCTCAAGAACAAACTATTTCACTATTATAAAATGATAATGAAAGAAATACCTGGTACCTTTCTTCTCGAGAGTTTCTCTATAGCGTCTATTTTAAAGACAGGCCACTTGTGAAAGCATTGAAATTTTACTTAAAAATTCCTTAATACTAAATCTTATATAATTAATTACCAAACAAGTATCGCGTTACTTAATACGTTACCGATATATTTTCCCTCGCTCCCACCGTGACAGACAACGGTCCGACAATTGATTTCTTGCATATTTTATTTATAGACCATCCTAAAAAGATACACTGGTATCGAAACCGGTCGACGTTAAATTAATTAGAGTAGTTTATAGAAAGTATGCTGTTTTTAAAATTAATAATAAAAATGTTCAACTACAACTGCACACAATACTGATTTAGCATCACATTTTACGAAATTTTCTCACTTTTTTTGGGCCACCCTGTACATAATGAATGTACATGAGATTCTGTAAAAACAAAGCAGATGGCTTACAAATCATGGAATCGTAGATGTATTAATTTGAAAAATGTAACATATAGGTTCGAAAATTTGTCAACAATGGTACTGTCTGCTGTAGCATAGTTGGATAATGCACTTTCCCTAGATTGGAAAGAGATTCAGGTTTGAATTCCGGTAGCAACAACAATATATTTTTCGATAAAATTGATTAAATCTTTCTAGTTGATCCATTTAATTTGTATTAAATATATTTTATATATTGCATGTATTCTGCGCAGTATTTTAGTAATAATGATGTATAGATGTCGCTGAAGCTGAGACTTAATTTGAAGTGGAGGCAATATTCTTTTTACTTATTCTTTCAAACAGGCAATCCACCCTTCAAGAGTGATTTAAACAGGTTTAAACATTATTTCATAGAAAGCAGTACAACAATATTATAGAATATTGGAATATTGCGTTACAAGTTAATACCATTGACATTCAAGAAATTTGTGTATAGGAAATTCATTTGAATTATTAACCTATACTAGAATACGTCTAAAAATGCAGTATTTTAAAATTTTTTAACTTCATACTTTAGACCAGTATATTTTTTACAATATTTTTTAACTTCATATTTTAAACCAGTATATTATATACGTATTAACATTTATTTTTCAAAATAGTGTATACAAACGTAAATAAAATTATTGTTTTTTTAAAAATGGATTTTTGTTAAAGAAACAATAACATATGTTCTTGATTAGTATTGACATCCTGAAGAAGAAAATGCTATTTTTCGAAACCGGTAAACGTATTTAAACTCAATAAGTGGTTAATAAAACAAAGTTAACAAATAAAAATAATGAATTTTAACAACAAAGTTAATTTTGCCAATTTTAAAAGTCGATATTATAATTCCATTCAATTTGTTCCCTGCAGTCACCCTCCTTTTGATATCATTCTCAGTCTTTCCGTTTCTATCTAACTCTTCCCAAATATATACATATTACAAACATTCATTTTACATAAATATGAAAGCCAACTTCGATTAGGGGAGTTATTGTGAATTTTTCGCCTCCTATTTAGTAGCATAATTCAAGGACATCTCATTATTTAAACATCCATTCATAGGGGAGATGTGGCGTTGGTAGAATGTAATTAATATTAAGTACCGCAAGTCGGCGCTCGTCTGCTTAGTGCGGATCAAACTTAACCACTAACTAACTAACTAAGTGAACGTTAATCTCATTATCACGTGGGTGCTTATTCACGGATCAGACATACAGTCTACATTCAGTGGGCGGAACTCGCAAAATATTATAAGGCGTTAAATAATATCACTTAATAATAATCGCTTGTGTGGCGTCATTTGATGACGTTTCCACCGCAAGGGCGTCTTCTAAATTAAACAATTGTGATGGAGTCGTTCTGACGCTTGAAGAAGTAAAATTCTACAGAACGTGAAGATAAAGCAAAATGGGCATATTATTAAAGAATATTAAATAAGTGAAATGATCCATCTTGATTTAATATATACAACTTCCAAAATTTGATAAATGTGGTAGCGTGGGTAAATGGGTGAACATTACATTGTGTAAAGTGATCACTTAAACCACCCGATGACAGGTCGTAAGCCCTGTAATGCCCGAGACTGCCATACTTCTCATATAAAAATCTTCGTCTCTGTGAGACATCTTAATCTTAATAGTATAATAGTCAATTTTTATATAAATCACAGATAAAACAATGATATTGGCGTAGGATTTTATACGTAAATAAATTTTCGAATCAAATATCTAAACACCTACCACGAAACTATAGACCAGCATTTTATACAAATAATAATATAGAAAATTTACTCAAATTCTAACGACAAAGATGATAAATTTAACAATTCTGGTGTCTATAAACTTAGTTGCAAGGATTGTGCTGCATTTTATATTGGTAAAACGGGTAGAAATTTTAATATAAGAGTAAGGGAGCATTTGAGATGTTTGAACAATAGTGGGTTTTCAGAATTTTCTAATCATTTGATAGAAAATGGTCATGGTTTTGATAAAAATATTAAGTACTATGTGGTGATATAAGTGAAATAAAATTGAACCCCCGTATTCATTTGTTGTTTGTGTTTTTTCGGTATTTTAATTTATGTTTTAGGGGAAAATCATTCCTTTACTTTATGGCGATGGTCTGGTCCCTAACCCTATTTTATTTTCCTAATGCGTGTGAAAAATGATTTTAAAAATGTTATAGTTATATTTCTTGATTTGTATATTAATAATTATTAGTTTATATTTGTTGTGGGAAAAGAATCGATAATAAAAGTATTATGAGTAGATCAATTAAGTAGGATCTATTTTTGTATTGCTATTACAATTGATCGCATTGCTCACCCAATCCAAGACGTTCAGTTGAATAATTTTCATTACACTCGACAAGAAATACCATCCCCCATTTCTTCGATAGCGTGAAATTTTTACAGGCATTCTATAAACTGTTTTTGAAAACTCTCGTCATAAAGATTAACATATTTTAAACATATTGATTGTGAAATTGTGCACTTCGGGGCTAGAGAACAGAAACATCTCGCGGCAGCAAAGTTACAAGCGGAACGAATTATAGTGGAAGCATGCCGTTGCCCCAACTATTGAGTCCACAAAAGTATGCCTTTAAAATAAAATTACGTTGTGTATCGACAATCTGTTGGTAAACTAATAGCTTCAACACACAAACACAGCAGAAAATAGGACAATAATTAATGAGGTTAGCGGCATATCTCGTTTTATTGTGATTTGGTAGAAAAGTCTTTAAAATGTATTATCTATGTTATGGACGTGAATAATAAATATCCGAGAATGCGTACATGGTGTGGGTATAATAATTATCTACAAAATAATTATTATATGGTGCGTCATGTATAAATTATATATCATGTCAACGGTAAAATGCACAAGTGCTATGTACTTCCCGAATTCCCACGTTATATCGAACCTAAAAACACGTGTTCTTAGATACCGTATAACGACCTATTTATGTCACGTCCGCCACACGACTAAATAGTACGTAAGCCGAGGATCTGCCTATATAAAAACAAGGCAAAATTTTTACAAGTTAAATAGATCATCAAGGGAGACAGAACATAAAGCTATATATGTATTATATCTGTCTCTTTCACGTGTAATATTAAATTCTATCTCCCTCTTCATGTATATATATAAGTGCACACTTTTTGTATTTATTGTTAGTTTTAAACACGTCCTGGCGAAGCTTTTGCTAAGCGAAACCGGTTGACGTATAAAATTGTGGTTTCATACAATGTCTTGTCGTTTATTTAATTTAATATGTCAAACCACAAAGTGTATATATATATAAAAACTTGGTGATTAATAATTAATTATTAATTAAATATTATACGGTATAAATGAACGATATAATTACGCAGAAATCATGTATGTTCTTACGGCTATATTTTTGTGATTTTATTTCATAGAGTTCCCGTTGGGCGGAGCTACGTTATTTTTCACATCATTTTTACCAGTTTTTTTATGATTGTAAAGTTTTTTCTAACTATTCCGGTTATTCATACAATGTTTCCTCTAATTTTGGACCACTGTGCACATAAAAAATCTTTTGTGCAATTTAAGGGATCAACGCGCTGAGGGAGAAAATAATGAAAACATTACCTTACCAGTACTGAGCTGACCGCACTACTAATGAAGATCTATCAATACGCACAAATATGTAGGGGGGTTTCAATCCGGGAAACGTACATTAACCGTTTATGCTATACCAACACAGTGTTTTGACGAGAAATTTTCCAACCTATATGTTACACTTTTTAAATGAATACATAACGTTATAATACAAAGGAGTACATAACGTTACAATATTTGAAAGCCATTTTATTTTTTTTTACGGAATCTCAAATACATTTGAGTAATCCGATAAGAAACACCGGATTGGAAGAGATCCCGGTTCAAATCTCGGTAGCAGTAACAATATTTTTCGATAAAATTGATTTTATATGTATGTCTTTCTAATTAATACATTTAATTTGTATTGCAAATATCACAGACCATCTGTTTTGAATAATTACAACTTTACAATAAGAATGTGCTCTCTTTGATAATGATATTTTACAACTCATTGTTGAAAGCTGAAGAGGCATAGGTAAAAGAGATAGTATTGGTTGCGTTACCTCACCACTCGCACACTCTAGATGGAACATTGCATATAGACGTGTTTCTCAATTGTTTGTTTAGCTTATTGACGCTTTAGTTTCTCAGTAGAGAACGAAAAGAAGAGAATAAATATAATTTGTATATTTTCACATGTTTTCAAGAGTTGTTAAAAGAGAAGAGTGTGTCGTTGCATTCGATCTTTGATAGAAAGCAAGAAAAGAAAATTCAATGTACAATTATTTGAGACGAAGTTCAGCGCTGTATTATCCTGAATTATCTTAATAAAACATTGAATTTAAGCGATAATCAATAAGTAAAGTTTCATCCCCTCAGAACCCCGTCCGTTCCCTTAAAACAATGAGTCCGATTGTTCTACAACTCTTTTCATCTTCGTCATCCGCTCCCGTCGATTGAACGTTCGCCACAAATACCACTGCGCTTCCACAGCGAGTATTGACTGGCAACAGTACGTGGGTCTGAGTAGCCGTCACGTGATGGAAACGTGAAACAATGCCTCAGAGGCTGATTGTTATTTCAGGTTCTGTGCGCGACAGCGAGCCTTCACTTTTTATCGAAAGCTTCGTCGACGAGATGTGAAATTACAGAAATGTATATTCTGTCGAACTGTATTTGTTTCTGTAACCGGATACAGCTCAATTTTTATTGTAACAGATTAATTCATCGCGGTGACTCATTATTCGATAATATTTTTTTATACCGGAAGGATGTTTAATCGCTACCAAAGTTACAGAGCAAGTGTGATAATACAATTAACGTTCAATTATTAAGTAAAACTGGTGTAATTTTTCAGAATTACAAATTGAATTGTAACAATAAGAATAATAATCAATTTATCGAAAAAATATTAGATTAGAATTAGACACCACGTCAAATTTTCGAACTTATATAGGGTGTCCGGCGGAAGATTTCAAGATTAAATTGTAATTGCTCGTAAACCATCAGGGTGAGGTAAGTGGGAGGGGTATTGTTCGACGCGCGTGATTTGCGGATTTGCCAGTCGCAATGAGTCATTGGTCGGGAGCGTACCGCGTGTTCGCGGTTGAGTAATATTTAAAGTGAATATTGGTTCGCGCGCGTCGCGCTTGCTTTTATACTCACTTTAATATTCGATGAGTAAGTGACGGGCCGAGTATTGGGTTCAAAAATTTAGACAAGAAGGGACAATGGTTAACCAAATTAACCGCCAGAACATGTGGCTCAAGTTAGACGTGAAGTTTTGCGCAATCCGCGTATATCGATAAAGAAGATTGCAGCCTGTACTGGAATGAAAAAATCAACTGTGCACGTTATTTTGAAAAACAAACTACAGTTTCACCCATACAAACTACAAATCGTGCAGTTTCTCAATGAAAATGACTATTTTTTACGTGAAACCTTAGCGAGAATGATGCTGGAACGTTGTGAAACAGCACATAATGTTTAGTGACGCTAGCACATTTTCATATCGATGGCTATGTTAATAAACAGGACATGAGTTACTGGTGCTCCGACAATCCGTATCGTTAAACTCGATTTTATATAAATAAAATACGAGAATAACATTGTATTATTTTTTTTATTTTCATCTTATTGAGACCTTTATGTTGCACTTACAAATTGACACATTCATGACGTCATTCCATTATTTGAAAGCAATCAAGATTATATTTACGGAAAATGTAAAACGTAAAATCCGATAGGAAACACCAGAATTAAATGAATTAATTCATTTTTTTAAATTTTTGGATACATTAATACAACTTAATAAATTGATATTGTTCGTACATCTTTCGTATTGATATATATATAATTTGTATTAACAAAGATTTGTACTAGGCATCTATCGCACCTATGTTCTTTGTTCTTAACACAAAACATCTTAATTTCCAGACCACTTAACGGAAGTGAAAATTAACGAAATATTAATTCTCTAAAAATAAATGCCTCTGAACGATAAAATTTTTTTTTTTCATGTGATAAGTGTCAAACATGAAATGTGCTTACTTGCAAGTTTTTACTTAAAAAAATTAAAAAGTTACAGCAACTTTTTAAAAGTTCTCGCAGAATAACAAATCAAATTAGATTTCGATTCTGAAAACATTCTGAAAGTTTTTAAATAATACAGCCTTTATCTGAACATTGCCTGGCTGCCTGAAATGTTCAATAATTAAAAATTAGAGTCTTTAGAGTTATAATTCATTTTGACAACGAACCGCTCTTCGAAGCTGTTTTTCGAATTTCTGCTTTAACTTTATTTAGAATTTCCACAAAAATAGATGTAATCTAACAAATATTTATACAATTCTTATATGTTTAGTCAATAATCCAATTTACAAGGTTTTCAAAATGAAATATTAGTGCGACATTACGGCGAAGTTATTCCGTTTATTAATAATTATTTATTTGTAATATTCATGTTTCCAACTAGGCTACCGGTCTGAATCAGGTATTTAACTAAGTTACAATCACGAACTCTACTATTTTATATCCCGGTATCATTTTCTATGTTCCTCTTCTGATTCATGTTCCAATATATTGTTTACTAGATCTTGAAACGTCGTGCATATTTCCTCCAAAATACTCGTCATATATTTTAAATATTAATCGCTTAGCAACCATTCGTGTCACGTGTTCAAATTACTTTCTAGATTGAATCAACCAACTCGACCTAAAGCCGACCCACACAATCCGATACTTAGATGTAAATTCCCACCACCATTCAGCATAGAAAAGAGGACTTACGTACATTCTAGTAACGAGGGCTAACAGGATTTGTCAAGAAGAATATCTGCAGGAGGAGAGACAAATACTGTAAGAAGTGTTGGAGTGCAATGGTTACCAAAGACGATAGATACAGCACATCGTAAGAATGAAGTTAGACCGACCCGAAAAACCTACAGAAGCGAACAGAATATCAAGAGCCTCAAAAAACGAGATATACATACGGTTTTCGGGACAAACGCCAAAGTGTAAGACCTGCTAAGATCGACGAAGGATCGAGATCCCTTAGAAATGGACAGTGTTTATAGACTCAGCTGTCAAGATTGCGAGAAAGTATACGCACGATTTCCAAAAGGGTTGACGAACATAAACGGGCGTGCAAACTCAGCCGTCCAGGAAAATCGGCATTGGCCGGACACTGCACGGATACGGATACGTCATCACGCACGTCTGGTCAAAAATGCAATTGAAATATACAAACACGGCCTAAAATTATAAAAATAACTCGTGGTATCCGGCGCTTCAAGACCATAGGAATGGAAGAGCCCTCACAGATAGTGATCCGACAGTAGATGGAACATAACACAACACAACACTCACTTCACACAACACCCGCAAGCCAGTACTTAACCACAACACTAACGGTCATACGTCACTTCATTCCTGATGATGGCCCCTGTAATGGGATTCGAAACGTCGGCCAGAAAGTTTAGATTATCCCAGAAAACTATATACAGAATAATCAACAATTACGCATTATTATCGAATTTTTTCACACTTCAAAGTATTGCACATAGATTTTCCACCCTTATTTATGATATATTATATCATAGGTGAATTATATATTCTCCACGGCGTTAATTAATTTGCCTCTTTCATTTCTTTGCGCTCTCACGTAAAGCTGATTCCTTGACCAGAGAATGGCAACGCCTACAGAATAGCTACATATACAATGGCCGTGACTGAAGTAGTTATATATGTTTTGTGTGTATATATATGTGCGAACTTTTTTACTTTTTATTACCTTTTTTTATATATTTATATTTTTCTTAGTTTTCTTGCTTCATAGCATTATATTTATTTCATAACTTTATGTATAACATAATATGTATTATCTCTATGGCGAATCGGGTTAAAAAAAACCTGATCACGCTGGAATAAACACATTATTATTATTATCAATAGGAACCATACGCCAAATCCCTATCCTGGAGGACTAGGGTTTTCCTTTCCTTAGCTAAGATTCTACCATTAGAAAAATTCCATAAATTCGTCCTTTACCGTCTCCCAATAGGCTTCGACTATAAGCCACATATCTCCGGATCTGCGGCAAGACTGTTGAAGGGTTGGAGGGAAGGTTAAAGGGTTGAAGGACGCTGAAATTTATAGAGACATGCTTCCCCAGAGAGAATATACCCCACCGCAACACTACAGTATCGGCAGAGATCACGGAAATTCCTGGGGTATTTCAAAATCCCCCATGGGACCCGACGTTATATCTCGCGCTTGCTTTATCGCAACTATTCTTAGGTTATGTTTGAAATAGGCTTATTGTCAAGTACACTCGTTTCTGTTCCAGCCAATCAACGTGGTGGACGTGGTCCGCGCGGGCATCCCGCCGCCGCTGGTGCTGCCGCCCCCGCGCCGCCCGCCCGCCGCGGCCGAGCCGCAGGCGCCGCCCATGCTGCCCCTGGACGCGGCCATCCGCGGCGGGCCCGCCGCCCCCGAGCTGGAGACCTTCTCCGTCTCGCTCAGCAAGGACGTGTACGGGCTGGGTATCACGGTGGCTGGATACGTGTGCGAGGAAGGTGAGTGAGGCCTCCCGCTGCCGCTTGTAAGGGGGCGTCGTCATAATATTCTTGTATTCTTTTTCTTGCGCCTTATCCATTGAAAGATGACGGTTATCAAGTTGGCCATCATCACTTTGCTTACTGCGGCCCGGTGCAGCTCTACAGTAGACTGACCAAACCATTGTCTCAGGTTCTTCAGTCATGATGTGCTCCTACTTCAAATGACATCAATCTCATAACATGTCCGAGATATTTAAGTTTTTGAATTTTTATTGTTTTAAATACTTTAAAAAAAAAAAAAATATCAGATATCTCATAGAGACGAAGCTATTTTATTATATTTTAAAGGATTGATATACAAAATAGGCATTTATATTTATTTAATAACAGTGCCTTTATAGGTAAAAATCCAGTAATTATGTTATTGAACATATTCAAATATTGCTAAAATAATATACTGGTCAAAATAAGAAAAATATATAAAAATTGAAAAATATTGATTTTTCATGCGTATTCTAGTATAATGTGTTAAAAACATTTTACATATAAAAAATATTGCTTCAAATAATTTTCAACAAAAATTAGATTCTCATTGTATAATATGCTGTTTTCAAGGAAAAATGAATTATCAAATTTGGTTGGTAGATGGCAATGTTGTAGCGGTACTCGAAGCGAGTCCATGTAATAGCATATGTATAATTTTCAAAATTTGATAAATATTAAGCCAGCTGAAGACAGATCGTAAGCCCTGTAATTACCCCCATATTTTTTATATATTAATCCTCTTATTAGCTCTGTCATGAGATATCAGAATTTTTATTTTGGAGATCTTGCTTTTTCTTACTATATAACCATCATCTGGTTTGATTTAAACTCCTTTGTTTCTCTCTCTCTCTCAATCTATCTCTCTCATTCTCTGTAGTCCATTGCCCATTGTTGGGAATGTTGTTCTGGATGTCATACAACTTCTGTAGCTGCCTTGGCTGGACATTTCTCCGTCAGATTTATGTATTTGCAAGTCGAGATCCCAACTCTTTTCTAAAGAATCTGAATCCTTTAAGCATCCTGTTTGAAGTTAAATTCCCAAACTACCTAAATTCTCGTGTCTCATATATTTTTCTCTCAATATACAGGTTGGACAAGTCCGAGAATGTATTTGAAATATTACTCGACTTTATATCTGGGACGTTGTCAGAAATCGAGGGTTAATTTACCTTACAGCAAAAATACGGGTGTACGCTTTTGACAATGTTTTATTACGTTTCATTATGGTACACATGTTAGAATTGTATTAAATTATTTATTTAGATATTATCCACTGAACCGTTCCAATTTGCATAGTATAATTATTTTTGTGAATTGATGAATAAAATAAACGATTATTTGTATGTTTAACCACGTGCCCCGTGACGCGTTCACTTTTATTAATGATTGGATCCAATAACGCGAACAAATTACGTTTAGCAAATTATAGATACCTGCTGCGGGAGATAGGCACCTCGCTGTAGACCCCACTCGCATTATTTAGAGAACGGCTAAGCTAACAAATTAAACCAAATCTGATAATGATGGCACTAATTTGAAAGGAACCATTTTCCATTTCGGGGTAGTAAATGAATCGGAGTAATGGCTAATTAAAACATTGAAACAGCAATATTAAATTATGCTATTCTCAACAATTATGTTGTTGGCGGGTAGGTACATCATGTTTGCATAATTTTTGGGTTTGCAGGCACAATTCGTATATTATTTGCGCTTTTCTAACGATTAATTAAAATAAGAGTTTGAAACAGAACTACTTAGAATATTAAAATATGAATTAAATATACTAATTAGAAAGATATACATATAAAATCAATTCTATCGAAAAATATTGTTGTTGCGCCACCTGGATTCGAACCTGGATCTCTTTCCTAACCGGGGAAGGTGCATTATCTAACTATGCTACAGCGACAATTTTCGAGCCTATATGTTACCTTTTTGATATTAATACATTTAATCGTTCCATTATTTGAAAGAGCCATCTATCTTACTTTTACAGAATCTCAAATACCTTTTGAGTAAACTGATAGCAGACGCCAGAATCATCAATAAATATTACATATAAATACAAATTAATTAAATTAATAATGATATATATGTTAATCATAAATATCAAAGACAAAGAAAATAAATTTAATAATTCTGCTGTTTATAAACTTAGCTGTAAAGACTGTACCGCTTTCTACAGGTGGGCCATAAGTTTTTTCACTTATATTACTTCTGCGCGTAATCCACGCGAAGGAGGCGCATGTGGCTGACTACGCGCAGGAGTTTGGTCCTTGACAATGGATCCCTTCATGGAGGAACAATGCGCGTCCTGCGTAAAAGTTTTACTAAAACAAAGATCCTCATGTGATTGTTCGGCGCCTATTTCGCGTTCACTACCGATAACACAGTGTTCATTTAATTAAATCTCGGTTCAGGAAATTTGAGGAGACCGATTTAACGCCAAATAAGAAGAAAACCAGGCAGCCACGGAGCAGGAGAAGTGAAGAGAATGTCGCACAAGTCAACAAATCTGTACGATAAGATCCGGGCTTGTTGACTCGCGAGCGTTCTGCTGCTATGGCGATACAAAGATCAACTTAAATAATTATAAATGATCAACCAGCCACAATCATCCAACTTAGGCGAATATTCGTCAAGAGATAGCCAGCATTCACGCTCTTTGTATTATAGAGTGTTTCAAAATCTAGGTGCCAGATTTGAGGAATGCCAGCGGCGGGATGGTGGACATTCAGACGATACATGAACATTCCCATAAACATTTGTTATTATACATCCTGTATTTTTTTTTTATTGAATTTTTAAAAGTACGAAAACCTATGGCCCATCGTGTAAATTGGAAAAATAGGTCAAAATTTAAACAAAAGTGTCAAATGATTTTTCAGAATTTTTCAATCATTTATTAGAAAATGATAATAATGTAGAATCATTAGAAATAAATGAGGCATGTAAAATTAGCCAAAATATTATAAATAACTAACTTAATTTAACCACAAGATTTATTTAAAAAAAAAAAAAAAGTATTATTAAGTAAATATACTGATTATAATTAGAATAATGAAAATATATTCTTAATAACATTAAAACAACTTGACTGTTTTAGTTAGTTAATTTGAAATCCTGAAGGAAATAGTACTTTCCGAAATCGGTTGGTGTTTGAAATATAAGTCATTACATGGTTATAAACAAAGTTAAATAATCTATATTAAAATACAAATATAACTACTCGTTAAATTAATAAAATGGGACAAAATAATGATTTAGAGAAAAGATTGAAGTCATTGACTCATTTTGAATTGAACCATCACCTAGGTCTATGGCACGACGATAAGCAAAACATATTTATATATATAAATTTTTTTAATACTATTGTGTTTATTTTTAAAATCCTCACTAAAAAAATATCGCCATTAACATCATACTAAGGCTAAATTTCAGAAATCGGTGATTTTATATATTCAATGAAATGCCAGATGATGGGTATAAGAACAAAGGAGAAACCACATAGATTTAAAATGAAACAGCAAATATGTTCAAGATAAGTTTTAGTAAAAAGCAACATTTTTATCTTGTTTATATTAGAGCATATGCAGGTTGTTACAGACCTAGTCGACAATATTTTATGACTCGATACTTGACTAAATTGTGAGTCGAAAATGTTCAAGGAGTATGTGAAAATTCTGCACCGTTACGGAAAATATTATTGTTTGAAATTTTTACAAAATCATGTTAACAAAAAATAGTCTGGTTTTAATTTTTTATATTCAATATATAATTTGGAAACAGTAAAATATTTCAAATTAATAAAAATATTCGCATATTACGTTTTTTTTTTTAATGTCCGAGATATATATGACATGGTTGAGAGTAGGCACATACTTCTTGAACATTTTAGGCTCGTAATTTAGTCATAAAATACTGTTGACGAGGTCTGTAACAACCTGTATATGCTATAATATAAATGTTTGGGACATATATTTGTGCTTGAGCGAGGATGATTTACTGTGCCTTCCATCCCCCCCCTTTCCTCACTTGCCGCGGGTCAGTCGATCGGCGACCCTGAACCGGTACGGTTACAAAAAGATTTCGCAGTATAACAAAGAGTGAGAAGTGTGTCTACGTGACCATCTTGTGCAATCTGAAGGAGTCGAGACCTGACCAGGAGATAGTGTCCGAAAACCTAAAGTTACAGTCCACCAGGAGGTGCCAGGAGAACGGGATTGTGGTGAGTGGAATTTCCTTCCGAATCCTGTGTCTTCCGGCATCTATGCCATTACGCAACAATAAACAAGATCAAAATGTTTATGTAGTTTCTCCTCCTTTCTTATGTCTTCTGGCACTTTATTAAATATTTTTATCGTACTGTACATTAGCGATTCTGAGATTTAGCCTTCTTCTAGAATGGCAGTCTCAGTTAATGTATCTTGCATGATGTTCATCCATTTTTCGTATAAATTCGGCCTGTAACATCTTGTATATATTAATGTATGCACTATATTAAGAATAAATAAACAAATACGGTGGCTGCGGTCATGATTTTGATGATGACAATGAATGTGAGGATCACACCGAGACCGCCAATGTCTGTCTTGTACATATTCAATCACTTTAGACCTTCGGTATCGGAAAACTGTCAGAAAAACGAAAGTAACGATTTTTTTTCTGTGTTCTCCTAAAAAATAATAAAGTTGAATCAATGTGTCCAAAAATTTAATAAAAATGAATTGATAATTCTGGCGTCTACTATCAGATTTACTTAAAGGTATTTGAGATTCTGTAAATATAAGGTAGATGTCTCTATCAAATGATGGAACGATTAAATGTATTGATTTCAAAAAAGGTAACATATAAGGTCGAAAAATTGTCGCTAAAGATAATGCCGCTGTAGCTTAGTTGGATAAAGCACCTCCCCCGGTTAGGGAAGAGATCCAGGTTCGAATCCCGGTAGCGCAACAACAATATTTTTCAATAAAATTGATTTTATATGTGTATCTTTATAATTAATATATTTAATTCATATTTGAAAGTAACGATTGTTCTGGTGTGGTTAAATATTGTAATTGGAACACTTTCAGAGGAACTGTCCGGCATATTCGTGAAGAGCATCAGCACCGGAAGCTCGGCCGACCTGTGCAACAAGATACAAATCAACGACAGAATCGTAGAGGTAAGCAATCAGAACACTTCTTGATACACTTCTGCACGCCAATTGGCCATTTATATGAGTTATATACAATCATTGTGAATAGCTGAATGACGACTTCTATTTTGAAATGACGTTATATAGAAGGTAGAAGATGAAGCTGGTGGCCACAAAATTTAGATTACTCTTTTGTTTTCTTCTAATGCTTGTCCGTTTATCAAATTAAGTCGGCGATTATTATTTTAAATACAAATAAAATGTATTTTTATTTATTATCTTTGTTTTGTTAACCACTAAATTGAGTTTAAATACATCTACCGGTTTCGAAAAATACCATTTTCTTCTGTATTTAGTGGTTAATAAAACAAAGATAATAAATAAAAATATGAATTTTAACCACAGAGATAATATTGCTAATTTTAAAAGTACAAATAAAATGATTTAATTAGAAGGATATACAAATAAAATCTATTTTATCGAAAAATATTGTTATTGCTACCAGGATTCGAACCTGGATCTCTTCTAATAATAATAATGAATGATCATTATTTTATTTGCAACAAAAAAAGCAAAAAAAAGGGGGGGACCCACCCTTTCTCGGAAATGTTATAATTATTTGTTTTACTATTGGTTGTATACTATAATATATTTTTATTTTATTATTTCATGATGTCTATAAGGTGGTAATATTACTATTTATTTATATTTATATGTATATTTTAAATGTTGTCGTTCAGTGTACTTTATGGGTTTCTATTGATATCGAATAAAGAATTAAGCGATAATTGCTAATGATTACATACAATTCTCGTTTTTAAGACATTAAAAAATTATATGCACATTTGTTTGATTTAAAGTCGCGTTTTTATTAGCTTTGATGAGTGGAATCAACATGGGAGCTCTAGCTTCTAAACCGGTCCCGGCTAAGGGTGGGTTTTTCCCTTCCAGCTGTCCTCTGTTTTAAAAGTGGTTACTCTCACTCTCAGGCCATTGTAACCATAATATGAATGCGGTCTAAATTTAATTATTTAACTCATAGTTTATAATTTATTTACACCTCTATAGCTTTCAGTGGCTATTTTGATGCTATTAAATTACAGCGTAACAAAATGTATTAACAACATCGTTATCATAATAATGTTAATATATCTATATAAAATTTCGTAAAATATGATATAATTACATCAAAATTAGTTTAACTATATCAACAATAGGTTAAGTAATTTACTAATTTACTTACTTACCTATTTACCTTTATTACGTTTTATTTTAATAATTTCCGGTCGCCATCTTTGATTATTAATTTCAATTCAAATCGTTGCCTAGAATAACAAAAATCATTGCAGAAGACCGTATTCTGATCAAATATTTTCAAATTAAAAAACGTTGGGGTGCTAGGAAAATGATCAAAGAGTTTCAAAACAATGCCTGGACATTACAACGGGACGGAGCTCCATCTCACACAGCCAGAAATACAATCAACTTTCTTCATCGTGAGAATGTTAATTTCATCGACCTAGGCATGTGGCCACCGAACAGCCCAGATTTAAACCCACTAGATTATGTAATATGGTGTGTTTTGATGATTTCCGATTAGCTAAATATTGTGCAAAAAAAAGTTACATTAAGAATTATAATTAATTATATTATGTTTTGAAATAACTCATGTGTTACAAGATGTTCTCACTTTTTTTGGGCCTCTCTATATATTAACACGAATAAATAATCTAAAGTAACACAAAAGTATATATGATATAGACATGAGAGAAATAGTAGGCTTAACAAATTATCATTTTTTATTACCAAAAGTTTTCAAGAAAAGAAAGAATCAGGATGTTAATTATGGTTTCAAATGTGCATTATTACAGCAAATACTGCCATAGATTTACCGGAATAAGACAGACGCCCCCTGAGCGGGAAGTTTGGACAAAACATAAACAGAATTTGAGTTTCTCTCACACATGTCATGACCTAAGGGAAAACAAAACGAAGTACTATTTGCAACAACTCAAAATACTTGGACTGTAGTCGCTTTTTGTGCAATAAAACACGACGTGATTGTTTGGTCTCGAGATAAGACTGTGACCGAGCAGCCTGGGTTCTAGTCTTGCTTGGAAGAGTAACTCTAAAGTATCTAATTTAAAATGTTTTATCCTAAATACCTTGTTATTCTGGTATTATATTATCTTGTATTATAATTGAAAGAAAATTTATTGATTCAGTATCGTATAAATAATTATATTTATTATCTTTGTTTTATTAACCACTAAAATGAGTTTAAATACATCTACTGGTTTCGAAAAATACCATTTTCTTCTTCAGGATGTCATAACTAACTAAAACATAACATAAATTTAACTACGAGTCTCATTCTAAAATTTTTTCCTAAAAATTATTCGAGTAAATTTGTATTAAGTAATGATTTGAGTTAGGTACTAAAGATAAATAGATTTTTTAAAAATAGATTCTGTCAAAGAAACAATATATGTTTTAGTTGTCAAAGAAACAATATATCTTTTAGTTAGTTATGACATCCTGAAGAAGAAAATGGTATTTTTCGAAACTGGTAGATGTATTTAAACTCATTTTAGTGGTTAATAAAACATAGATAATAAATAAAAATATGAATCTTAACCACAAAGATAACATTGCTGATTTTAAAAGTATATAAATAATTCACTTTTATCGTTGTATTGTTTGACTTAAAGTGATACAATTAGAATTATCTTCAAGGTGGACGGTCAGCCTCTTCAAAGTGTGAGTAACCACCAGGCCGTGGAGCTGCTCCGCTGCACTGGCTCCATCGTTCGGCTTCGGCTGGAGAGGTTCCTCAGGGGCCCGCGGTACGAGAGGTTGCAGAAGGCTCTCAAGGGCCAGGGGGGCGGCGGAGGACCACCCTCCCCCAGTGTGACGTCACTTCCGGCCTGTGCGGTCACAATGGTGAGTTTGAAACTTATCATGGTTACAATACACGTATTTTACGCATGTGTTGCAACTCTCTCCACAATTACGAAACGTCAAATTTCATCTATAGAACCTTTTCTCTTATCTAACCGCCACTGTCTACTGACTCAGTTTACATAGTTATATTTTGTTCTCATTCTAATACGAATGATTCATTACTTGTAAACTTACTTGAGTTCAGTGATCTATCTGGTTCGATTAGGAAATGTTAGTATATTTATTAAATGTATTTCTTGTTCATACAAGTTGGTGGGGAAACGAGATGTAAATCAACCAAGAAGAACACGACTTACCTGGGTTTTTCTCCGCTGTAGCCGCAGGTCTCCTGAACGTCAGGAACAACTTCGCTGATTCGCACGAAGCACTATGTAGTGATTATAATCTTCGATACGCACCGCGAGAAACCGAATACACAATAGTAATTCAAGTCAGTGTGACGAGCTTGTAGCAAGTTATTCACACTTCAAAAGTTCCTAGACAACACACACAGAAAGCCGTGCTCTGAGGTAAGAGAGAAGAGGGGGACAGATAGGTATAGTTAACATAATGGAGCGATCGGGAATTCGCGGACCTGTCCTAAATACCGAATATTTCTTAAATAGAAAAAAATGCACTTTCTATCCAAAGTATTATTTATATAACAATCAGAATTCAACAACAGTAACTGGCAGATAATAGGAAAGATCCAATTTTTACCTATTAGTACATACATTTTTTGATTTTTGGTAAAATTATCCTTAGTTCATAATTGTAAATATCCGAAAGAAGAAAATAAATCAATTACAATTAATAATTTTAATCTTTTGTTTTAAATAGTTAATCTAAATATATAATAATTTGTTTTATAATTACGTATATAGTTTTGTTCTTTTAAAAGACGAAGATGCATAATTTTTGTGTTGTCTTGCTGGTCTTACGGGTAATGGATGAACGTAAGAAAATTATATTATTCTAGGTGTTGGATTCCCTTCGGATGGATCGTTTATGAAAAATGAAATCGATAGCATGACAATAAATATGTAATTTTTAAATTCTAGTACGAGGAGTCCTCCGTCATAGACCCTGAGATGGAATCCCGCGCCACGGTGGACTACCCGCCTCCGGGCTCCCCCGTGTCCGCGGGTTCGGCGGACGTCGTGACGGACCCCGGTCCCGGCCACGCCAGCCCCGGCAGCAGGGCCAGGGGCGCTGGATCCCCGCAGGAAGACAAGGAGATCGTGATAGGCCGCGAGCCCAGGAGGGACGGGGCCGCGCTGAGGGCCATCCAGGACAAGTGGCGGGAGATTCTGTCGCTGGAGCCGGATGGGGACATTGACGATTTGGATATTGTGGTGAGGATGTCGCGTGATTTGTTTTAGAACTTTCTCTTTTTCTCGGATCCGGGATCCATCACCTCGCCCATCTCCACTTCTCTCAACTAGCGATGATGATGATGATGAGGTCAGATGAAATGAAACACAGAAATATATTCTTTTTAGGGACACTGCGGCGACACAATCGAAAATACATAGCTTTATGTCGTCACAAAACAATGCGTTCAATTTATACATATATTTTCCATCATTCCAGCTAGCAGACAGCAACGAGCACCAGCAAGACTTATTTTATCAAAAAAAATTAGTCTCTTTATCATATCATTTTATTGGCGTCACTTCGGCGACATCTCAATCCTGTGCGATATACTTACTATATATCTGTCATCTACGTATGTCGTGTTCACGTGCGCGCGCACGACGATCCATGAATAAATTATAAAGATCGAATACTATGTATAATCCAATGTATATTGTACATAATTATCCACGATTTTATTATGAAGGATTATCCTTCTGCGAAGTTTTATTATTCCAGATTATCTATTTAAATTTGTTTTCTTCTTCCTGGTTTTAATTCGTTATCTCTCCGCATATGCAAATTCTGCAACCCCTCCAGGAGGTGCAGGAAAGCGTACTCATTTCCTGGGACAGCAGATGAAGGTATCCGATCCGCACCGAACAACACCCTCCCGATGAGGAAAGTGGACGGATAACGAAGATTTACGGTAATTACCTGCATAAAGTCCGGGTGAACTTTATGAATATTCAATTTTGGTTCAGCCGACTGCAAAGTTTTGCATTTCTTGTAGAAAATTTGCATTTATTACAATATTCAGAAACTTGACACAGTTTGGAGCCCTGAAAGGTGAACTTTAACCTTACAAAATGCAAATAGTATTTTGAGTATTCATGTCTTCTTCAAATAAAATCGACTAATTGCAACGGATTTGGATTTGGAGTAATGTTTCGCTTTGTAATCTTTTATTTGGATAGATGGCTAGCGTGTTCTGCTACCATCCGTTAATCAATCCTTTATCGCGTACCTAGATGTAGCTACATTTTATATAGTTTAGTTATTTGGATCAAAAAATTTTATGATTTCTTATTTCTCTGCATTAATTCAGTCACTTGCAAAGCTGATCTAGTAGATTCTATAGGGGTTAGCTTTATCAGTTATATAGACTCGAAGGGTGTGTTGTGTCAGCAGTGTAGAAATTGACTATACTTAACTTCGATTTGTTAGATCGCTCAGATGGAATCCCGTATATTTGAAGGTTATGTAATAGGTTTTGTATATGATGAGACTGAAGGCTCTATCTCTCCTCAGTTCTCACACGTGTTGATGTATGTCTCAGTGTATATGAATGTGGATTTTTCGAGTGAGTATATATGCTGTGACTAGAGCAAGGTACTTAATAATAACCGGACTTATAAAATTTGGCATTTATTTCGGATCGATTGACAATTGAAAGTACAACGATTAGAAAGTTATGAATGAATATAAATGAAAAAATGTTATAACTCTAATTGAATTTATTAGCACTACTCGAATTTCTCTCATCGACAGGTGAAGTATTAAACTAACTACACATAAATATAGGAGACAAGGCTTAGGTGGTAGACATACAAGTAATTAGGTAGTGACTGATGGTGGGGGAGGAGACGGAGTTACTGGTGGACGGTGGAGGGGTGGTTGTAACGGGAATATTGAGAGGAGAGGACATGAATTAGAAAATGTAATGTTGTTTAACAAATTAATACCCAAGTTCAAATTCCTTTTTATTTCTAAACTTTCAAAATTATTCATTTTATTACTTTTACGTGTGACGGGATGGAGAAGTTTAATGGTGCATGAGTGAAAGGAATAATTATTATCCATGATTTGATTCGCGAATTCGGAAAAGTTAGACAACGACGATGTTATTTTAATCTAATGTTGAGGTTTCTGGAGGTTTGTCCGATATATTTACTATTGCAAATATCGCATGTAATTTGGTATACTTAACTTTTTTCTAAGTTATCTATTTTTGACTTTGAATTGAGATTTAATGTATCTAAGTTGTTGTTAGTCTAATACGAAACTCGAGTAGTGCTAATAAACTCAAGTGGAGTAATAACATTGTTTCATTTATATCTATCCATTATGATGAAACTTTAACGTTAACGTTAACGTTAAGTTAACGTCAATTCAATCAATAATATATTAGAAAGTTAATTTGCATAAATTATGTTCGTAATTGGAGATGCTCACTTGAGGTGTTTTGCCGAGGAGAAGTGTCTGCCTTTCGCTGGCTCCTCGGAGGTGTCCGTCTCGATATAGTGTTATCCGCATTAGGTCAGTACGCTTCGGTACTAAATGGCTGTGGAGAGCTTGGATAAACGGTCAGGAATTATGCGGCGAGTTCAGACCTCTACAACTCGTTCTGAGACACAATATTTTCTAACTGGTAATTTGATATTTTGTGCCAAAAATGAATCCACATCAGTTTATTTGAGACCTTTTGATATGTAGTTTCAAGGATTATATTTAAATAAATTAACTCTTTTGGACAAAATTCTTTTACCTCTCCTCACAACTTAGATGTTCCTACATTTATCTGGATACCTTTCACCATGTTGCAGGTGGGCATGATGATGAAGGAGCCAGGAGGCGGGTTAGGGATTTCGTTAGAAGGGACAGTCGAAGTCCGAGGAGGCAGGGAAGTAAGACCGCACCACTACATCAGATCTCTTCTACAAGATGGCCCAGTAGGAAGAAGCGGTCAGTTAAGAGCTGGAGATGAGCTACTTGAGGTAAGTAAATTTATTTAAGATTTTTTATTCGAAAAATAAAGAATGTATTAAAGTGGGATTTTGGTGGTTGGTTCTGGTTAAATTTGTTTCCTCGTGAGTAAAGTAAGAAAATAATTACGGAAGAGATGTAAGAAAATGATAAATTGTTTTCTAATATAAATGTATTAAGCAAATATTGCCTATAAGTATATTTTAAATATAATACATATATTTATATATATATATAATGAAGAGTGTCTGTTGGTGTGTTTGTTTTTTATATAAATCCACAGTTTTATTCCGAGCTTGATGAAATTTTACACACTTGACCTTTAAAACAAGAGGAAGGTCACTGTCTACATTTAATTTTGAAAAAAAACTACCCCCATCCCCTTAAATGAAGTATTTTCACTCTGCGTAAAGTTCGGGCAATGCTGGGTACTTCAGCTAGTATTATATATATGGAATGCAAAGTGGTAACATATAATTATATTAACTAGCAGAAAGCAATCAAATATCGCCGATTGCTTGCTGCTAGTCCCTACGCGCGCTTATTATGGCCGCTTCGCGACCGATAGTACATTATTACATAATTGTACAGACGGTGTTCTTACGCATCAACTTATTCCACGTAAATACATTTTTGAAAAAACTTTGATCACATTTAACACACGTAAAAATTACAATCTGTCAGCGTCGCATTATTCTATGGTCGCATTTGACAGTGTGACCATAAATAAGAATACAAATTCGTACGATTTCGCTAATGCATGTTTTTTACACGCGATGACACTACAGTTCGAATCCAATACAGTCCAGTAAGTCATAGATAAAAGATGGGGAAGAGCAATATCGACATGGATTTTCCTATAAAGATCTTGCACTAGAAGAAAAACTGCTTGATTAAAAATGAATATAAAGAAAACTCATCCCATGAAAATTAGGGCAGTTAGACAACTCCAAGTCTTCGACTTGGGGAGATCCTCAAATTGAGAACTTCAAGATAAAATAACAAGGTGAACCTAAACTAAGTTGGAATGCGTATTTTAGCTCATTGCTACTTTAAAAGTATTTTACTAGTGTATTCTTCCAATCTGTACATATGATAATAATACCAGAACTCTAACAGAATACTAAGCTACCACAGAAGCTTCCGATAATACAGAGTAATATGAAAAATACACGCGGATTAGAGTAGGTCACGTACAAAAGCATAAATAACGATGGGTAAGCCATATTTCAAGACAAAATTGATCTAGAGGATCCTCAAAGTCTTATAGATAGAGTAATGAGAATGACACGGTAAAGATTGACGAAAGGCCGAAGAGATGGGGAGGTCTTCATCCAGCAGCGTATTGACATGGCTGCTGATGATGATGATGATGATGATTACCTACAAGAATTTTAAAAACATTTTCTTTATTAACATTTAAATTTATCAATATATTTTTTGGTTTCAGGTAAACGGGAGACGTCTGCTAGGTCTTCACCACTTGGAGGTGGTGCGCGCCCTGAAGCAGCTCCCGGCCAGCGTGTGCCTGGTGTGCGCCAGGAGGCCCAAGAGGAGGACCCTCATAGACACCGCTCAGCACAAGGCGGCCTTTGCAGCGAGAGTATGTACTATCATATTTTAGACGACCTGGACAGTTGAATCTTGTTGAAGATCGACCTCTCTTTCGTTCTTGTACCTTCCCGGTGATCGCCGGTTTGTTTTCAACTCTATATAGAACTATGGAGAATGTTTAGGCTTTAATTGATTCATTTTGTTTCTTGAGGTAGAACGGGTCTATCAAATTGTGGTCAGTTTCGAAGTAGCGGACTTGACCATACCAATTCTCCTTTAAACCTCATCTTCGTACTTGGCATTTTTTGATACGAGAGTCCTCCGGTCGTGAAAATACTTGTTTAAATGTTTATTTTTTCTTAACATTAGAATGAGATAGAGTCAAATTCAAAAAAATCTCATTCGCAAAACTGAAAGAATTTGTTCGACATCTTGAAATACGGCAGAGTTACGGATGTTCAATGTTGCATATTTTAAAAGCGATCGGTTTATACCATTTTATCGTGTGACGTCACATCTTCCGAATCGACAAGTCGGTACTCGATACTCCTATATATACGAGAAATGTGACTAACTAGCCCAACTTTGAATGCCAATATTACACATTTTTAAAATAATCAAAAAGCATAATAATCTGAATTTTTTTATTATTTTTCCTAACACACTACAAAAACTTATTTCTGACATGCTTCACTACCATATTACCTATAGAATGAATTAATATCTATTTTTTTAGGATGCTATTTTCTATTTTGTAACTTTTAGACCATTTTGTTTTCAAAGAATTTCGAAACGATTTAATTAGAAGAATATTTGATCGGTGCAGAACATCCTCGGGGGAAGTCTCCAAAATTTGCTGCCGCCCCCGGAGAGGATGATCAAAGCCAAGTCCGAGAGTTCGATAACCTCAGCCTGCAGCACCAACGCCACCATCGCTTCTACCATACTCGGTTAGTCACTGCTTCTTGATTCATACTCTGGTAATACCGATGACTTTCATTTTATATTATAAATGAGCCCTAAAACCACACATTCACTCACATGTTCGTGTGAAGATCACGGAGTGTATTAAATAAGTGTGTGTCGGAGCAGGTTGAAGAAAATAAACTGTTTACGGTTGACGAAAATTGCATCAAAACACAGTTACAAATTAGAGATATACAATATCCGTACAATGAAAAGTCTACACACAGAGACGTTTCTTGAAGAATGTTATCTAGAAGACGGCAGAGAGAAGAGTGGTGATCACATTGGTTATTGTAGCTTCGGTACCGGGCGTGTTTTTGCGGCTGTTCGGAGCTATGATTTTACGCACCGGCATCTGCAGGTTGCGTTCAGCTTCGTCGGCCGGTGATGACAATAGCAGAGGAGATCAACCTCCCAAATCTTTGATCAGTATCATCAAACTAGTATTGGTTTTGGTAGCGTTAATTATATCTTTGAAAAGTAAATGATAAAATCAATAACATAAAACGAAATTAAAATTACATTAATTGATTTTGGTACGTTGAATTTTCAGTGCCAACTTTCAGTATTCAGTCTGTAAGCAATCTAACTTCGCGAAACTAAGACAATTCGAATAAAACCATTCAATTATTTTATCAAATTCAATAAGTTAAAATTAACTCAACTCAGGGGTGGAGTTAACATGTTTTACCAGTTTCTTCAGTTGATCTAAATGGAGATTTTACATTACTGCAGAAACTTATATGCGATGATGAAAGGTAAAGTGATATTGTCAGTATGGTTTTAATCAGCTGAGAAAGTTTGATTGTCTGCTTTAACAGATGATTTCAAAAGCATAGCAAGTTGATTTTAAAAATTAATTCTGATTTTGAAAAATGTAGTAATTTTTTTTTTTCGAAATGTGTGATCATTTTCTAATAAATGATTGCAAAATTCTGAAAAACCATTACTATTTAAACATCTTTAATGCTCTTTGACTCGTATGTTATTATTTTGACTTGTTTTTCCATAGCAGATTTTAAGATTTACACAGAACACAATTACTTATACATACAATTTGTTCTGTTATTCCTATTATATTATCATTAAAAAGAATACATTGTAATTGTAAAGTTTTAATTATTTAAAACATAGGTCTGTGATATTCTAAATACTAATTAAATGTATTAATTAGAAATATATTAATATAAAATTAATTTCATCAAAAAATATTGTTGTTGCTATTCCGGTTGCTACCCAATTCGAACCTGGATCTCTTCCAATCCGGGAAACGTGCATTATCCGATTATACTATACCAACACAGTGGATTGACGACAAATTTTCGAACGTACATGTTACACTTTTCAAATTAATACATCTATCGTTCCATTATTTGAAAGCCATCTACTATATTTTTACGGAATCTCAAATACCTTTGAGTAAACCGATTGTTGACGCCAGAATTAACAATTCATTTTTATTAAATTTTGGACACATTGATACAACTTATATATTATTAAAGAGAACACATGACGAACGATAGATGTATTCATTTGAAAAGTGTAACATATAGGTTCGAAAATTTGTCGTCAATCCACTGTGTTAGTATAACATAATCAGATAATGCACGTTTCCCGAATTGAAAGAGATCCAGGTTCAAATCCCCGTAGCAACAACAATAATTTTCGATAAAATTGATTTTATTTGTATATGTTTCTAATTAATACATTTTATTTGTATTTATTATATTAGTCTTAAATTGAATAATTTAGAATCAATAAAAATAAATAAAATGTGTTAATTAACCAAAATATTTATAAACAACCAACTAAAGTACAAATCTTAAAATTTTTCTTATAATTTTGTATAATTAAGTCGATTTCCACATCATCATTACAATTGAATACTAGATTTATTTTTATAATTGATTTTTTAAAAAATAAAATCTAAAAATCGTACAATTTTACATATGATTTGTAGTTAGTTTATTTGACTTGTGTTGATGAAGAAATATGTATTTTATAAAACCGGTTGGTGTATTAAATATAACACATAAAGTAGTTAGAAACAAAGTTAAAATTATTTATATTATAATTAATAAAATCTACAGTATAAAGTTTATTATAAAAATAAATTATTCAATTCCTCACCTATCGCAGGAAATCCATCTATAAAGAGCAGATCCCGTTCTTTGGAACCGGTGAGCGGACTGGCCATGTGGAGCGACCAGCCTGAAGTTATTGACCTTGTAAAGGGCGACAGGGGGCTCGGATTCTCAATCCTGGATTACCAGGTAATTAAATAAGTCAATTCGTGGAGTTGTTGCTTAACAAGTGTATGATGAAAGAGACATGCGAGTATTTAGAGACAAAAGGGTATTTATCCCTAGTCCATTTTCATACATTCAAGTGGATACCACAGTAGAAGTGACCTAGAGACAGACCAAAGATGTGGTGGGTTGACTGCATGGAAGAGAACTGGAGCAGGATGGGAGACTCTGGGAACCGGACAATAATGGCCAGGGATAGGAGTCGGTGGAGAACATTTGCGGAGGAGGCCAAATTCTACTCCGGGATGTAGTGCCGTGGAAGAAGAAGACTTTCATATATCATCTCATGCACATGCTCATGGCTATTGAAGCTGATGAATATATCTTTCTGAAAATATTGATAAATATCATATTAGTAAAATTTATTAATATTAAAACGTGCTAAGCTACTTATACTACAATATTTTGAATATGTCTAAATCTTTGTAGGAACCAATTACTGGGATTACCAATTACTCTCACAGAGACGAAGCTATTATTATATAGCATAGTTGGTAATAAACAATTGAAATGTTCCAGCGTGATAACATATATACAACTTCCAAAAAATTTATAGATGTGGTAGCATTGTGTAAAGTAATCACTTAAGCTAGCCGATGACAGGTCGTAAGCCCTGTGATGCCCGAGACTTCCATATTTCCCATCTAAAAATAATAGCTTTGTCTCTGTGAGACATTTATATCTTACATATAATATAATTTAAAAATTAATGGTACAAAATTAAATTTTTGTCATGATTGACGATTCCAAGGCCAATATATGAAAAAGTAATATCTAAAAATATTTTGAAATGCATCTTGAGAGAATGTATAAGATAATCCTGATTACGATCTATGGTACGTAGAATCTAACATTATAAAAAAAATGGACGTCATGAAATCAAAAAATTCAAATTAAGTAATAATTCAGGACACGTTTCAGGACCCCGTGGAACCTCGCGGAACGGTCATAGTCGTTCGGTCCGTGGTGCCTGGGGGCGCTGCCGCTAGAGGCGGGCGCCTGAGGCCGGGGGATCGTCTCCTGTCAGTCAACGGGGTCGCGCTGTCAGGGGCCTCGCTGGCCACGGCGGTCAGGGCTCTCAAGGCAGCCCCTAAAGGTAAACATGCTTGAAATATTTTGTTTACATACTATTTGCCACAGATATTTTATTATAATTTTGCTTCAAATTGTTCTTTTGAATTACATCGATAATAAATAAGATATTTTTGTAGGAGTTGTGAAGATAGGGGTAGCTAAACCACTACCGACCAGCTCCCTGGGGAGTGGCGATAGGTGTAAGAGGAACGACAGTCTTAGCACGAGTAGTCAGGTAAATACATGTATTATATACCTAATATATAAAACTTGTTGCACACTGTTTTAACTTTTGTTTTTTCCGTCGTTTTTTAAACAAGTTATCCGAATATTCGCTTTTTTATTATTTACTTTCAGTACAGTTTGGCTTTTAACTGACTATACTAAATCGTCAAATTTGTATAAATTATTGTAACGCCATGCAGGCCTCGGGACAGATCGAAGCGAAACGAAACGCTGCTTCAATTTGTGAAAATCTCACAAATATAGCTCCCATTTGTGATATTCTTTTAATTTAAATAACAGCTCGTTAAATTTTTCGTTTCGAGCCCTGACGCCGTGTACGTCTCAGACACACGTATCATACTACCCCTGCACAGATTATGTATTTTCGTGTATGTTACATTTCTTCCTCGTTAGTGTTTAAAAATATATTAAAAATTCATAAAAACTTTCATATATATTATATCATAGTCCAGTGATGGCGAACCTTTTAGGCCCGGCGTGTCGAAATTTCAGAAAATCTAACTGTGTCACCCCTCGCTATAGTATTTCATTAATTACATATGTAATATGTACGTAGTAGTAAATTCGAACGTTGCTGTAGGGTAGACGTATGTCACGAGTCATACACGCTTCGCGACAAAGGACGAAACACGACGTTTTGCGACCATGTACGCCATACACAGGTGTTGTGATACGATAAAAAATCAGCTAGCCAATGTTCACTTGGAATTTTTTTTTTAAATCGACATTAGATATATATTATTTTTTAAATATTTTTGATTGTCTGTTCTCTCTCTTTTATGATATAAAAAATAAGTTTATAAAAATCAACGCGTCAGTGTCTGACTCGCGGGTCACAGGTTCGTCATCACTGTTTTAGTCCATTTGCGAAATTTTCTAATGTTTTATTTTATTTTTAAAACAGTTTCGTGACTATGAATATTATAATAATATTTAATCAAAAGTTATGAACATATCACATGAATTACTGCCATCTGTTGATGGGTTCCAAAATTAAAACTTATTTTTAGTACCACCGCGTTATTTCCACCAGCACTGTGTTAATGTTCGGTTTGAGTCTTGTCTGAATAAAAATATTTTGCTAAGTGTTTTGTTAAGTCAATCGGGAGTCATCAACCGTATTGTACACTCAAGGAAATGGTTTTATTTAAAAATGTAAGTTTAAGAAATTTATTACTTTTTTCTTCTTTAATGATATACTCGTAGAACATTTTTATACATAGATACCTTCATGCATTTTGGATACGACATTTGTCAATGAAAGGGAATAAATAGTATAGAATCCTTGCTTAAATATATTAAGACTAACTAAAATCTAATAAAACATTAAATTTGATTTCATTCACTGCTGAATTTTTAATTATATTAAAACTTATATATAATATTTATTAAAAAAAAAAAAACCTATGAAATATTTATTCCCTTTAGTGTACAATGGGTAGAACATATTAATTCCCAGCATGAATTTCTCCCTAAATTATTTGATCATTTGCAAACTTTAAGGGTCTGTAATATTGAATATATATTAATCAACTTTGTCAGTAAAGGTCCATTTCTATTTCAGCACTACGAAGCCCTTCTGCAGACCTACAAACTATTGCTGAGGTTCCAAAATGACGTCAAGAAAATATACATCAAGAAAGAATTACTGTCGCGTAAAAAAATATTCAAAATCATTCCGAAATATATTGATCCAGTAAGAGATGTCTCATAAATATATCATCGATAAAAAACAGTTTTCTAATTAATACTGATAATAAAAAAATACTAATATAATTTCATATACGAGGTGTAACAGTTTAATTCTCGTGATTGCGTTTAAACTAATACTTGCGTAAATTTCAAGCGGTTACAGCACTCACTGAGAGAACTTTCTGGCCAAAAAATCGATTATTTTTAACTGAATGAATCCAAAATGAAATGTTACAATGAAAGGATGAAAATTTTGAAAAATAACTTATATTCAACAGAATGTGAGACACGTATCGAACAGTTCCAGGCCTGCTTCCAGAAATGGAGATGCCGTGTACAAGAGAAGTACTCTGAAGGCGACAGCAGCGCCAATAGTCTACAGTGCCACACGTATGTGCATTCACACCTCGTTTGTACAAGGGTCGAGTCTAAATATTTTCAAATAATTTTTTATGGATAAAATAAAATATATTAAAAACAAAAATATTGTGATTTTCCATTAAAACGAATACATTAAAATTAGGATCATATTTACAAAAGATAAGTAGATAAAAGACAGATTAAATTTTTAGGGAATTAAAATAATAACAGTGTGAATTATTTTTGCTTGCAGTATTTAAAAACAAATATATATTACAGTAGATATTACTCGGTATTAAGATTTATTATATCTTAAAAGTACGTTTATTAATTAATACATATTTAATGTATGTTAAAAATACAATATGATAATATTGTATTTACAGATCGCCCAAACTAATTATTCCATATATTATAAATGATGTATGTTATATAGAAAATTGTAATTCGCAAATTCAGTTATCTTATCCACAGTGTAATTTAAGTGTAAGCCCACAGAGGTATAGATGTTAATTATTAGCTACACGATCAGAGGACAAAATGTTCCGTTTTCCTTTTGTTAAGATTGAAACTTCACACTACTACAGTGAGCTAAAAATATATAGCCGTATAAATTATGTAGTTTCATCAGATAAATGATGTCTATAATCTAGCGGCCAGGGAAACGCCTCAAATTACACATTTTAAGTCATTAATGGAATTGAAAGATTTATAAGTAAATAAATACTCATTAATTAACATGAGTAATAATTAGTTGCCTACATATACAAGCATGATCTATGTGCTTTCAGAGTACCGGGTCCGTTTGGACTAAAAAAGTATAAAAAAAATATTCTAGGTAATTTTTTTTTAAATTGTTTACGTAAATTTGTTGTGCTCCAATTAAAAATGTGATGTTTTTCTTTATTTCATTCATTCATAAAAATATTTCTCAATATTACATAAATATAAATATATGTAATTATATAAATTAAATATATGTTTGAGTCATGAAATAAAGTGATGGCATTTTACACACATTATTTGTGGAAATATAGATCCGACAGTTTATAATACATTTACGCAATAGTAAAAATATTTACTCTTCGAAAATTAAATCCGTGTATAAACAAGAGATATATTTTACAATAATGCATATTATATTGTTAGTGTTTAAATTTTCGTTCGAATCGAGTCATATTTTAAAAAAAAAATCGCGGAACTACTTGATTATGTTAGTGGTACTAACGCGATCACGCGAGTGACACTAAAATTATAATATTGAAACAAGGAATTTGCGTTTGTTTATGTCTATATATTTTGTAGTCTGGAAATTTAGATATTTATCTCTATTATACTTGTAGAACATAATGTTACTTGCATTTTTAAACTAAATAATATTATTTATATATTATATTCAACTAATACTCAAATTTTACATACCTACTAATGCCATCCACAATGTAGCAGTAAATTTATTTGGTAGAATTCTTTAACTTTTTACTGTTTTCATGAATTACGATGTATTAATTATAAATATATACATATAAAATCAATTTTGTCGAAAAATATTGTTTTTGCGCTACCGGAATTCGAACCTGGATCTCTATTTCCAATCCGGGGAAGTACACTACCAATTGTGTTATAGCGCCAGTATTTTTCATGACAAATTTTCGAACCTATATGTTTCACTTTTTCAAATTAATACATCTGTCGTTCCATTATTTGAAAGCCATCTGCATTGTATTTACGGAATCTCAAATACCTTTGAGTAAACCGACTGCAGACGCCAGAATTATCAATTCATTTTTATTAAATTTTGGACACATTGATGACAGCTTATATTATTAAGGAGAACACATTCTTATTGTGAAGTTGTGTTCTCCTTAATACTAAAAATATAAATATGTTTTCTGAAATTAATTGTCACTACATATCATATAACCTTGTTTCTTAAGCAATTTGCTATTAAGAATTGTTGTTATATAAGTAGATTTTAAGGTTTATATCAATGCCAGAGCTTATTTTTACGATACGTTTATGCAAACAGTAGGTACACACTAAAAAGCTTTATGTGATCCATGTATGGTATAGTTCCAATTAATGTGTGTGTGTGTGTATTCAAATGTTTATACGTGAACTTTATAGTTACAAATATAAAAACATGTATTAATATTTTTAAATTATAAAATCGAGATGTTGTGAAAGTCTTTTTAGACGAGCTTATGTATTGTGCAATTAAATGTCAATTTAATAAATATGATTATTTGTTAAATTGTTATTAAAGAATTATATTTTATAATATGTATTAACTGATATATAAACATTATGAAAGGCTTACGAAGTAATTTTCAGATATTTAAAAAAATAATTGAAAGAAGTATAATTTAAAATATAATAAAGGACCATTAATATATATCGACCGTGAGGTGCCAACCTAACAATCAATTTTAAAAGAAGAAGAAAAATTCATCTCATTTTTCTATGGTGTACGAACCTATTAGCTATTTCCGTAAACAATATTTGAATATTTAGTATTTATGGTCGATTGTCATTTTGTGTATTTCAATAATATTATTTAATAAAAAAAAAGAGAGATTTGATAGATATCGGCAGTTCACGGTTGATAGGTATCAATATATCACCGGACTTATTTATATATTATCACATTCACTAAAGAATTTAAATAATATCGATTATTTTTTTTATTTATAACATTCTGGAAATACTGAAAAACATTTATCAATGTAAAGTTGTCTGATTGGGTTATTTTTGTTTAAAATAATAAATTTTCAAACACGTAAACAACACGAATGTCCTGATTTGGGAAATTTCCGGGTAATATCAATAATAATTTGTTGTTTAATTAACTTTTATAACAATGGACTCCTTTTAATATCATATTTACTATCAGTGAATGTAAAATATACGGATATGATACAGAAAGTATTGTGAATATGAAAAATGACTTTAAATTATATAATAAAATACACCGCTTATATTTAATTTCAATTTATTCTGATACCAGATATTAAATAGGCTTTAAAATGTCGGTGTTATGCAAGCTTACATAAAAGTAATAACAGCTATAAATAAAAAGTTATCTATTATTCAATGGTAACTAGATGTTGTAAAATGAAAGACATATCTTTAGTCACGTAAATAGTTCATATTGTTAGTGTATGTAATATAAGAAGCAGTTATTTTATGGTTAGACATTTTAATAATTAATTAAAAATAATATAATATACTTGAAGCAAGCCGGTTTCGGTGTTCCATTATCAGGGCAAAATTAAACTAAATCTACGAGCAAAAACACAATTTCGTATTTCTTTTCGTTGATAATTTAAATATTTATACTTTTGAAATTAGATTTACTTTTTAAAAATCTACTCCGTGGAACATGAGTTTTGATATACGAATATGAAAATAAATTTCAATTCAACAAAAATATTTTATATTAATTATTATTTTTTTATCGGCACTTAAAATTGAAAATATATAAATGTATAATATTACATGTTACCTTAGGATATAATCATTTATTCTATGAAACTCCAGAAGATTACTCATTGATAGTAACATAAATTGTCGCTGTATTATACAATGTGTATTGAATTTTATTTTTAACCTTTACCATACCATGATATAAAATACCCGAACGCAGCCATGCTCTCAACTCGTGTTACCGTAAATATAAGTTAGAAAAAATATTTTTATTAGCTTAAATGACTTTAATGGCACGAATTCATTCTACATACTGAGCATTCAAATTTGAACAAATGATTAATAACATAATTTAGAGCATTCATTAAGTCCTATACAATGTGTCCTTCCTTCTTATCTGTCTTCATTTAATTAGTGAGAAAGAGATAATTATATTTGTATGTTTGTTGTTCTTTTCACTGTGAAAATAGTGTGTGATCTCTGTCTTTCATATCACAAATGGTATTTTTACCAACGTATTAATTTTATAACGGATTGAATGGAAAAAATAATTGTTTTTGTACGATTCCCTTTTCATAATTGGTTTTTCACTAGTCATTCCTAAGCGCTAATATTTTCTTTAAGATTATCTAAAATATTAATTTTATGTTACATGTATTTACCGAGATATTACAGGTTTAATTATGATAGTAGACCTGTGTTACTGCATGGTTTGGGAAGGGTTAAGAAACTAAATGTGATTATTTTTCGCTAAATTTTTTTATTAATTGTGATGGCTAAATAAAGAATATTCTTAAGGAATTTAAAGGTGTTCGTGATAGTTCTTAAGCTTAAAACATTTGCTGATGCAAAACTATAAAACGGCATATATTCCACAAACTCAATATTTTAAACGATATTTGGCGATCGGTAAAATCTACTTACGCCAATAGCTGTACGAGTTTCAATAGTATCGATTAAAGGCAGTTTAACAAGGGCAGATTAAGACAACATAAAATTATAGTAGCATATTCAAAACATTTTACAGTATTCACAAGAGTTAATGTAGATTATTCGTGAAAGTTAAAATATAAGATAACAATTCTGAGCGGGCGTTCTGTGCTACTAGAGAAATGGGCGTTTGTCGGACGGCGGGTGAGAAGACAATGACGTGCAATCGCACCTATCGCAGGAGCGAGACATGCGCACAGCGGCCGTCGGGAAAGTGACCTCTAGCGGATGCTTTGCGACACGGCTCCCGCCACACTTCTTCAACAATACACATTACATGCTAAATGTTACTAACAAAAATTTGATTTATGAAATTTGAATTGAGTAAGACGCGATACAAATGGTGAGATTGTTAATTAGAAGCGTGCGCATTCTCTAGATGACTCATTCGTAATTTATTCAGTGTCTAGAGGCCCTTAAAGTTCTTCAAAGTAACTTGGTAGTTTATCTCTCTCGCATAATTTAATTTGATCATCTAATTCAACCTCCCTATCTGTGGAAACCATAATTTAGAGAAAAACTAAACCAGTTAATTTATCAAACTTTCATAATTATTAATTTCAACCGAGTTCTCACTAAAGCTGATGTTTACTCATATATATATATTTATTTATATGAGACATTTATACAATTGATCTGTCTCACTATAAAAATCTTCTTTTTTTTATTGTTTCCGTAGTAAGTTTGTAGAATTCCATAATCACATATGTGAAAATAAAATACTTGTTTTTTGATCCTACTAGTTTAATTTACTTGAGACAGGCGCGTTTCGCCTTGTAAGGGCATTATCAATCAATTAGACGTATCTCAAGTAAATTAAATGAGTAGAATCAAAACACGAGTGTTTTATTTTCACATATGAGAAAAAATGTTGAGATAGATAATATTAAACACTACATTAGCCATTATATATACTTTGATTGATTTACATAATTCAGGACAAAAAATTGATATATGATTGATAAAATAACGGGTTGGTTTAAATTAAGTATTCATAAATCCGCTTTTGAATTCGGAACAAAATTACATTTAGAACCATTTTAAAATAAAGGATATTGAAATTAGATAACTCCGTTATTTCGAAATGTGGTATTGCGCCAATAAATTCATTAAAATTGTGCCGGTTTCAGTTTGTCATTTATTGAAATAACACTAGTTAATAAATTAATTGGTTCTGCATTATAGACTTAATTGTTTTCCATTAATCAATATAAATATAAATATGTAACGAATTGGCGCGCTTAAACAGTTTCGGAATGCCGTGGCTTGTGAATCGTAAGTCCGATCGGAACAAAACTTTCATACCTCTCCATGCGAACGATACAAATATGCATTAAAAACCATAGACAAAGTTTTGTGAGGTTAAGACAAAAAAAATATAATGAAGAATTTTGTTAAAAAGTACTATCAGGGTAAAACGCTCCGATGGTATGCGCGAGTACTGCCTCAACTCTGCGCGTATGCCCAATTATTACGCAATGATTTTTGACTACAGAAACGATGATAATTCACATTTTTCGAATTCCAAATCTTCAACACCACTATTTTGCTAATTAAAAAAAAAAAACCGCAATTGCACATTGCAACAGTGGTAAATTTTATAAAGGCATATTTTTAGAAGCATTAATTATCAAACATATATATATATATACTTAAAAATCTCTGCTACAGTAGTAATCAGTTACAATTACGTTTATCGTCAATTGCCAAAAATATCCACACCCCACCATTTGATCGGATATTCAATTCTTTACCAATGTTTGAGTTACGATCGTCGAAGCTAGCCATAATAAATATAAGCCGTTTAGTTAACTAAAGTTAAAACGAGAAATTCATTTCTCCTTGTGAATGTTATTTCTAATTTTATTACTGATTTACCTCAAATATTATTTTCCTTAACTCTGTGATACAAGTATCATTTTTAGACTGATTTAAATTTAATTTAATGTACAGTGGAACCACGCCATTCGTCCGCCTCTTTACCAGTACAACTCGGCATTCGTCCACCTTTTTCGAATAAAAGTCTTTCTCGCGTTGGCTCTCGTTTGCTTAGCGTCACTTGTACAAACTCCGTGAAACCCGTAATATTTAATTGGTATTATTAGTTATTATTAAGCATTTTCGTGGGTTCAAGATTTTTGATTAAGACCACAGAGGAAAGCAGTGAAATAATTGATAATTGAATTGAAAAAAGAACAATCGTCGATCCACCTTATATTATCGCTTTGTGGAAAAAATGATTCGACATTCGTACAAATCGAAATTTTGTTCGAATAGCGGGGTTCCACTATATTACCAATTGTTAATGCGCAATGATGCCTATTAATTAATGTTGACACTGTATTGCATTCCATTCAGCACAGTCTTATTTAATCTTAATTAAATGTAACACATGGAGATTATATTTTTTAATTAATTAACATCGGGGGCATCATTTTAAAATCTTTATTCAGCTTCGTTTTACGGGTTAAAAATTATATTGCCATATTCTTCCTAGTTAAAAAAATATTTCGTTAATGTATTCAATGTTACCATTTACAAAAGTTATATAATAAAATTTAAATTTTCTTCACATTCCTAATATATTTGTGATGTCCATTATGTTAAATGTTAAACTTCATTATAATAATAAAATATGTGTGCTTTTAACATAATGTGTTTTTTTTATTTCACCCTTATACCTTCCTACCAATATTAGTTTGGCCAAAAAATATCTTGTTCATTATATTATTGTTATATGGTTGAAAATATAATAATGTGATGTATTTAATAACAAATTAAGTAAAAAGGTTATCTCTTGACACTTCAATAGTTCATTTTCTCATGCTGAAATCAACACATTGTTTTGGTTTGTTAAAGGAATGTGTAAACTCTGCAGACTCGGACGACCACACCGGGTTCGATTCCTACCACGAGTGTCTTCAAGAGTATCAGGAATGTCTGGAGGTGGTACAGATTTGCTTAGAACCTGAGGATCCTTCTCTTAGGGAAGACGATATGTCCAACTTGGAAGATTTCAGTTTTGAAGAGATGAAGAACGACCCCGCTGTTGTTAACGGACTCAAAACAAGCCTAACAAATCATAAAAGTAAAAATGGAAACATTATAAAAGCGGATGCTTTCAGCAGAGATGACACTGAGTTTTATAATGTCAGAGACCTGATCAGTGATAACTTGAAATACAACGGAACTCAGTGTGACAAACTTGGCGAATTAAGAAAATCAGATGATTCTTTGGACGGTAACGATGAAGACATGACGATAACGGAAGATGAACATAACCTGACTAAACTGAGCATAGATACTAAAATATCTGACGGAAAGAGCGTGTACGTTGAGGAAGATAAAAATGGGATTAACGCCAAAAGAAGAAAAAGCTTATCGAAGGACCAAAACAGAGATTTATCTACTTCAGATGAAATGGTGTTTGCCGTAACACCGACCGGATTAGAAAGAATTAGTTTCGAGAGATATTGGAAGGACGGAGACGTGGACGAGTCGTCTAAAGAATCGGAGAGAGTTTTTAATCCTGACAGCCTGAGAAGCGACGAGAGTTGGAAAGACTGCCACTCCGTCGCCGCCACTCCGAGCGAAAACATGCCGGAAGGTGTGGAGGGAAACGTGGTCAAGTCCATGCGGAGCGCCTTGTTTGAGAACAGCATACAGTTCATCGATCACGACATCGAAGGTTACGACACGTGCATAGAAGACGATTCGTTATCCATGAAAGTCGATGATAGAATAACCAACAACAATATAGAATTGAGCGACTCTGATAAATCAGATAGAACAAATAAATTAACAAATGATACGGCGAAAGATAACGCTAACGAAAAATCCACTGAAAACTCTCTCAGCTTAGAACTCGTCCAGAATAACATGGCTATTCTAGCGTCAGATAAAAACAACCAAAACGTTAACCAAACGACGGACAAAATGAATAATGGAGCTTGCATAAATGCGAATAGTCTCGAAAGTTTAGCAGCCAAAAAAAATATAATCAAAATAATAAAAAACGATTTGGGCGGCAGCAGAGACTCCAATTTACACCAAATAAATAACAACGCTATCGTCAGCGAAATAAAATCAAACGAAATAATTGAAATCAACGTGGAAAGCGAAAATCAATCGCAAGCTGCCGACAAACCAAAGAAGAAAGTCCACAGAATTAGAGTAGTGGAATACTACAATGATCAAGCCGAATGCTTGGAAGAGTACATGCGACAGAAAAAGATAGACGATGAAGAAAAGGCCAAAAGAGAAACGATAGAAAATAATATGAGAGCAGTTAGAAAAAGCAGAACGAGTAATTTCCTTAAACAGATCAATCAGCCCAGCGAAGACTCAACGGACCAAGAAACAGTTTTCCCCGTGATGGGTTGCCACCAGTGCTTCTTGGAGAACTACGCGTACGAGCTGACCCAAGCGTATTTCTCAGAGGCCAGCAAGTGCAAGTTCTGCGCAGTTATCAAGGAGATGTTGGAGCCTCCGAAAAGGCTACCGGAGAGAAGTCATTCGGCCCCGGCCATAATGGACAAACACTACAAAAGAAGAGAAAGCAGGGTCCAAGTCACTTCTATTTTGGAAGTTCCCACTGCGCACAAGGACAGAAGGAAGTCAGCGGGTCCACTGAAGTTCTTCCCCTGTAGAATTGAAAAGTAAGTTATAATTACTATTATATTCTAACTTCTCTGGATTTTCAATACAAATAGTCAATTTTATAATATGGCTAAGACCATATTGATATTTCATATTTTATAAGATTGGCCCAAGTCCTCGTAGATTTTCTGCAATCGTTGAACACACCATATATAATGTTTTTGGGATTCTGGAATTGTCATCTCTCACAGATTTCTGACTGATTAAGAAAACACATATCTTTTTTATAAAATAACATATCATTCACTTAAACGTACTCACAAAAATTTATCTATTCTATTTTCAATCTAAAGTTCCTCGGTTTATATTCATAATTTTATCATCAATTCTTTGCCATCCTCGTTTTGAATATTAAAAATATCACATGTCAATCTTCTTCGAGAGTTTTTTTAGTTTTCTGTCCGCCACTGGCTATTAATTCAGTTAATACTGTTATCTTTTGTTCTGGTTCTAATACGAATGATTCAATGTTTCACACTCATTTGTGAGTTAGGTTTAAATTAGGTTAGGTTAAGTTAGTATACACTTTTAAATATACGTATTAAACAGTTTCGAAATGTATTAAATATTGAATAAAAATATGTTTAGGTATTTGCTATATGAAGTATCATTGTATATACCAATCAGAACCCAGCAAATAATGTAGGGCGGATAACAGGAATTAACAATTTTCTTTTACAATAACACAGGCAGTTTTTATTTTAGTCAACGGATATCCAATGATATAAATAATCAACAATGATACCCTTCCGCTTGTCAAGTAAACAAAATTTTAGTTGAATTTTGTCAATGACGTCAAAAAGTTTTAAAGATCGATGTCTTCTGGTAATTTTTTTTATTTATTTGACATTTTTACAGTTTTTTAAAACATGTATTAAGTATTTTACATTATTAAAATTACATGTTTTTTTTCGCTTACCTCTCCAAAATAGAGACTAGCTCTTGTGCATGGAGAGGGAGTTATACTATAATAATTTTATATAATATTTTATTTATTGTCTATTTGTGTGCTTCTGAAGTGTTCTATAATATTGTTTATTTTCTAATTATGTGTTTCTGAAGTGTTCATTTAATTTCTTTCTAAACTCTTTTATTTCATTAATTTGTGTAGGGAGGCTATTGAAATTTTTTATCTCTAAATATATAAAATTTTGCTGATAGTGTTTGGTGTTACATTTAGGGATTTTAAGGTTATTTTTAAACCTTAATGATGTGCTTGTTTCAAATTTTACAGTGTTATTTTTTTTAATTAATTGAGAATTTTTTATAAATGTTTTCTATTTTGGGAACTGGGAATTTTGCAAAAAGTGTGTTGTAAAAGATGATTTTTTTAAATATTACTTTGATGGTCGTTCTCTGTATTATTTTTACCGAGTTCATTATATTATTGTATGCTCCTCCCCACCCAATTATTCCATACTGGAGTAGTGAGTGAATAATAGCAAAATATACCTTTTTAAAATTATTTATACTTAAAATGTTTCTTAATCTTATGAATATATAAATACATTTTCTTATTCTTTTCACTAATATGACTGTGCCATTTTAAATGTTGATCATTTTTTACACCGAGATATTTGATTTCTTTTTTTGGGCTTAAGTTTGTGCATGAGTCCTTGTTATAAATAGTAATTTTTATTTGAAGTCTTATACCGATTAATAGAAGTTTGATGTCATTATTGATGTACATTAATATTTTTAGTTTCGCATATACCTACGTTAAAAGTAAATAAAATTCCTATTACCTATATAAACCAAAAGTACTAGAACATGTCAAAATCATTGACTATCGATTATATACCATATTTCAAGGCATTCCTGAAATATTTCGAATAAACCTTTCTTGAACAGAAAACCTCTGTTCCCGAAACGAAGCCTTATTTTCCACGCGACGTCACACATTCTTTATGTCGTCTGTCCAGATTTTAACGACCCTTACTTCTTCAAGCGGCAGGTATCGCGGGGGCGGGAGTAGGGTCGGGTGTCCTCGACAGATGTCACCCGCGTGCGTTCGAAGAAGAATTCTATTGTTGCTGAAACGATTAAATCACTTTCATGTCATTTTATATTATTTAGAGATCTTAGTTATCCATTTTATATCTGTCTGCTGGTAATCCCGTGGGAGAGAACCTTTTTAAGTACAATTAAAATAATATTAAAATAAATCACCTACCAAATAGTTCTGAATTCTAATGAAACGGATTGGTCAACATCTCTCTTAAAGAAAATTTCATAAGGACTTAAATAACAATGTATAGATAGGTAAAACATATAAAAAAATATTTTTCGTAAAGCCATTACTACATACTATACCATACAAGAAGTTTAAATGTTATAATTAAGAAGAAAAATATAAAATATCTTAAACACAATTATTGAAATGTAAAGCTTATGGCTTTGAAGGACAATCACTGCATTGAGTATTGTCACAGTTGTTGTATGGTAATATTGTTACATGCTTGAAAATACAATTTCGCTTTTAAACTAGCCTGTATCTCGAGAAGTGTATCCAACATAGCGTGGATGGATGCAATCTCGTTATATAAGTAAATCGTTCTGGACAAAGGACAAAGATTACTGTTGCAAATCACCGAGCGAAATAGAGTTGGAGATCTCAACGGTTGGACGGAAGTGTTCAAGTCTATATGTAATAGTATCAAAGGATACTTATAAAGACACAATGTTAATCAATGCAAGAGGTTCTACACATTTTTGCCGATGAATCATAAGCCTATTTATGCTATAAAATTAAACTAAGGCGTATTAAAGTACGAAATTTTTTAATGACATTTTCTGTTGTTTCTCTGTTATTGATTTTTTAGCCGGAAATAATAATCGAATTGTTTAAAGATGTCAAAGTTTACACTTAGGTTTTAATTTAAATAATTCTACACGTTCGTTCAGAAAAAGTTTCTTCATCCCGCGCCCGAGCACAAGGTCCATAAATTTCAGGCAAAAATTTACATGTAATTCATATTTTTAATCCCATTTTTGGCTTATTTCATGGATTACAATATTATAAATCAAACACCTGACCCAATAAATAAATGTGGCCGATTCATAACTATCAAATAAATAAATGATCGAATATTTCCTAGCAAAGATGATTTAAAATTAACAGCATAGGTAACGACTCCATACAAAACGGATCAACCGAAAGGAATTTTCAATTCAGTAAATAGCCAATTATATGACTTGAGTAATTCACCAACTTAAAGATAGAACAGAGTAATGTTAATAGCTCAATGCGGCGAATGCACAAGAGCACCATGGGTACAGCGGTGAGTTGTCGTGGTAGTTTTTAGAACTAAGCAATTAAATTCTCTACTGGTACACAGATGGCGCTGATTGTAAAATAATGTTTTCGTTTATATTAATCCAATTATTTAATTTATATTTGTTTCCCAGAATTTTTAGTAATGCACAGCTTTTATGCTTGTATGCACTGCACGCCTACGTTTATGAGTCACCAATTATGGGAGTAGCCGAAATCTACCCAATGCTTGTCGACTCAAGTTACGACTACCTCCGGTTCTTCTTTACTTAGCAGGTCCAAAAAGTAATCAAAAAGGAAATAACTTACAATTTTGCTATATTTCTCTGCTCACGATGTAAGTGTATTACAAAGTTAAGATCGAACTAGGTATTCTGTTATACGCTACACGCGAGGGTAAATTTAAATTTTGACACTCCCGGAGAGAACACTGGTCGTAGTGCCGTAGTTTGCCTCGTCCGCCGCTTCCATCAACACCATCAGCTTCGCTAAACCGTCACTCTGATTCGTACCGAGCTTCTGCGCACCGTCGCTAGGTACGGAGGCGTGTAGTCATATTTTCAAAAATAACGGTCTAGTTATGAAATGAATGAGGAAAATGTATAATACACGGTACAAATATATAGCAACATCTTAGTATGTAGAAATATATAACGTCGGTTACTTTCACATTTATTTAGAACAAAAATCTTCCCTTAACATAGTGAAATAGAATACTTGAGCAACCACAGCGGAAGATTCCCTACAAATGAACTAATCCTAATGCTCGCTAGTGGGTCATTCCTTAGTTAAGCTTATTAATTCATGTCTCTGAGATAACTCAACCAAATAAACATGTCGTGCCGCGCGCGCTTTATACGCTTTACATGATACACTATTGATATGAAATATGTTTGGAAAGCCAGTTTATGTGTGATTGAGTGTGATTGTGAACAACTCTGACAGACGCACGTACAGGCGGGAATGAGTTAAATTATTGAATCCTGTCGATTCCTAGCAATTTACCTTTTCACTTTGCGCAATTAGAAAACGATTTTTCAGAAATATTCGATGCAGGTATCAGCGAGCTGCTGAAAACTTAAAGATCCACCGGGTCCGGGTTGAACAAAATTTCTGGTATATTCTTGAAAATTAAATAGTTATTTTTCAGATTATGATCTGTCGACGATTCTCCTCCCTTTTTCTCTTAATAAAGACAGCTGGAGGGGGTGTGGGGACCCATCCTTTTCTAAGACCGGTTTAGTATCTAGGGCTTCCTTGTGGGTCCCACTCATCAAAGTTAACAAAAATACGCGACTTTAATTCAATAACATATTCAAGGTTATGCAAAAAAAAAGAAATTCAATGTAGTTATAAACAATTTTCGTAAATTTTAAAATTTAACCCCTCCATCGTCCCTTAAGTGCTGCCTTTATTAAAATAAAACATGTAACATAAATCCATAGAATACATAGTTTTACATGAAGATGGACGATTGATGGTAAATAAAGGTGCAGTAGTTCAAAGCAGACACTCATCATTAACTCTTCTAAAAGATGGACAGTGGACGAGACACAAAATGGTTTGAGTCACACTCATACGGACAGACAGACGAAGTTGTTAAACACGAGGTGTAGAGAGTGAGAGGTAGGCGCGTAGGTGGAGATGCCCACCCATGCAGTCCGGTCTAACTATGTACCTACCTAAGGAGCTCCAAAGTGTCACCCATACCCGAATAAATCCTTATATAAAACAAGATTCGTCCTATTATTAATTAGTTCTGTATTTCTGGGTCTAAATACAGTCAAACCACATCTCTAAGTATCTCATAATTCCACAAAATAAGTCGAATAACCGTTGCAATAGTATACCCAGTAGATCAGGTCCACTTCACACTTACACTTATATACATTTACACACTTCAGGTATTGCACGAATTATGCGCAGGCTTCGTCACTACGGGACAAAGGACAAAGAGGAAGAGGTCAGGAATACCGTCAGACCAATGAGAGCGAGTCGTTATTTGCCAGCAACTTCGCATTTTGGTGCTCCATCCACGTAGTTTCTCACGCAGATTTTCTGTGATTTGATGTGATACTGCGCAGGGCTTGCCCAGGACGCCCCGAGATGGGGACTGCTGTCTACAATACATTATTACTAAATTGTTTCATCTTATCAGATTATGCCTTTACCTACCTAGCTATATGACAGAAGAATGAGGTGGTTTTTGATCACTGTTGGAAGAATTAAAGAGATGATTATTAAATAAAATAGCAATAACTTTGTATGAAACTACGAAATTTATTGTACGTTAACCAGTTTCGCTTATCTCATGCTTTATCAGGACTGATCATAAATACAAGAAGAGTACACTTGTATATACATAAAGAGGGAGATAGAATATAAAATTACATGTGATAAAGAGAGACAGGATACATATATAGTTAAATTGAACATCAAGGGAGATAGAATATAAATTATATGCGAAAGAGAGAGACATAATACATATACGGATAAATGGGACATTTAGGAATGGGAAAATACAGTGTTGATGGATATTAAGTTGATTTTTAAGGAAACATACCTTATATGGGGCTAATGGATAAATTGATTTGATTATTAGAAATTGGTGTACCAATATTTATTGCCTTATTTATTTCAAGGGCTTATAAATTGAGTTATAACCCGTTTTTATGGAGAATATTGACCCCTGTGGTATTATAAATAGAATGGTATTTTTCAAAAATATGGTTGGCAAATTATTATAAAAGACCATTCTTTTGATAATACCATTATTACATAACTGAGTAATGGTTTCTTAGAATTTTCCAACCATGTTATTGAAAAAGACCATCATACAAAGTGATTGTTATTTTATTTAATATAATATGTCAAACCACAAAGTGATTGCTTTCTACGCAAATATAAAGAGATGATTCTCCTTTGAATACTTTTTTGCTTCTCTTTCTAATACAATATATTAAATAGGACGACAGATGTCGCCTTGTATCAATAAATAAATAACTGGCCGTTAAATGTCGCCCTAACAGGTGGTGGCTATATTTTTTTGATTGGTAAATTTTTATGCATATCTTTCTCGGCAATTCATCAAATTTATTAAAATGAAATACAAACTTCGGATTATGAATCACCTTCCATAATGCTTAACGATTGAAATTTCGCTCCTACCCCCTTGCACCCCCCTCACCGGTACCCGAATATGTCAACACGAAATGATATTTAGTTTAGATGTCACCTGATGATGATAGGGACCGCACCTCTCGAAACTGTAGTAGTGTTAAAATAATTCAACGTGTGTTTAGTTTATTAAAAAAAAATTAATAATAATTTTTCAACAAATTTTAATCGCCATGTCGCTTAATGATATTATCATTGATTTATTAATATTTTTGGTCCTATTAGAGTTCACTAAACCTTCTTTTGAATCCTTTAGATTTGTGAACAGACGTTTATTTACGGATACAGAAAAAAAGCGTTAACGTGTTTTTATAATTCAATTACACGCTTGAACGGATTTTCGCCGTATTTCAGAACCAAAAATCCCCCTTCGTCGTAGAGGCGATACATCTCACTCTGCCGTATTCAGAACCTCGTTTAATTTTGAAAATTTCGCGTGAAACATATTTTCTAAAATAAATGTAATTATTAGGAGAACACATTCTCATTGAGAAGTTGTAATTATTCAGAACAGACGCTCTGTGATATTTTAAATACTAATTAAATGTATTAATTAGAAAGATATACATATAAAATCAATAAGAACGTGTTCTCCTAATAATAAAGTTGTATCAACATGTCCAAAATTTAATAAAAATGAATTGATAATTCTGACGTCTGCTGTCAGATTACTCAAAGGTATTTGAGATTCCGTAAAAATAAGGTAGATAGCTCTTTGAAATAATGGAACGATTAATATCAGAAAGGTAACATATAGGTTCGAAATTTGTCGCTAAAAATATTGTCGCTGTAGCACAGTTGAATAATGCACCTTCCCCGGTTTGGAAAGAGATTGATTTTATATGTATATCTCTCTAATTAATATATTTAATTTATATTTTAAATATAATTATCATTGTTTATGACGCTAATGAGCAGTGGCTAAATTCCGATGGTCAAAGTGAGAGACGCGCCGAAAACTTTTCAAAAATAATTCTGTAAACAATGTCCGGGACCTCTGGAATCTGTGATTGTTCAATTTAAATAAACATCCGGACGCATTTATAGACAGACGGCCTCTGGGCGTGTTTGTACATTATGTTAATTTTCGGTACATCAAATCTGTGATATTTTGCATTAGTGGTCCGTGCGCTAGCCGGGATCCAGATTTAGTAAGAATTTAAAACAGCCCGTTAAAGAGTAATGAAAAATTTGGTCCAAATATTTAATTCAAGAATGGGATGTCTGGGGATAAGGTGGGATGTTATCCATAGACCACCAAATGGTCTATGCAACTGAGAACAATTTGGAACATAATGGTGATCCAAACTCAATCGCTGTTTTAAAAATCTATTTATAACAATACCATTAATGAAATGGATCGACGCGCGATTGTGCACCGCATCGAAATTGTGAAAAATTTACGGAAACAGTTTGTAAAGTTTCAAGTGCTTTTAGATGATGTCTATTTTCAGCAGGATGGGATTACATGTCGTATCGGAAAATAATCCAGTTATTTAATCATACATTTTCTTCACATATAATTTAATGTTTCGGAGACATCAATTGATCGCCCATATCGTGCGATTTAACGCCTACAGACGCCTTTTCATGGGTTATGTGAAAGAAATGTTTATATTTATACATAAAAAATAACCCAACCACTTAAGGTTATCGACATTGAAATAGCGTTTTAATTATGCACGAAATAGTTCAAATAACGATTGAGTTAGGATCACTCTAAATATTATCATGTTAAAATTGCTGCGCCGACCTCGAGCAGATGCAGTCATCAATTGGCCCGAAAACTGGACGAATAAGAACGTCGAGTGTTGGCACCGTTGTCGGGCAAGATGATGGCGAAGGACGGAGATGACAAGAAGGAATTTTACGCGGTGAATCGGGAGGATATATGCCTTGATTTTACCACGTAAAAAAGCAAACATTCGCGCCAAATTTGACCCATGGTTTGATGGCAAACCCATCACAAGTGAAATTCTGCTCTGTGGGTGGGACGGCTGAACTATTGTCGCCGTCACTACCCATCTGCTTAAGAGATTCTGGCGAGGGTCTCCGTGTCTGACTGATCGGCGTCGAGGTTCAAGAAGGAGCTTCAGGAGAAAGAAGAACCACTGAACATTTAAATATGAATTAAATATATTAATTATAAAGATACACATATAAAATCAATTTTATCGAAAAATATTGTTGTTGCGCTACCGGGATTCGAACCTGGATCTCTTCCCTAACCGGGGGAGGTGCTTTATCCAACTAAGCTACAGCGGCATTATTTTTAGCGACAATTTTTCGACCTTATATGTTACCTTTTTTGAAATCAATACATTTAATCGTTCCATCAAATGATGATCGAGATCCAGATCCAGATTCGAATTCCGGTAGCGCAACAACAATATTTTTCGATAAAATTGATTTTATATGTGTATCTTTATAATTAATATATTTAATTCATATTTAAAATATCACAGACCGTCTGTTCTGAATAATTACAACTTCACAATAAGAATGTGTTCTCCTAAAAAAATGAACATTTAATTATACCATTAAATTTACTTGCGTGCAAGAAAATATATTGTACATAATCTGTTGAAAACAAGTGTTCTTACTGCTTGATACCATTTCTATCCATACGAGCCAGCCATTCCGACATTATACATACATACTTGGGTATGTAAATATGAAACCGGAATTTTCGCATTGAAAATACACGTTTATTGTATGAAAATAAAATAAAATATTTTATTTGAAGTATTTTCCATCGTTGGCTTTATATTTTTCGCATCTCTCTGACAATTTGTGGATGCCACGCCAAAAAACTGTTGCTCTTTTGAGGCGAACCAATCATCGAGCCATTTTTGTAAGAAATGAAGCGCTGCTCAGCAAGTGCGTGTCCCATCGACGCAAATAAGTAGTAATCGGACGGAGCCAAGTCTGGTGAGTAAGCCGCATGCGAAAGTATTTCCCAACTAAACGCCTCAATCGTTTTCTTGACTGGTTTTTCTGTGTGTGATGGTGCATTATCATGAAGCAAAATCACTTAATGTTGCATTTTTTGATATTCTGGTCGTTTCTCACGCAAAGCTTGATTTAAATAGATTATTTGTTGTCGGTAGCGTTCAGTATTAACAGTTTCGCCAGATTTTAGTAGCTCATAATAGATCATACCCTTCTGATCTCACTAAACACAGAGCATTATTCCTCACGTCAAAATCACCACTTGATTTTTTTAAACCACTCAAAGCATTGTGATTTACCATGAACATACTCACCGTAAGCTTCGCCGAGCATCCGATGCGGTTCTGTAGCAGTTTTCTTCAAATGGTAACAGAAAATCATCAGCAAATCGTAGTTTCCAGGCACTTGTATTGTTACGAGTTAAAAATCTTTGTCAGATGTCAAAACACGAAAACGGCGTCAGTAACGCGGTTTGACGGTAACTATACTGACAGCTACAGCCATCTGTGGGCAAATTCCGGTTTCATATTTACATACCTGGTACACGCATAGACTGAGCCGAGCCGGTGGCGTTGCCCTGGCGTTCGATCCGCCAAAGCCAGATCGCAAAGTAACAATATATACATTTATATCGGGAGGGGTGGCGGAATAATATGGGGAAGGAGTAGGGGCGTTCTAAAGTATAACTGAGTAAAATTTGACTAAGATCGATTAAAGGATGGGCACGTATTTAATATAAAATCAACAGATATATTAAAATATATACTATATATTTATCAATAAAATTGGTTAGTTTTTTTAGTTTTTTTAGGAGAACACATTCTTATTGTGAATTAATAACTCTAGCGTCTATTATCAGATTCACTCAAAGGTATTTGAGATTCTGTAAAAATAAGGTAGATGGCTCTGTCAAATGATGGAATGATTAAATGTATTGATATCAAAAAGGTAACATATAAGGTCGGAAAATTGTCGATAAAAATAGTGCCGCTGTAGCTTAGTTGGATAAAGCACCTCCCCCGGTTAGGGAAGAGATCCAGGTTCGAATCCCGGTAGCGCAACAACAATGTTTTTATTTTTCGATAATATTGATTTTGTATGTATATCTTTATAATTAATACATTTAATTCATATTTAAAGTTTTTTTAGTAACTAATCACTATGGTTCGTTTAGAAAAAGTTCTAAAACTCCTGTTTTTCTGATTAAAATTTAATTTATTTTAATGAAAAAATATACAATAACCTAATTTAAATTTCTCCGCTATAGTTTGTTCACGCGTTTGGTCTTAAACAATATCTATTCTAATGAACTGTTAAATCATATGTTAATTTGTCACTATATGATTTTACTACATGCGTTGTTTTTAAAATTCTTCATTCAGGATTGATTGAAATGCTACGTGCCACGTACACAGGCTATATATATATATATATATATAATTGACAGAGTTAAGGGTGGACAGAATACTTTAAAGTGAGAATTTGAATTACCAGATAATAGTCGGTTTATGTAACGTTTAAGAATTTGACTAACTTTCTGGTCCGCCTCGTGGACAGCAGCCGAGCGTCTAACCGCTAAACCAAACAAGCATACCAAGGTAAGATTACCTTAATTTAATTAAAACATCCTAAATAGTGCTGCCACGTTTGATAATTAAACGTGGTGCCCAGGGTGGAATCGAGGAGTTTCCTATCTTGGAAGATCAAAGATTTCAACGAAATTTGTGCAGAACTGCAATATGAGTGTGTTCAAAATTTATTTTGACTTTTGGTTCTGCGATTGAGGAAGGAAAATTAGAATGCAGGAATCCCTTTATCCCTTCGACTGCAAACGGCTTTCATCCGCCACATCCGCGATGATCTCTTCTTCAGCGCTGTTGGAACGAAAACGTGGATGTTCATCGATTCTCTCATTTCCGGCACGAGAATACTATGGAAATTGCTTTTGATTTAAAGTTTTCCTGCGATTTACCGCACGTGACTCGTCTTCCACGGGGGAGGTATCCACCCTCGCGGCACGAGCGAGGAGGGTGGAGGGTGGAGGGTGGAGGGTGAGCTGAAACAGTGCGGGGCTTCCCTGACCGCCTATCTGACAACTGTACAACAACAGGGTTAACAGTGGCAGACCAAACATTTTAAAATACATTAACTAAACATCATTCAGTATCCACTCTTAACGTGCAATTATTTTCTAATATTGGAATTAAAAAACTTTTACGATATACAATAATGGATTATGATCACCACTAGTGATGAGAAAAAATGCTACTTTTGACTCACTGGTGTGATTGTAATTGATATTCAATAACACCAGTGATTGAAGACTGTGACTGTGATCACAGTTTCATTACTAATACGCATGCGCCGCACCACAATACACGGAATAAATTTTAAACACAATATCAAACTTTATTAATTTATTCAAACTTCACTTGCGTAAAAAAAGTATTCTAGCATATGTATTTAATATATAAAATCTAATCTAATTTAATATCATTACAAAGAGAATGAAAACCCATTAAAAATGTGAGTTTATTTTTCGGGTCACATGCGTAAAACGTTTTAGCAGAATCTACAAGATGGCGATTATCACGAATTTAAAAAAATTCATTCATAAATATATATATATATATATATATATAATGTAGCGCTAAATTACGATTCACAACTAAATATAAATAAAATAATTACGAATCACGATATTCCCAGATATTCAATCACTGATAGTGACCGTGACTCAAAATATCAGTGATTGACTCACTGTTTGTGATTCATCACTAGTCATCACGTATTTTCTAAATCACTATTTTACTTACTCCTTTCACAAATCAACTGGAGCGATGAATTGGAATCAATTGACTGTTTCACGTATTTAATTTATTTTATACGGGAAGGACTGCTCTCTCAAGAATTGTGGGCGAAGTACAAAGACAAAATAAAAATTGTATTTTTAAAATGAAATATCATTTTGTTTCAAGAATATGTCTGATTTGTTAGCGTTTTTCGTTAATTGGTAATAATGTTTTGTTAACTAGTAACATTGATACTTTTAGTAGCATTGTTGCCAGCTTGTACGCAACACGTGCGCGGGTGTAACAGCTGTAGTCTTATAACATTCTGTGTACTAACAATGATCGTTAAGGGTCTTCTGCTAATTTTACAGTTAGGGTATTTTGGACTGCTATTAGTTTGGATCCTATCCTTCGATCTTCATAGCGTAGATGACTCTTCTAGGAGACTAGAGAAGACCTCGCAAGTAGAGCCCTCACCGCGGCAATACTGCGGCAGCCTGAGGACAAACAGTCAAAGGGTTTTCCTCTGATATAAGGGACAGTCGCTGATAACTAAAAATTATAATAATAGTATGGTATCTGAGAAGTTAGTTGATGATGGCGTGAAAGCCAGGCTAGCAAATATGTCCACTTTAGAAGAGCTCGACATTAGATTATTGTAAAGGTGTTTTTTTTAGAGGTATAGAAATATAAAATGAAATAAAACACATCAAAATTGTGGTAATGGCCATGGCATTAGATTTATTGGAAAGATAATTTTATTCTATCAGTGTATAAATATGATTTCACGTATATGGGCGCTGCGGCTGGCTTGAATAAAGTACAAACTGGAAGTACAATTTTCGACCACCGTTTGGACCAGCTGAACGCGACGAATGTTGGTTTCCATGTCGTTTATCGTCTCTGGTTTATCGGCATTGACTAGTGATTTCGCATATCCCCACAGAAAATAATACAAAGGTGTTAAATCACAGGATCTCTGAGGCCAATTCACAGATCCATTACGCGAAATAATGCGCTCATCGAATGTTTCCTTCAATAAATAGATTGTGGCGCGCGCCGTGCGGCATGTTGCGCCGTCTTGTTGAAACCACAGCTCTTCTACATTAATGCCATTCAATTGAGGATCGAAAAAGTCAGTAATCATGGATTTATAGCACTCTCCATTGACTGTAACATTCTGGCCGGCATCATTTTTGAATAAATATGGACCAATGATTCCACCAGCTCATAAATCACACTACACAGGGACGTTATGGCGTCTCAATAATTGTATGTGGATTTTTTCACTCCAAATGAGGCAATTTTGCTTGCTAAAGCATGATTTTTGAAATAAATTTGCAAGCGTTGTTCTATGGTAAAATGGCAAACCAAACTGAGCATAAATCAACTGTCAGCTGTCAAATGGCTATCGTTGAAAAAAGTGTTGCCAATTCTAAAATCAAACCTTTAAAAGAACACCCTTTACAACAGATTATCCACGATGTATTCACTATACGATCCGATACTTTATACCAATACGAAGGTAAAATATAGGATAAAACGAATTGAAGGAGATGAAGAAGAACGCCCTCAAATTAAACATTGCAATTAACAAAAAAATATAAAGTTTTCCGAATGCGGCTCTGTTAAAAGCTAAGTAGTGCTTGCTACCTTGAGCATATGTAATGTAATTATAATTCAGTACGTCACTGGTAAACCTCCGAACTGTCGACTCCGGCACTGTCGACCCACATAGCCGACGATTCCATCGCTCCATCATCACGGTACAATTATCCCATCTCGCCTCTTGCCCTCGGTTCAAACCGTCTTCGTCTTGGGCCAATGTCAGTTCGCATACTTTTGTTCAATTACAATATAATAGGATAGCGCCGTGGAAGTCAACTTTAGCCGAAAACTTGTTTCATATTCAGTGTTAGAATTCTTGTGAAAGACTGATTACAGTTTACTACGGATGTTTTTGAATTAGTGAAAACAGGTGAGTTTAATAAGAGCTTATTACATGTCTGAGATATAATATTAATAAAATAAAACTACGGCATTTGAATGTTAAATATATGTAAATAATATGATGTCAATTGAAAAGAGGTGGTATTTCTATTATTATTATTCGAGTCTAAAAACATGAGGAGAGGGCAGAAAAAATTACAACAGACTGACTTCTGTAGTAAAATGTATCTGTGGAGAAATTTTATTAGAAAATTTAAAGAGTGCCATTTAAGGCCAGATAAAGATAAATAAAACGATATTAAAATTAATTTAGACCAGCTACCCTCAGGCGGCTATAGTGATCGCTGCGCGGCCAGTGTTTCCGCAGAATCTATATTTCAATGCGATAATCCTGCACCGTGTAGTGTACCTTGTCTTGTTTGCAATAAGAAAAAATAAGATATTAATAAAATGACACATGCTATATATTACACACGTACACCTAGAGCTACTTAAATTGAAATGTTAGACATCAGTTACATCTATTGCACAATGTAGAAAATTGAAAATTATTATTAATATTCATTATTATTTTTGCCAATCCGTATTGTTATCTAGCAGATACACTGACACAAAATTCACTGGTGGTTATAATGGATACGAAGACAATGTTATAATAGATATATATATCTTACATATATATTACATATATATATTATATACGATTTTATTTATTTTCTATTCTCTTCTCCAAATGAACACATTCTTACTCACCCTTGCCGATTGTTTAAAGGTTTCCACATTGTATATTTTATATTTATTTATTTTTATTTTAATATACAGACTATCACAGGTCGTTAAATAATGACATTAAGGTACATGCAAAAACATTTTAAGACAAATTGAAGATTAACATATTACTGTACAATTTATTAATATAATAGTTTAGATAGAAAAAAAAGTTATGTTATATATTGACAAATAAGATGAGTTAATAATATATTAAAACTACCCCGTAAGTATAGAAGTGCGTAGGTTCCAAGGTCTAAGTTTACTCACATACTCGCGATAGTCATCGGTGATCCAAAACGAATGCATGCGTGTTAAACGAATTAAGCGTTCGAATTTCGCTTTTACGCTGACCCTGTATAATAAATCTAGGTTAGTGTGTCAATGGAGTAATGCAGTAATGCATGAGATCTCGTTGTAGGAATTAAGTTAAGCATTCTAGACAGGGGAGAGAAATAGTATTAAAATAAATATATTTTAATACATTAGCACTATTTCTGATGCCATGAACAACAGCTAAGACTTTTTTAATTTCCTAAGACTTTCTTAATTCATTTCCAGTGCTTATTATTTCACAAAATACTCATATCTATATAAAAACATATTTAATACGCGGATTTCGATTTCGTGATATCATGATGATTCTGTGGTGGCCCTGCTCGCGCCTCACAGATCTGCATAAAAAAATCACTTAACCAAATATCAGATATCTCATAGAGACAAAGTTATTTTTTAAAATTATATTTAATGAAAAATATATGGAAGTATGGGTATATAAGGGAAATATGAATTATCATATTTGGTCCATAGATAGCGATAGTGGTACTTAGAACGAGTCCATATATTAATCTATATACAATTTTCAAAAATTTGATGAATGTAGATTGAGGGGTGAGAATTATATACTATTTACCTATATTACGTTTTATTTCGAAAATTTCCGGTCACCATTTTTGATTATTAATTTTCCCATTGTTAACATTTGTTTTATTTCAAATTGTTGCCCAGAATGACAAAAATCATTGCAAAAGACTGTATTCTGATCAAATATTTGTAAATTGAAAAACGTTGGGGTGCTAGGAAAATGATCAGAGTTTCATAACAAAGCCTGGACATTACAGTATAACTGGACATTACAACGGGACGGAGCTCCATCTCACACAGCCAGAAATACAATAAACTTTCTTCGTCGTGAGAATGTTAATTTCATCGAGCCAGGCATGTGGCCACCGAATAGTCCAGTTTTAAACCCAGTATCTTTATGCAATATGGGGTGTTTTGATGATTTCTGATTAGATATTGTGCAAAAAAAATTACATTAAGAATTATAATGACTTATATTATGTTTTGAAATAACTCATGTGTTACGAGATCCTGTCACTTTTTTTGGGCCACCTTGTATATAAAGTAATCACTTAAGCCAGTCGTAAGTCCTGTAATTACCCCATACTTCCATATATTTTCCATTAAATATAATTTTCTTAATAGCTTTGTCTCTATGAGATATCTGACATTTGTTTATTAACAGTGCCTTTGTAGATAAAAATCCAGTTATTGTGTGTTCTTGGACATATTCAAATATTGCTAAATCACTTAATAGTCATACAGTCCGACTGATAATCGCCAAATTGTAAACAGCAATACGTCGCGCCGCAACCGGTCCGATACATCTTCTCGCACTCACGTTTCATTTGAACTTTATATAGTAAAACAAATAGTGTAGATTAATTAGTATACCGAGTCTTACAGTATAGTAAGTGAAAATCACATTTGATCTGGCAGAATCGCCGACATGGTATTGGGTTGATTTTAAGGTTGTTGACTTCATCTTTCAGAAGCTGGGTTCTAACGTATAAATACGATTGAAAATCATATTAAATCCTGTCTCTGCAATGTCGAAAAATGCGTGGAGTCACGATGTGACATAAATTAAGTAAAATATATATTATTTTTTAAATTATTTTCAACGAATTAGAACTTTAACGAACGACTTAAAAACAATGTAGTAGAAGACACGATTCCTTAAAAATATCGTTGAAAATATATGTAAATACTTGCAATGAATTTAGGGCCGATTGTGGAATCAGTAGTAAATTTTGACAATGTAAAATTTTTACTATAGTAACTGGCGGGATAAGATTCCGTGGACTGTAATCTAGAATAATTTTAAGTAGTTGACGAAATAGAAGTCTGAAGGAACATCCGGGCAGATGGAACTGGCCTACCTTGCTTTGAAGTCCCGAGTTGGGCGTCGTCTGCACCTCCGGTTGACGGGCACGTTTATTATGTCGAACCGAGATATCAATCACTGCACTTCCGGAAATTTGGAATTCACTTCCTCTGCGCGGTCCAAGCGTTACGCACGGCGTGAGTGTAGGGCGGCAGAAGGAAGAACACAAGTATTTAATGCTTTGCTATCGAAGCACAATCGGAGACTGGTCCCGGCGGCGAAATTGAAAGTAATCAGCCAGAGCGGGACAGGTATAGACTATTGGATGGACGAAAGAGGACAGGGAATACCATCGCCCGTGGTAAAAAACGTTCACTAGTTATTGGTACGTCAAATTTACTACTGTCAAAGTCAATCCCGCCTAATAGTGTGGCAAGGCGAATAATCATTAAATGCATACAATTGTAAGCTTTCACCCCTTCGTTCGAAATCGATATTTTTTGAACTTCATCTGAAAAATTGTTTATTCCTTCATCAAACGACATTTCGTCATCAGATGAAATTCCTTCAAATTACGAGATGATATTACACATTGTAAAGTAATATTTAGGGCCAGCATTAAAATAAAATTCGTATTTATGTTCCGAAACATTAACCCTTGGAGAAATATGAAACTGCCATATGTGTATACAAGTCCTGCTTGGTACAGTACAACTTGCCGGTGGGGGACTACATTACTTTGTTAATCAAGGGAAAACAAAATGGAAAGAGCGATCCAGGTCACGATCACCGGTACGTTTCCGATCCGTTCCGTTGGCCGTTACCGGTTACCCACGTACGACGGAAGCGGTTCGTTATTTATTCTCCGGTAACGTGAAACGGACGGTTTGCCTTTGATCAGCTCACCCTTTGCAGCTGAAACGTGTCAAAGGTTGTTGATGAATTTAGTCGCGTCAGTGATGCAGAATGCTTAAAACTGCATTAAGTACTTGAATTCGTGTCTGTTGACAAGTCTCTCAACAAATTTTAAAAATCCCTTTGGAAACTGACTGCGAGAGTCATGTATATTGCGTATGCATGTAAAAGAAAATTAATATATGATTGCTTGCATACGGAATTGAGATGTAGAACGAAAAGAGCTCAAGAACCTTACAGAAAGGAAAACACGACACACCTGCCAGTGTTAACACTCATTGTCTATATCGCTGTTACGCACGATATCACAGGAACGCACACTTCGTTGATACGCACGAAGTGAATAACATGCACCATGAACAGTTCAGTACGGTCTGCACAATAGCGGAAAATGTGATACGCACACTAGCGGAATGTTAACTAATTCCCAAATAACATAACTCAAAAAAGGTAGTGCTCTTAGGTATACGGCGGGGGGGGGAACAAATAAGTACGAGGACAGGAACTTGTATGTGTACATGATGGTGCGTTAAGAAGCGCGCCCACAATCCGTTACATCCCATATACAAAGTATATATATAAACTTTTTAATTGTGGAAGGTTTCGGAATCTCCTGGTCACAATCGAAAAAAGACCGTTACAATTTTCTGTAAGCTATATCATGAGACTCTCTTCAATAAGAAGTATAGAAATATTCTTATGGCCCCTATTCACGGATGAGATTTCTCTCAGAGACTCGAGCGTGCATTTAGACAGTGCAGAGTTCAGCGAGTTTTTTTTAATTCATATTTATTCGTATCTCCATTAATCCAATGTATTTGGAGCATTCTTCTGTAGATCCACATCTCGAATGCTTCAAATCACCTTATCATTTATTCGGTAAGTGTCCAGGGTCCGTGCTTCCATTCAATAAAATAATATAGATAACACGTAGTGTTCCGTACAGGAAACGAGAATGTAGACAAGGGTGGTTCGCCGATCTCAGCTTCTCTCAACCGATGATGATGATTATGATTATGAGGTGGAAAAAAATGAAACACAAAAGATGTTCAATATAGGCACACTACGGCGGCAAAATCGAGAATGGCTGCCGCATGCACAACACTCTGTTTTTATTTAAATTCATAACAATACATATAGTCATATTTGCAAGTACCTACACGGCGATAGGCCGCCGCTCGTGCGTTTTACTAAGACGTCATTGTTTTTCTGAAATCTATCCCACGGGTTTTTTCACCTTTAATTTATTGACACCTGTCTTATCATACCATTTGTATGGCGCCTCCTCGGCGGGTGATTCTGTGCGATACACGTTCATAGTATCTGATTATTCTCATTCGTAATCTAAAGTTGATGAAAGACAGCTGTGAAAAATAAATTGTCTAAGAAAGAAAGAAAATTTGTCGGGAGCCCAGTCCGGATAACATTCCCCTGACTGATACGATTCTAATGTTGACTTGAGTTTTTTTTTTGACAAAACAATTTGAATTGAATTAAAAAACAAATGCCACCCCATTTGTGTCCCCGCGGCAACAAGTTCGCCTTTTGTACAATTTATAATTGGCGTACAAAAAAAACTTTGTACAAATTAGAAGATCCGCTAAAAAGTTCATAACGAAGAACTTTCACGAAAGTAATTTATTCAAAAGTATCCCTCGAGGCGAGTCCTGGGACTAATAATTGATTCAAATCCAGTTTACAGAATGTTTTAAATTGTTTATAATATATTTGCGATTTAGTAAAACAAATTGCTAAGATAATTTTGTTAACCTTTTCGTCGCTAAGCGGCCAGAACTTCCGCGTGGTCCGAAGCGGGGTACAGAAACACCCCAGATCATATTCATCCAAACGATAATAAAAAGTTCATGACGGGCGACGTGGTCCCAACCGCCTCGCCGGACGTCTCTTGTCGGAATGCCACGAGTCGCGATAAGTGATATAGTTGTCTCCCTCGTACGTATCTATGGTATGGTACCCAGTGCATTAGTTAGAGTGAAACAAATAATAAGCACAATAACTTAAAGATAAGACACAGGGGTATGGTATCGACATGCGCAGGTGTATGTACCGCTCGACGATCATTGGACCGAAAACAATATTTTTAAATATTATACGCTAAGAAATTTGAAAAACAAAAAATGACAAAGTTTTCGTCACTATTTCCGTGAAGATTACAAAAAATAAGTATTAAATCGTTTTCATAATTATTGATTTATCGAGTTTAAAGCGATCTATAGGGAATTTGAATACCCCGCTTCGGAAAGGCAAGGTTAAGAAATATTTTGAAGGCTGAGATTTTGGATGTCAATTTTCTCTCTCGTATGTACGAGGGCACGTCGACAATTATGTACATTTTTGGATGATTTGATAGGCATCTCTGAACCATCTCTCGAGTTTTCTAAATCTTGTCGTGCACGGTGGAGGTTGACGGGCATCCCGCTTCCTCGTCGTGCGTCACACTCGTCCGGCCACTTTTAAACTTCTCGATTTACAAAAAAAACGGTTTTACGTGATAAAGCACCGTCTCCGTATCGTGATAAAAGTCTACGATGAATTTTAGTTCCTCCTCGGTGCAAACTGCTAGCGGAGCGGACATGTTTACAGTGTATCAAATTTCACACACGTGACCGCAGTCGTTCCAATTCTAAGCATGCATGCGCAGAAGGCAGTATGATGACCTTGAAGATGTGTTATGGCGAAAGTGTGGATAATTTTTCTATCATTAAATTAATGTCCCTAATCTTGTGTGAATTGATTTGTTCATCCTCACACATGAACATCATCAGACGTATCGCGTTTTTCACGCTTGTTGTACGTCAAACGTCAAATGTCAGTCTATCGAGCGCTGATATTCCATTCGTCAATTGGGTGAATTTGAATCTCCCCAGAAACAGTTTAAACATAATAAATATTACTAATTCTATGCCTTCTGTTTGTCTAACTTCCGAATAAATAGTTGTAGATATTTATGGTTCTTGTGCACTTGCTGTGTTATCTAACGTCGTATATTTGTCTCTTTTTACCAATCTCAAGTTGATCTCTAGATCAAAATTTCAATACATACGTGTTCATGGTATATTAATATCTTAAATTTATTTCCCCGTGTCTCGATCCGTGGACACGAATCATTAATATTACTTATGATAATTGAATAGTACATTTTAATATTCTTGGTCTTCACATTCAACAAAAACTGTGATAATCTTGGCCTGGCCGGTGGTAGAGCATTTCGTCTCCAGACAAACCTCAAACCGGTAGCGCCAGTTGTAATCTTTTTTGTTCTCGGGCTGTGTGTCGGATTTGTGCTAGCAGTGGTGGGTGGGCAGTTAAACTCTTTGTTATATGGCTGTTATCAATTTATTAAATACATGAGGTACAATAATATGATACAAGTTCACAAATTAATGTATTCATGCCAGAATCTCTGACAGACACACTCACACACACCTATCTCTTCCCACGTCGCGCTACCGCTGACAGATACACACACATACAAACACTCGGATATTACAGGATATCGTGCGGTGTTATTGTGATCGTGTCGTGGGGTGTTATTGGTTATCGTGAGAGAATGTGGTGACATTGAACTTTTCTAATAACATCATAATGTATTGGAATTAAATTTTATTAGCAGTTATATTATCAGTTCTGAAGTGCAGTGGACTCGTTTCCGTTTTCGTTGGTACTGACAATTAAGTTTTTTAAGCTAGCTAAGACTCCAACCGTGTTTTAAACATAGACATTGCATAAACACAATTGGATTAGTGACGTACTTACCTAACATATTTCTGCTAAGTATACATTAAAGGTGTTTACCAAAATAACAATAAGATTCCAAAATGAGTATATAATATAAATTAATTATATCTTTGTTTTTAACCACTTTTATGAGTTAAATTTAATACGCCAATCGGTTTCGGAAAATACAATTTCCCTTGTTATGATGTCAAATAAAAAAACTAAAATTATATACAGAGTGGCCCAAAAAAAGTGAGATAATTTCTTAAAATGTGATATAATTACATCAAAATTAGTTTAACTATATCAACAATAGCTTAAATAGTTTACTATTTTACTTCTTTGCCTATTTACTTATATCACGTTTTATTTCGACAATTTATGGTCGTCAGCTTTGATTGTTAATTTTCCCATTGTTTATATAATATTTGGTTTTTGCAAATTATTGCCCAGAATGACAAAAATTACTGCAAAAGACCGTATTTTGATCAAAAAGTTGCGAATTTGAAAACGTAAAGTTTCAAAACAATATCTGAAGTATAGCTAGATATTACAGCAGGACGGAGCTCCATCTCACACAACCAGAAATATAATTACAAACACTATCTTCGTCGTGAGAATGTTAATTTCATCGAGCCAGGCATGTGGCCACCGAACAGCGCAGATTTAAGCCCAGAAGATGATGCAATATGGGGTGTTTTAATGATTTCTGATTAGCTGAATATTGTGCAAAAAAAATTACATTAAGAATTATAATTAATCTATATTATGTTTTGAAATAACTAATGTGTTACGCAAGAAACAGGAGAACACAATACTTGAAAACTACCACCACTCTCTCCACGCTCAGCAATTGAAGGATCCTTCGACGGATGCTGGGAGTCACTTTTAAGACACTCGTAATTGTTGTACAAGGTACCGTCAGCCACATTGTAAAGTATCTCTCGATGTAGATACAGAATGTAAAGTTTAAATTAACACTGATTCCCGCATTGATGGACAAGTAGATAGAACCAAGTGTGTGTCAGAAGGTTGGAAGGTATCCATACGTATTAGGAACACAATTTCTCTAACAACATACATAACATTAATTATTACGATGATAAAATATGTGGAAATTGACTTAATGATGCATTGGTAAAATTTATAAATAATTTTTATTAAAATGAATAAAAACGACAATGTAAAGTTTGCAATAAATATTAAACAATATTAATTGATCAATTATGTGGAACATCAACATTCAAATGAATCAGATACTTAAGATGAGAAACAGCAAAATACATTCAACGGAAGTGATATTTGAAGAGGAGAAATAACAGCTACATTCAATAGAAGAAATAATAGCTACACGTAATTGAGGTGATAAATTAAAATAATATAAGAATAAATATATTAATAAATAAATAAACAGACGTAGAGAAGCCATACTGAACAGCTTTGTAAGATACTCAAACGTGCATTATAATCGTCATTATCTTATTCTCATTACATGGACTTTTGCCCATAAGGAGGACAGCCCGACGCCATTCCTTGCTCTGTTTGCACGGCACGACAAGCGACTCTGGAGAATTCACCGTCCACACAGAAATACTCTGTTGAGTACGCCCCACAGATCATATTCACAAAACTAGTAGAACTGGCCGAGCTGCCAGACGAAAAGGTACTGGTTGAGAATTGGGCCAAGTGATAGGATAAATAAAACCGGTGACAATAATACTACATTTTAACAATGTGTGCGAATACGGAACAGTCTGACTCTAGTGAGTTGCTGCATGTTACTTATTCATCTCATTAGTGACTTCTTCACCTTTGTTTTTCAAAGTTAAAGAACGAATAATATCGGTAGACCTTGTTGGAGTAAAGACCGGTGCTATACCCTCTCATCGGCTAGTCCGCGGGTTCTTCTCCTCTACCTTCTACCTTCTTTTTAAACTGGAAAAAATTTATAAATAACACCTGGAAGTGATAAATAATAATGTGTTATTCGTTATAAAAATGGCATCTAATCATAAAAGAAACGTGAACAAAGGAAATTAAATAAAGACACAATCCACATTAATAAATCCTAATTTTGTCGGGATGGGCGCGAGTTCAACATGATCCTCAGTATTCAGGCCGACGCAATTGGATTCGTTAGCGGAATTGTAGAAAATCACACAGATTGTAATGTGAAGTGAAGTGAAAAATGTCGCCCACGGTGAGAATACCGTAGGTGAAGAAACCAAAGGGAAACGTATCATTTCTTGTAAAGATTATTCACCGTGCGATTAGATCAACAAATTTATAGTAAATTATGCACTAGTGATTGACTAACATAAAATATTTACCCTTTGGTTATGCTGGATCGCACGCAGTTACATTAGTTAGTTAGAACCGGGCAAGTTTGACAGCTCTGCTCGATGATTTGAAAAAAAAAACCATAGACGATGACCGTTTTTATAACCTTGAAAACGGATTGCGATACCAACGTAAGGGCAATTATTTGTAATTTGTGATGTCACATCCTGCAAGAACTAGCAGAGTATACAACGATGATTTCAATGATAGATGGCGTTTTACATTGAAAGCCGTCATGAACTTGGTGTTGGTGAACAAAATAATATGAAGATAGTTCCTCCAGGCTGTCTTTACATTATTCTCAGCGTGTAAACACGCAAGGATGCCTTGAGACTAGAAGAGGGGTGACGTTTTTGGCTTATTCAGCAGAGTGCTGTGTCAGCCGTTTGCATTGATTAAAACATGTGGTGCAATCAAAGCTGTTTTATGGAAATCACGAAAAGCCCCCGCGACTAATGAAAGCCATCCAATCATCCAATGTAGTCGCACGTGGCATTATTCATCAATTTGATGATGTGACGACCGACCGTTTGAGGCGACCGCTGCCGGTGTGCGCAACTAATTGGATATCAATGGGATCGGGTCGCGCGTGCTATCAGCGCTCTCCTTGTTGTACGCTGTTCGTGCAAGACCGTAGAAAAACATCGGCGGAATGTGTTTCGAGTCAGATTTTCCGAATTAGGCGGACATCTTCAATTGCACGTTAGGTTGCGGATGGTTTGTGATGTCAGTGATTAAAAAGTGATGGCCCGTGTCCACTGAACACGAGACACGTTGAAAAAAATCTCAGTGCCGTGTGCACATGTTGACATTTTCTTCAAGAGATAAACTCAGATATCAGTTTGAGGTTGGTAGAAAGAGACGTGTTGACAGCGAGCCATGATACGTACAAACAATAATATTAATATCTAATATTTTCAATTACAAACATTTATTCCATTTTAACCGCTACTGGGGACATTTTCACCCAACTGACGAACGGAAAATCAATGATCAATTAGTTGACGTTGTAAGAGATCCCGTTTTTCCGTTGTTTCCGTTGTCATATTCTGAACCAGTGTAGAGGATCCTGAAATCTCTACTTCGTCTTCTAAGATCGACGTTTAACGTAGACGTCTCCTACGAAACCTTATTATTAATTTGGCCAAATGATCATCTAACGGTTGCGAATACCCCAAGTCATGTCCGTAATAATCCTAATTCTTTTAACCCGCGTTTTCAATTATCAAATATCCAAAGTTTACAAATATCCAAATATCATAGCCGTTCAAATACCTATAGAGCAATTGTTAAAATAAATATACCGATTATCTTATAGTACGCGATTAAATAGCGGAACCCTCTGACCATGCAGTACGATACCCGAACGCACTCGTTATGGCATTAATTCTACTAGTCCTCAATTTATTACCCCTAATTCTGGAATATAAGAGTGTGGAAGGAATTATATATAGGACACCAACCTTGTCGTAGATTTATCCTCGTGACTGTGGCCGCCTCGCGGCGTCGCCTAGCTGTTCATAAATTATGTGGATATGTGAAACAACATGCGACATGCTAAATGCCTCGCTTGGCAAATATGTTCCGTGATTATGATAAGTTCTCTAGACACCGGTCTGTTGCGCTCGCTCGGCTCCCCTATCCCCAGATTAAGATACCCGTACGCCTGGTGCCTATTCGCGGTAGACGACGGGTGCTTAACCCCGAGCCCTCTCACCCAACACGTTCAAAAGGTAATGATGATGATGATGATCCAAAATTTAGATTCGGCCGGTGTCTCAGTGAACAATATCATTTGTTATGACTCATTCAAGATGCATGGCCGAGGTCCTTATATCTCCAATATGCTGCTGTTCAGTATCGGTAGGAAAATGGCCAATCCGTGGCCGCGTCCACCACTGAAGGTAATTAATTGTGATGATTGAGACATGACAGTACGATTCTCAGGAAATTCCCTTGGTTCCTTTGGGTGCGTCTGAAAACATACGTCATGTGACAACGGTGTGCGATAGATAGTTTAGTTGATCTGCAGGATGATCCTCGGTGTCTCGAACAATGCATCTCGAATAGAGCCAGGAACAAATAGTTAGAGTTGTTATCACTGCATACTGGTGCGGGTGTGTGTGTGTTTGTGTGATTGTAGATCGTTTTAGGAACACTGTCTCTGGGTATTAACCTTTAGAGATCCTACTATCATCCTCCTCATACAACTGAAGTACGAGTACCACGGCGACCACACAGGAACCACCTCGACGCAACTCAGTGCGGACTAAACTGTTTATGCCAGGTTATATATCGGAAACAGATCATGAACGGTAAACATACGTAAGGTTAGCCTGTAGCCTTGTGCACCCTACGCAGACCGATGATGTTCAATAACTCTTTCATTTTGGCTATTCCTACCAAACCAATATAACCATAGCTAGCCCGTCCACACTTCATGCCCCCGAATGACTCTGTTCAGCCTCCAAAAGCACCTTTCCTTCCAATCAAATCATCTTAGGAAAATTACAAATCACATAGGCGTTGTATGAATAAAATTATCTATTATGACATATCTATCATTTATATTTGAGACATTCAATATTAGTCTCCACTGAAAAAATATTAATAACTTAGCATATATTAAACTATTAAAAGACTTTTTTTACTTTTTGAAAAAATGTACTAATTATTCAAATAAAGCACAACGTTGTTTTCTTCATACAATACTTTAATTAAAACGTTTTCTAAGCGTACTGCGTCATCGTCAGTAATAAACTAAAGCTAATATATTTTTAAGCATATATATTTTCAGACACATTTCGAAAATCGCGATATTTTTAAGTTCTACTTCCCAAATATCGGTGATTTAGACACAAATCGCGATATTTTCAAGTCCTACTTCCAATGATAGTGATTATGACTTATAGATATCAGTGATTCGCTCACATGTCGTGAGTTTGAGCTCTTTGCTACGTTTTCTCATAACCCTTCGAATTCAATTTGAGCTGAGCTGCTCTCTCTGTTACTGTCACTATTCCTCTCCTGTCACCTTTTTATCTGAAGGTCTCTAAGGACTATACACAATATATTTCTTCTTATTTAACTATAAGTATATTTAACATTAAGTATAAGTTGTGCCCAAAATTTAATAAAAATAAATTGTTAATTCTGGTGTCTCTTATCGGATTACTGAAAGTTATTTGAGATTCCGTAAAAATAAAGTAGATGGCTTTCAATTAATGTATCAATTTGAAAAGTGTAACATATAGGTTCGAAAATTTGTCGTCAATATACTGTGTCGGTTAATGCACGTTCCCCGGATTGGAAGAGATCCGGGTTCGAATCCCGTTAGCAACAACAATATTTTTCAATAAAATTGATTTTAATTCATATGTATTTAAATAATGGTGACGTATAGTGTGTAGATATTTTAACATTTCATGCATTTTAGAATTTTAGATAATTGTTTAGTAAATTTTTGATGCTGCAATGGTAAATGATTGATTTAGAACTAAAATGATATAATATATATAAACACGTCTGCATTCACAATTATTTGCATTCTGTCGCATCGTCCGGTTATGTATTAGTATCAGTACAGTATAGTTTCAGTTTCAGTCCACGCTTGTGTGTGTATGTGTGTTGTTGTGTGACACAGTTGCTTGCACACGGCGCACCTCGCGGACCAATCCAATCAACAAACTTAATTTGAATATCGAACGATTCTCTTATTGAGTCGCCATATTGTTTTTTCATTTAACCCTTTTGGCGATGAGAAATTATTTAAATTTTAAATAAATATTTTATAATAATATAAGGTATGCAACGATTACAGCCTAATAACTATATTAGCCTAGATAGATGCTATAAAACAGAGTTAAACTTGCATCTAGTTTGCTTTATTTTGGGGAGGAGCAGCAAAGACAATATTAGAGTCGGCTAAAAGAACACAAAATACCATTCTTAGGATAATAAATGGTCATCTCTTTAGATATCCGTCAGATTTTATATTTAAAGACTACAATGTAAGACAAATGTATATGCTGAGACTTGTCCAATATTTCCATGCTAACAACAACTCACCCCAAGCAATAAATCGTGGTCACAACACAAGACAAAGAACGAACATCTACCCATCGATTGTACACGTTCTTAGCTCTGAAACTGTACAACACACTCAACACCAACTGGAAATCGTTCACTTCCAATAAGATTACACAAATATGGATCCAATTGGGAAAAGATCAATCAGAAGCATCGCTGTCCTACATTTCAACATATTTATTTATTTTATTCCTTTTGAATCTTTATCTTTCTTGAATTAAATAACACCACGAATAAAACTGGCTACTTTAACACAGACGGTAGTCTAGCAAAGTATCCAGGACAATGTTGTATATATCAGAGGTGGAGTCTACTCCATCCCTTATGTTATATTATTTTATATTCACCTCTGTTTCAACAAAAACATGTATGTCAATAAAGTCTAATAAAAATAGAATTTAAATTAATATTGTTTCTAATTACTTACACTGGTCTATTTTGGTCTTATTTTGCTCTCTTGAAAAATTTTGCTTGAGCTTTATAAATTCAGTGGTACTGATTCTGAATCTGTCTGAAGATCTTCACTATCACCCACAATTTTGGAGAGAAATGCGATTTTATATTTAAAAAGAAACATTTTGTGCTGCTCTTCATTCGGTTACCCCATCCACAGCAGCAAAAATTAATTTACCCTCCCTGAAGACATGTAACCGTTACAACTTATAAGCCAGTACAAATTCCGTTTCTTTCTCCCTCATACGTTTCTTTCATATAAATTACATTAGCAACCAAATTGGTCAATGAAGAGTCTCAATTGAGCTGGATATTGCAGCTTAGTTCTACGAGGCGCGTTTTTTATGTAAGTACCGGATTTTTTTTTAAGTAATCGTCGCAATATCACGTGACTAGTCTTCATTGAGGGTAGTTTTAAATATATTATTAATTCTTCTCATTCGTTAATTTGAAATATACATTTTTTAGATAATCGCGCTCGGGATAGTGATATGTGTGAAATGAGGAACAAACAGAAAAGGGTACAAGGGAGGCTCAAGAACCAACCAAACACCAGTTAGAACACTACCTACCTGAGGTGCTTCTTTGTCTAAATTTTACTTCACGACTTACTTCTCGAACGCACACTTCGTTGATAGCGCTAAGTAGGGATGACGCACGCACAATACCAATATGAAGCCTTCAAATATCAACCCCATACAACAGGACGATAATTCACTAAATCAGACGTGTTCGATAGCAGAACGTCAAAACCATTCCTACACGGCAGGAAGATAACTTGTTAACTTAATAGTCTAACGCACTCCAATGGCAAACGTTAACTGAACTAGTTCAAAATGAAAGAAAAAGTATCTGTGTATAGGGTAGGGGGAATAGGTAGGTAATGTGATAGGAACCAGCCGTGTCAACATGCGCGCGCACACGACTGGCGGTCCATGAATCTTGTCATAAAGATCGACAACATTTAAAATAATATCTTTACTGTTTTTATTAACCATAAAAAAGTGTATTCTGTAACAAATTATTCCCTACATTTCCTTAAATATTTTTTACCTTAATGTCATATAGAACTATTATATAATATATGAAAAATAAAATAAAATACACTCAAGTATATTTTTATGCGGTAGATACGTTCCACAGGAAAACTCATAAAAAAAGATTAGATTTTATATAAAAAGAAAAAGATTTATATAAAAAAGTTTTTCTTTTTTTGCATTTTTTTTCTTAAGAATTATCATCGTTATATGACAATGTTGGGCATAATTTGCGAACTGGTTCGAAATCACTTTCATCACTAGAAGAGATAGTCAGATCTATGTTCTGAAGATAATGATTCTTCACAAATAAAGTTAGCCTCAACTCCGCATGTTGATTTTTCCCTTTTAACAATATAACCAGTGATTAAACTTTGCGATGATTTTGCTCATTTTTTGTACAATTCCTGATATCCAGAAATGCAATTCTGAAGTTTGCCCTATTATTACCATCTTTTTCAATGAAATGGTTTGCCAATTTACTGCAAAGTTGAAGACCTTTTCGAATTACACTCGCAGTGAGGGCGACTGTAGTTTCATTTACTTCCGATTCATTTTCGTTATCATTTTCTTCGACGGTATCGAGAGTTATACCAATGATAGCATTGTCATTCATGACATTATCCTCAAGTACTTCGTCGACGTGATTTTGGGTAAATGTTTCAAAATCTTCCCCACCAATTTCACGTGCTAAAGAAATTATTTCAACTGAGACTGTCGATGTTCGGTTCGAGGTAGCGAGTGCAACATGATTTAAACAGTCCAAAATAGAAAAACTTTTCCAAATGTCAGTTACTGTCACTGACTCATTTTTTAGTTTATCCACGATAGATCGATACAGACAAAATTCTCCAAATTTTTTACCAAATTGTCAAATTGGTCTAGTTATTTAAAAAATATATTTTTTGAAATATACACCGTATAAAAATAGTATGTATAAAAATAGACCTGAGTGTATATAGTTATTGCAATGGACTGTATTTTTTCAACAAAATAAAATACCAAATATCAACATGGTGGCACTGAAAACGTTAACACCGCATGGGTATGCACTGATATTAATGAATAGATTTGCAGTGAACCGATATTACAATACATCTAGAGATACGAAAACAGCAGTATCTTCTGTTTTGCATTATAATTTAACTGCCAACAAGTCTCATAACACATAACAAAAATACAAAATCGTACAGTACACTATATTGCCGACCCTAAACCTCGTAAAGTACTGTACAGGTACGACAAACTAATATGCATATTGATTGATAACACATGCAAACGTATATAATTTTCCACGCTAATACCTACTATCATTTCAACAATTGGAAAAAATGCATTATTAATATTACACAGACCTATGTTCTGAATAATTACAACTTCACAATAAGAATGTGTTCCCCTAATAATAAAGTTATATCAATGTGTCCAAAATTTAATAAAAATGAATTGATAATTCGGGCGTCTGCTATAATCAGGTATTTGAGATTCTGTAAAAATAAGGTAGATGGCTCTTTCAAATAATGGATCGATTAAATGTATTAATATCAAAAACGTAACATATAGGTTCGAAAATTGTCGCTAAAAATATTGTCGCTGTAGCATAGTTGGATAATGCACCTTCCCCGGTTAGGAAAGAGATCCAGGTTCGAATCCCGATGGCGCAACAACAATATTTTTCGATAAAATTGATTTTATAGGTATATCTTTCTAATTAATATATTTAAATCATATTTAAAACATTATTAATATCTTTATTCAGCGAGTACAACGAAAATTATACAGAGTGTAACAGACCTAGTCCGTAATACTTTATGGGTGGATACTTGACAAAATTAAAAGTCTAAAATGTTTAAGGGATATGTGTTTTATCTCAATCGTGTCAGAGATATACAGACATAAGCATTTTTAAAAAGAAACATATTTATGCAATTGTTTCGATTAATTGATATATTTTATTGATTCCAAATTATATATCGAATACAAAAAATTAAAAGTCATCTAATTTCATGCTGTCGGACTATTTATTGTTAGATTATTTAGGACCCGAAGTAAAGATATAGATTAATAATTAAACAATTTCGTAAATATATATTTCCAAGTTCATAGACTTCGTTCAAGCTTAACGTGATTTTGTAAAAATTTCAAACAATAATTTACACGTATTCCTTGAACATTTTCGACTCGTAATTTAGTGAGTTATCAACCCATAAAATATTGTGGACTAGGTCTGTTATACCTGTATAATTTTTTATTTTTTCACACTTTTATATCGTGTTTTATTTTCATCTTCACCTGTACCAGCATCGATACCAGACGCCTTCAAAATATTTAGAAAGTGATGCTAAACGAGAGATTTACTTATATTCTGGCTGCTATGTCAAATTGTTGTATAAGTGTATAATGCCGATTTAAAAAAAAAACAGAATTAAAAATTGTTGCACCTGGTCAACTTTGTAACAATCACAATTATTAAATAGCATATTTTATGATAAAGATCTATTTTCACATCTCATTTATATTTGTCGGTAGTTCTCCGGGAGATATTCAATTTTTTAAATTAAATTTCTGAATATTTTTTTCGAACCATAAAAATATATTCTGTCAGAATTTTTGTATTTAATTTCGTGTTTTGTCTTTTGATGCCGATTGGTTTCAAAAATATCAGTTCTATCTTCAGACGAATATTAAACTAATTGATGTATAATTTGTTTCGTTTGAGTCACTGTTTATAAGGTCACATGCATCTGATGTGTGTAAAACGTACTTTTTATTCAGTATGCTGTGTCACTTTTAGCATTGCGTCAAGAGTAACTTTATTAATATTTTTGCCTCTGCTGATGACAGATTTTGTCAATAAGTCATAATGTCGAACCATGCTTGGGAGAACGCTTTGAAGAAGTTGATTTCAGGTTGTGTTTTATTGCAGCATCCCAGCCGCAGCCATGACGGTGTCCAGAGATAAGTGCGCGAGTCAGGGGGCAGACACGGATGCCATCGACCGCCACTGGGGTCGGCCGCGCCGAGTCTCCGTGGCCAGGGTCCCCAACGCCTCCCTCGGCATAAGCATTGTCGGTGGAAAGGTCAGTAATTTAAATTAAATAAACCTAATACTAAACACAACTTAGTTTTATTTTTGTCATCTACTGATGATAATGACAAAACTCAGTTGTGTGTGTAGTATAAAGTTTAGTTAATTCATAAAAAAAGCTTATTGTATCACAAAGTAACATTCATGTCAATTAATGATAAAATAATTGTATTTATTTATCTACAGGGTGGCCCAAAAAAAGTGAGAACATTTCGTATAATGTGATATAATCACATCAGTTGGTGTGTTGGGTTCGCTGCACCAGGCGCCCAAGTAAACGGTGAATATTATTGTGAACATGTTCTTAGAAAAGGTTTTATGCCTGTCATTCAAGCGACATGTAGTCGCTATAACTGGACATTGCAGCAGGACGGAGCTCTATCTCACACAGCCAAAAATACAATCAACTTTTTTCGTCGTGAGAATGTTAATTAGGCATGTGGCTACCGAAGAGCCCAGATTTAAATCCAGTATATTATGTAATATGGGATGTTTTACAAGAAAAGGTCTGCATTCGGCGAAAATTGACCACAGTTGATCAGCTCAAGTTGGCAAAAATTGAGGAATGGAGAAATCTGGAGCAGCGCTTTATTGACAGAAGCATAAACGAGTGGCGTAGGCGCTGAGAAACAAGGAGGATACATTGAACGTGATCTCTGATTAGATAAATATTGTGCAAAAAAAATTACATTAAGAATTATAATTAATTATATTATGTTTTGTAAATAGCTCATGTGTTACGAGATGTTCTCACTTTTTTTGGACCACCCTGTATGTTCGAGTTGTTTTAATGTCATTTGCATAAGTTAGGTTAGGTTTGATGGACATATTGTGATGTTTGATCTATGATGTATATAAAGGTGGCTTGGACACATCTCGCGAATGCCGCAGTAATGTCTTATTGACAACTCAAGAAATAAGACGGCCGGTGAGTGTTGTTGGTGTTAAAGTGTCGAGAAATAAATATAAAGGGAAGAAAATTAATGAATTAATCTCTTTAATATGTCGATATCTCTTGCTCGCAGCTTAATTCTAGCCTAATCAGATCTTGGTGTAAAATTCACTTAAATTACTTCTTAAATAGAATAATCCAAAAATATATAATAGCCAAACAAAATTGGTCATGTCTCCATATGATGAACATATCTAGCCACGAATTTAATTGGGTTTGGCTGTGATCTGTGCAAATTGGAGCTGAAGCAATTAGTTCACCTGATGGAGATAATTGGATAAAGACTGTGCAGATGGAGCCTAAAAACCTCCGTAAAGGTTGCGAGCGACTTCCGGTCCAGCGGGCCGGAAACTCAGCGTCAAATTGATTCATCTTGTATTGCAATATTTGATCAACAGATGGATATATCCTACCTGTAGACTGACGGGTAACGTTTTATCAGGAGAAAAACAAAAAGCTTTGTAAAAGTAACCGTGTCGCTTTCGTGTCTATAGATTCCGCTCTGTTGCACCTCTTAAATAGACGAAAATTTGCAGTCGGGTGGAAACCATTTTATATTTGATTATATTTATTCAAATTAAAACAGAAATCACTCATATTCTTACTAGAAGACCGTCAATTATGTATTGGTTTTATTTATGTAATATCTGAAAAAAAATTTCTTCTACTAATACAGAGTTTGAATTAATTATTAATTTAGTTAATGTTACTAATTTAAATATCCGCAGTTGTAGAAACCTAACTCATTAATTTTTTTGTTGTTTTTGATTTAGCACGGTTTATTACTATGTGAAGAACAACCTTGTCGTAAAACTGTTACTGCAGATGTAGAACGTTATAATAAAGTTGAAATAAAAAAAATAAAGTGAAACTGAAAATGTTTTACCTATGTATAAGAACTTCATATTTAACTACTAGCTTTGTATTTTTGATGCCAACTAGTTTCTAAGCAATCTTCTAATTTATATAAAAATACACATAAAATTTTCTCTGGTCATGACATGTTATTCTTATGGTTATTGTTATTAAAATGATGGTATGATTCTATTAGTGAGAAGCAAACTCATAGAGATTTTTGTTTACTTCAAGTTTCAATTAAAAATACACGTGTTTTACTAATATACAATTCGGCATCAAAAGTCATAGCGCCATTAGCTAAAACATTACTTTAGTGGAACTTTAAAATTCTTTCAGAAATAATACACATTTAATTATGCTCTTCTGTTAAGCCTAAACTCTGACATATAAATTATGACGTAGTTAATAATGAAAATCATTATCTTTATTTAGATTCAGTTCTTCATCAAAGACTATCAATCTCCACGATAAAAATGCTCTCTTTGTAATCAGGTGGACATCACCAACTCGGCAGGATCCGTGAACTCTGCGTCCGATGTCGTCATTTCTGGAATATTCATCAAAAATGTGGTCGCTAATAGTCCGGCAGGGCTAAGTGGACAACTCAGGGTAAGTGCCATTTGTTACACATTTTTAAGGGAAAATTTTTGAATTTACTGTCAGTCATGTCAGTGCCATGCGTCACATGATGCTGTATATTAGTGATGGTTATTTAAACAGTTATTTAAACGGTTATTTAAACAGTTATTTAAACGGTTATATACATAGTTATTTAAACGGTTATATTAATAGTGATTTAAACGGTTATATATATAGTTATTTAAACCGTTATTAAAACAGTTATATAAATGTTGTGTTAACAGTTATTTTAACGATTAATTTAACAGTTATTTATACCATTATTTAATCTGTTATATTAACTGTTGTTTTAACCGTTATATAAAGAGTTATTTAAACAGTTATTTGAACCAGCTATTTAAACTGTTATTTTGACTAATTGTATTCGATTGAAACGATGATTGGTAACCGATTATTAGGAATTCTCCAAGAAACAACTGGTGCATTAAAAAGTAAACTTCTAACAGTTAAATCTTAAATACTAATTTAATGTATTAATTATAAATATATACATATAAAATCAATTTTGTCGAAAAATATTTCTGAATAATTACAACTTCACAATAATAATGTGTTCTCCTTAATAGTTAAATCTCAGTTACCGTTCGTCGTTATATATCAGTTATCAATCAACGTCACAATCATACTCACATAAAGGTGTACCATCACTACTATATAATTTGCTGAGATTTTTCGCCACACAAACAACTGAGAATTATAAAGTTCAGGAATAAAAAAACAATAAAATTCAAATTCAAAAAACCAAAAAGTATATTCTTCCTTAGGAATTGTTCAGTCTCCATGTTAGTTGAATGCTGTGTAGAAATCCAGCATGTCTCAGGACATTTATTTATTCTAATATTTTGTAAACAATTATGGTTTTACTATTTTGGGAAAGGTATAGTTAATATGTATTCGTATTTCGAATGAAAAGCGACAATACACAGAAACAAGTGATTGAGAACCATAAAATGGTTTAGGTAGATTTGTTCGAATAAGTTAAAATACTCGTATAAGAGAGAAAATAATAGAAAAGTATATTTGTCATTTCGCAATATGAATGCCCTTGGTGCCCTGGCCGGGTTGGAACCTTTCTTTTGATTCCAAATAAATGGAAATTCTTTCATTTGAGGAGCTTTATTTGAATTGGTAATTTAGCACTTGCTTAGTCCAAATGTTAATTAATGTTCTGAATAGTTATTGGATTATTTAATTAAAATTGTTTTGATTTCGTCTCCGAGTGTTTTTAATTAAAAATATATTTGTTTATAATATATTTACGATATACTTATGTACCAAAATACATTATTAATTAATATCCCTTAAATAAATAATGGGGCACGTTTTAAAAAGGTCGTTTTAGGTTATACAGTCGTGGTTCAGTTTATTTCTTAGTCATTTTTCCGGTACACATTTGGGCCATCATTTGCAATCAAATGGGTGAGCCGCCTCCATATTTCGGTCCATCATTCGTGTTCAATTTGATACAATATTCAACTTGATTTAACAGCAAGGAATAGGAGAAACTGTGACGTAGTACGGTGCTGTCGTTACGATATGGTGTATCATCATCATCGCTATATGCCACCCTGTGTCCACTGTACTATATAGGGTTACTGAATTTACCATTATCTCGATTAATTTACAGTGTTATAGCTTTAGGCAAGTCGATAAGTTGTTGCCAGTTATACTTTCATAACATCACCCTTGTTGATGGCCGCTGATATGCTTTCCGAAACGTCGACCTCAACAAAACTTAACCGCGACAAAACAATCCAAAGAAAATAATATTCCGATAATTTTATTAAACAATAGTGATATGATATAGAATTGCATAGAATTATAGTATTTTTGATATGTTTAAATTCCCAGACTGGAGACAGAATCCTGGAGGTGGACGGAGAGGACGTGAGGACGGCCTCCCACGAAAGGGCGGTGCAGATCATCAGGGCCGCCGGAGACCCCGTCACCTTCCTGGTGCAGAGTCTGCTGCCTTGGGTATGTGGAACACTCATATTATACTACACACAAAACTGAGTTTTAAATTCATCCCAACAATGGTTTAAGAAGGTGCAGTCTCTCTCATCAACAGATGTCACTTACACATACGAGTACATAGTTGACATTAATACCTGTTTTATCTTCAAAAATAAAACCCAGTTGTGTGTGTAGTATATTATTTAGTTTATTAAAAAATAAAATAAGCAAGTTGCACCACAATTAATGATATTAGAGTGGAAATAAAATATTTTGTTCTGAAGGTGTGTCGTCTGTTAAGCAGCTAATGATCCTTGGCCCTAAACATCATTCGTTCAGAACCTCAGTGTAAAACATAGCTTTACACCTCTTCGAAAACAGATGTTCAGCTCAGGTACATGAATGTTTTCATAAGTCAGCCTGCGGGCGATGGAGCAAACAAATTCTTTCATCTCTTTTGATAAGCATATTACAATAATAATTATTTATATACCCGCTAAAATACTCTGATGTTGGTCTATTTCAGGTTTTATGTATTATTTTTCAAGAAAACTGCACATCAAAATGTTAACCACATTTAACTAATTATACCGAGGCCAGTGGTGGGCAATATTCTCGTTTTGAAATTCATTTTTTAAAGGTGATTTAATTATTTTTTTTGTAGCATAAATAGTACATATGAAAATAAAGGTAATTACTTTACTAGAAGTGGTCTGTTCTGAAGCAATTACCTGTACAGTTTTTAAAAGTTGTAAATGTTAAGGCACAATCGTTATAAAGTAAGGTAAGTAAGTATAATATGAGAAAAGTACAAACAGAAGTTATAAAATATTATTTTTTTAAAAGTTATAAAAATATTATTGTCTGTAATATACAATAGTAGGAGACAAAAATGTGTAGGTAGTTAGGTTAGCACAAATGACAAATTAGTTTCATTTTGCTTTCTACCCACATCAAGCAACCGCTTTGTTATTTTTGGTTTAAAATCGTTAATCACTTTAGACCAATTTGTTAAATATACGCGGAGCACAAAATAATAAAGTTCATTGAGCGAATTTGGTATTCATTTTTGGCACTGAAAAGTATCCTTAGGCTTTGTTCCTCGTTTCTTTAACATCGGATCGTGGAATTAAAGTAAATTTAAAAAAAAAAAGATTTAAAATTGCTCTGGTAAACAGTTGTCTTATATCCAAAACTTGAAAGGATTTAAAAAGTTATTCAGAGTTATATCTAAATAGCCTCTTGTACTGTAACTCTGATGACCCATTTATGAGCCTCAATTAGAAAATTCATTGAAGTAAGAGTAATATAAAGTACACATTGACAATCAACTTTGACACCACCTGGCGATAGATTCTAGATTTTGTTAAGTAAAGTGGTTTGTGTCTTGGATAATTTGTTAGTGTCCTATAGTTAGGATACTCACCTAGTAATCTAGTGGCCGGGGGTTCGAGCCTCGCTCCAGGATTAAACACGTATTTAGTGTACCCATCTCTATTATCAGTAATTCGAAATGCGTCGATATTATTGTAACGACTGTACAGCATTAAACGTGACGCAAAATGTTGGTACGTTACTGGCATTTGTAACATGATGTAATAAATGACGTTCCCTTGAGTTATTGTGGCACCAGTATCTCATGTTCTGTTTTTTAACATAGCCATCGATATAAAAACATGCTTCATCAGTAAACAATAAGTTTCCAAGAGTTTGTACAATTCCAAAACGTTCCAGCATCGTTCTCGTTAAAATTTCAGAAGGAAGAATAATTATTTTCGCTGAGAAACTGCACGATTTGCAGTTTGTATGAGTGCAACTGTAGTTTTTTTTTTCCCAAATAACGTGCATTATTGATTTACAGGCTATAATCTTCCTTATTGATTTACGCGAATTGCGCATAATTTCACGTCGAACTAGAGCCACACGTTCTGGCGTCGCTGCTGATGTTGACGGTCCCAGAGGAGTTTGGTTAACCATTGTCCCATATTGTTTGAACTCAACACCAGATAAGTTGCGTGCTCGGCCCATCACTTACTCGTCGAATATTAAAGTCAGTATGAATCACCGCATTTTAAATTGACTGGAAATCCCACAAATCATGCGCGTCGAACAATACCCCTCTCACTTACCTCACCCTGATGATTCACGAGCAATTACAATTTAATATTGAAATTTTTCCGCTGAACACCCTTTATATAATGTTACCGTCAACCTTGTTGCACGAGACCGCTCTGTAACACCTCTCCGGATTACCTCTCTTCATTGTTTATTCTTCTTTTGTTATATTTTGTTACGTCATCTTTGGCTTTCACATCCTCTGGTTCCTTATTACATCATTCACAATTCTTTCGATTCGATCATTCTATTTTCTTTTATTCTTCTACTGTTTCCAAGTTTAACTCACGAGTGTAAAGTTCTAGTAGATAGCCGTTGGGAATGGAGTTTGACATCGGAATAAAGAGATGTATTAAATAATAAATATAAAGAGATGCTCCAAACTGAAATAATGTAAAGACCGAAATTCATAATGTATTTCATTTCATGTCGTCTCTTGTTATTTCGTGTTATCTCCAAGTTTCACGAATTCTGTGATGTGTTTTGAATTTTCCAAGAACAAACCCATATTTGATGATTATTATTTTATTAAATTTATGCCTTTGACGAGGTACAAAGGATTAGTTGGAACAAAAGCTGGGGGTTCGTTAAGGTTCCGTGATAATTTCGTGACGACCTTTAGCAAACAATATTATAATATTAAAATTCTAAAAAAAATTATGACACCGTTAAAATTTTAAATTATATTAACAAAAAAAATAATACGAATCGAAATATTCAAACGTAAAAACTTTTGTTAACTAGAGATTTTTTTAAAAAATGCCATGATACTTTAAAAAGAAAGAAAATTACAATTTTCTCACAGTTAGTCCTAACCACCCTTGTATAGAACATTTTTCAACTTTTTATTAATCTTATAACCGTTACTAGTTTCAGCCTGTCACGGCCATCTTCAGAGCTTTTTTGGTTCAAAATATAATTGTATATTCAGTTAAATAGATACATTTAAAGTTAAAATTTCACTGCAACCGAACCACGATCTATCACCACATTGTCGAGAAATCAAACAAGACGTCAAAATAGCAGTTTACAAATATTTTAAGTTGCTTATTAATACGAGTTTTATACACGTGTTTTACAGCGGTAACTTTTTTATAAATTATTATATAAATAAAATATTTGTGTTAACATTAAGATGCATAAATAATTAAGTGTATCAAAAATATAAATCAATTTATTAAATTTTAATACAGTATTATATACTATGTACGTATAAGCCAATTAGAAAAAAAATCTACTTGGAAAGTAGCTGAGATATGTGAGAGGTACCTGAGTATTGACTCCAAAATTTTATGACTTTAAAATGCTACTCCTGATTCACTGACGTGATTGTGATTGGTATTATATAATATCAGTGATTGAAAACTGTGACTATGATCACAGTTTCTGATAGTACAATACACGAAATTAATAAATATCACATATTTTTCAGCGAATTTATTCATATTATTACAACTTCATTTGCGTAAAAAACATATTGTGGTATATAATTAGAAAATTACTGCACATTCCTACAAAACGTTAAAAAATATAAGCAAAATTAAGTTAGGTGCCAGTAAACATTACCAATAAAAACAAATTCCAATAGATGGTGGTAATCAAATTACAGAAAATCCGGTAGATAGCGCTGATTCAAGTGATCGATTTAAACGGCAACGTCAAAAAATCAATTGACTTTTTAACAAAAAAAAATTTGAATTACAAATCACGATCAATTCCCAGATATCAATCACTGACAGTGAGTGTAACTCAAAGATATCAGTGATTGACTCACGGTACGTGATTTGGAACTCATCACTACTAATATCTCTATTACTGACTATTTATTGTGTGTACTTAAATGATATGTGATAAGTATACATTTAAATATTGCATTATATATTTTTATTTTTTCATTACACAAATGTACATTTGTGAGAGAATATAAAAATGTTACAAATTTTTCAAACGTGCTATTTATAACGCAAAAATTTTCATGAAAAAATTTACTGATGTATCCAGTGAATAAAAATATTCTATTTTAATAGAGATTACATCGTAGATTATTATTCGTAAGTATAATAGGTAATAAATTACACTAAAGGCCGTACCTATTCTCATAAACCTTTAATTCTTATTTTTCCCGAGCTGATTCTTCGTTAAAAGTAATCTTGAGGCAAGGTCAATCAGTTCCATCCCTGGCTTATAATTTGTAATATTAATATTTTGACCCTGTCTCTGTTTACTTTGTAATGTATTATAGGTCCGTGTCTATTTAAGCTTTGCCCTTTACAAAGCGGCTGATTTAACCCGAGCAAACGACCCCTATTTACGGGGTATCGTGATCGTGGATCACTTGAATATATTAATTTTCTTTCCCTTTCATTAATTTCTAAATATATTTTTGTGAAAGATCTTTTATACCGTGAGCTCATTAAAAGTTTATATATTCATATAGGGCTACTTATTATATTCATTCGTTTTTGAAATACTCAATATTAGGTATTTTTAGGCATACCTTTTCAGAAGACTCGACCATCTGTAAGGATAGGCTGAATGATTAGCTTCGAAAAAATATATACCAGCTAGTCTAATTCAAACCTTTCTACAATAATTCCACTGGCAGAATCTGACTTCACTTGGAATTTTGATTGCAGCTTGAATAAAGTGTTTTTGCCTTTTTTTTTAAAAAAGAAAATATATATATTTAGCTGTGCTCCGTTATTAACCTTTGAAGAGATATCGGAAACATTATTCAATGGTTTAAATATTATCTAGGTTGTCCACTTGGCTAGCCGAGTTTAAACTTGGACGACAGGATGTAGAAGACGACCCTCGCAGTGGAAGTTCTGAAATTGATTTTTCAGATTGATGAATTAGTATTAAGGATATAATAGAAATCCTAGACATCACAGGTAAATGAGCAGAAGCTTTTTACTTGAGGATGCCAAGGATTCTGAAGCCGGAACAAAAACGTGTTCGTGTGGAACTTTACCGGAATTTTTTGTTGCATTTAAAGCTAATTATTTAAGCTATTTATTACATTTAAGAGTTCAAAGTGGTGAGATCAGTTTGGTAAGATGTCAACATCATTCTGTGATTTTAACCTTTACCATACCATGACATAAAATACCCGAATGCAGCCATGCTGTCAACTCGTGTTACCGTAAGTAACAGTTAGAAAAAATGTTTTTATTAGCTTAAATGGCTTTAATGGCACGAATTTACTTTAAATATTGAGCATTCAATTTTGAAAAAATGATTAATAACGTAATTTGGAGCATTCATTAAGTCGTATACAATGTGTCCTTCCTTCTTATCTCTCTTCATTTAATTAGTGAGAAAAATATAATTATATTTGTATGTTTGTTAATCTTTTCACTGTGAAAATAGTGTGTGATCTCTGTCTTTCATATTACAAATTGTATTTTTACTAACGTATTAATTTTACAACGGATTGGATAGAAAAAATAATTGTTTTTGTACGATTCCCTTTTTAGAATTAGTTTTTCACTAGTCATTCCTAAGCGCTAATATTTTCTTTAGGATTATCTAAAATTTGAATTTTATGTTGCGCATGTATTTACCGAAATATCACAGGTTTAATTATGATGGTAGACCTGTGTTACAGCATAGTTTGGGAAGGGTTAACTTGAATGAGGTCAAAAAAATTTTACGCCAGCCTCATAGCCCACCCTGTTGTACATAATATTATTTACACTATTTTTAAATTTTTGACCATTAATAGACTTGTTTGTTGTGTATTCATTATGTACCTTCAAAATGCAACGTTTTCACATAATTCTTATTATTTATAATGAATGAACACTTCACTTCCAATGTCATCATCAATTTCCTTTAAAATTTTCCTACTTATGTCACAGAAGGATATTATTTATTACATTATAACTCAAGCACGCTTTAAGCGTTACGAGATTAAATGAGAGCAGACTTCACTTATTACATTGGATAGGTTCAATCTTGTATATGCTTAATTGGACTAGACGACAGCTCCGTATAATACCCCGATTAACGTTTCTCAAAATCGTTCGTTAACAGAACTATCGTTAATAGAGGTAAAAATCATACGCAAAGTACAGGAGTAGGTTCCTAAAATAAAAAAGCAGGTGTTTTTACATTTGAAAATGTTTTTTAATTGACAGAAGGCACTTTAAAAGAAAAGTTAACATCACAAACCTGTGTGCTGAACAATTACAACTTAACAATAAGAAAGTGTTCTCCTTAATAATATAAGTTGTATCAATGTGCCCAACATTTAATAAAAATAAATTGATAATTCTGGCGTCTGCAGTCGGTTTACTTAAAGGTATTTGTGATTCCGTAAAAAACAATGTAGATGGCTTTCAAATAATGGAACGACAGATGTATTAATTTGAAAATGTGTAATATATAGGTTCGAAAATTTGTCATGAAAAATACTGGCGCTATAACACAATTGGTAGTGTACTCTCCCGGATTGGAAATAGAGATCCAGGTTCGTATCCCGGTAGCGAAAAAACAATATTTTTCGACAAAATTGATTTTATATGTATACATTTAAAATTAATACATTAAATTAGTATTTAAATCATCACAGACCTATGTTCTGAATAATTACAACTGGTGTTGTTGTTGGCTACAATGTGTTCTCCTTAATAAAAGTTAAATCTTCAATTTAGTTTAAAATTCCATCGCGGGGGTAGGCAACTCTCACCCTGTTCACATTCATAACACTTGTGCAGACTCGTCAATTGTCGAGAATTCTAACAGGACCGTCTTCCAGTATCTGATCTACCTGGTCATACATTTCGCGAACGTCCTTTATTTTTGACGCCATCAATTACTCACGACGTATATCTTTCAAAAAATATTGCTGGTGTCGATTTTAGAGTAGTCGATAGTCAATTATTGCCCTTGTCATCCAATAATGCCTTCAGAGTCTACATCATTGCAATTTACTTAGTGCATCATACCAACACGATCGTTGTGAATGATATGATTATTGGTTTTTGATTCTTCAACTGCTTTGAGTTCTATCTCTTTCCAAAAGGCTTTAAAGCAGGGTCGTTGCCACAAACAAAAAATATGATTTTATCATTACGTTATAACGAGGTATCGTAAAGGTATCGCATTACTGCAGTTGTCAGTATTCCACGTATTTGTAATTAAATTGTAATAATACATAATATTATCCAATAAAATTTGCCAAATGTATTTATTTTTTAGAAGCGAAACAATTGGTTTCATTATTATCATTTTTACTTCCTCTAGAATACAGATTCGAGCGACATTGACAGCCACAAGCAAGTAAATAGTTCAACGGACACATTGAGTGAGAGTCCTCCGGCAAAATCTGGTCCCAGCCCTCTGAGGGCTCCTCCGAGTCCGACCAAGTCCATCAGGGCTCCCGCTAGCCCTTCCATCAAGCCTCCTGCAAGTTTACCGGCGAAGGCGCCATTGAGCCCGCCGCACCAGACTGCAGCCGGTATTTCTGAAGCAATGGTTCCAGAATTATCGCCTACTCCAAGTTTGAAGAGATCAAAGGCTCCAGATCCGCCAAAAACTCCAGATTTTGAGGTAAAGATTAATCAATTAATTATTACTATTTTTTTTGCCTACATTGTAAAGATTATATAAATCAAAATTAAACGAAAAAAATCAAAGCATTAATTAATTTGGGCGAAGTGAAAAACAATTTAACTTTTATTCAGTTTAAAAATAAAATATTCAATCCCTTCCTAATAGCATTTTAAACCCAATTATAATGAGAAGTATCGAGTTGCACAAAATAATTGGTAAGTATTGTATAACGAAAAATAATTATTGTGGATTTGCTTACGAAAATAATAGATTTTCTAACAAAACAATTTAATAACTCCACAAATACATAAATAATGTTATTTTCCTTTTATTCGTAGGTCACCGCCCCAGATTCACCACCGTTGTATGAAAAACCAAAAACTCCACTGAAATCTCCAGCAAAAGCGAAGGAGTCTTTAGAAATAGATTCTACAGCTCCGGTCGTCAGTGGAGGTATATCAAAATTGCCGGCAGCTCTCCCTATCACACTACCGCTGGCCGCAGCAAGTCCAGCTAAATCAATTCCTGGCGTTATCCCTAGTCCGTCGAAGAGTTCTGTGGGAGTTCCGGCGAGTTCTGACGTAACTCCAACAGCGCCGGAAGCAGTGCCTCCTCCGTTGCCAGAGAAGAAGGAGAAGATAGTGTACTCTGATGATGAAGATAGTGACGAGGAGGAGGAAGAGGATAGAAGGGAACTAGAAGGGAGAACGTACACACCTAAGGGAGTCGAGGTCAGTAATCGCATTTTTTAAGGTGAAGTTATGGCTAAGTTACACCAAATGCTGTATATCGTTTGTTACATTACGTGTATTACAATTTTGTAGATCTTGGTTTATATTTCAAAAATCGCTGTTTACTTATTCATTATTCTTTATAATTAATTAGGGTTTACCCTAAGATCAACGGATGTGCAGGTCGATCGAAAAGTTTATCTCCGACATATCGTTTTTTATGAATTTAATCGTGGCTACAGTGCTGCATCAGTGCAATCTACGAAGATAATTTTAGCCGAATCGTTAGTCGAATTAGTCAAATCTCTGAGAGAATTCTCATCCGTGGGTCATGAGATCGATATATTTAGCTCTGTTCGCCAATTATTTGCCACTGCCGTATAAAATTATTTATTATTTATTTCACGATCAAGTATATTTATTTCAGATGAATCAATTCAATTAGAAAGGTATATAGGTCCCGAAAAAATATTTGGTTATCCGGGATACGATCCCGGAACTTTTTATTTTAAACTTTAAATATATTATTATGCAAGGATTACTTAACTTACGTATTTCCACGATTTGATCAATCTAATTGATTCATCTAATTTATTTTAAATATTATAAAACTGTGTTCTATAATATATTATTTTATAAATTGAAACACCATTTCATAAAGAAAAAAAAAAGATGTTTTTCGAAACCGTTTAAAAATTACTAATTTAGTATATAAACTTAATTACTTACTTACGATCATGCCGTTTCGCCGCGGGAGTAGGCAGAGAGGATAGAGCGCCACACTCTTCTGTACTGACAAACAATTCTCGCCTATTCGACATTTATACTTCTTCTCATACAAGCTCGATGATTATTGAGGCTTCTAACAGTACCATTCTCCAGTATCTGGTTTGCTTGGTCGTGCTGAGTTATCCGCGGACGTCCTCTACTTCTGGTGCCATCAATACTTGCGTTATATATATATTTCTTACCATTCTCTACTCATGTATTCGTTTATCATTTATCCGTTCCATATGACCAAACCACCTAAGTGATTATTTCTTAATCTTACTCACTATACTAAGATCAGCTTTACATTCATTCCTTATTTCTTCATTCTTTACTCTGTCATAAATGGATCTGCTACATATACCTTTCTTCTGCCAGCTCCGGTACCAGGACTCCATTGTGAACAGCTAGTCTCGTCTCAGTTGACAAGTTCCCATTACCTATAATTCCATTCAAAGCGCCATTCACATTATTCTCTGCAGTCACCACCCTCCTTTCGATATCTTTCTCTTTCCGTTTCTATCAAACATACTTCCCAAATACACAAACTCATCTACTTGTTCCAAACATTCATTACCTACAATTATTTAGCACGGTATCTTGCTTTCCAAATTCTCGAATACCAAAGTAAAATAATTTATAAAATAAAAATCACAAAGTTAATTATGCAAATATTAATAACAAAATATATGTTTATTTTCATCTAGATCGACAGAGCGAGTGCTGGCAACGTAAAAAGGACCAAGGAAGAGAAAGAAGCGGACCCAGAAGAGGAAGATTCTTTCGGCTACACTACCAGTGAGTCACTCTTCTTTTTCATCTTTTTGTATTGCATATATATATTTCAAGATGTTTTTTACTTTTGTCTTATTGTACCCAAATACGTTTTCTCGCCAGGTACCAGAGGCAAAGTCAGTTGGTAAAAACTTTAATTCTGTAATTTGGCAACTGTCTCGCCAGATACGATTCTCTAGCTGGAGTTTGTATGTGTGTGTTTGAGTTCAGGGTACTTATTTTCAGACCTTGGCTGCATTTCTACCCCATTAGTTGAAGCAAAGTATTCCGTTAAGTAACAAGATAAACACTTTTATTTTATAATTCGTTAAATTTCTTCATCATATATTCCATCCCTTAATATGTACTGTGCTGTTGACAATGTACCGCTTTGTTTAACGTAACCTTGTTTAATATAACACGTCATGAAGGAAACTGCGCATTTGCAACGTGGTTTGAAATACAATTTGGTTATGTTTTTTTGATCTGTTTAATATTTTGAATAATAATAAATTGATATAATAGCACTTGAAAAGTATATCAACTTCAAAATCGAGAAAAAAATGGAGTGAGTAAATTAAATATTTACAATTACGATTTGTAAAACTTATAGTAGATAACACAACGAAGTGTTTTTGTAAAGATGATTATAGTAAATTATTTAAAATATGAAAAATCTTACCATTTGATAAAAAGGTAACATATGCTTATAATATTCGAAGAGTTCATAAATACTGATCCTCGGGTCGAACCATGAGAGTACCGATCGCGGACGATGTGTACGGGGAGAAAACGGAAGAATGTGTTGTGCCAAGAATAAATAACAAAATCAATAAAGACCTATTAAATATTTAAAAAAATTATGCGACCGCAGTGTCCACCTTAAAATACAAAGTAACACTTACTGCCCGGTGGGTCAAAACAAAACACATCCGGCGGTTGACCCACCACAAGTTATCGGTTTTTCAACCGTTTTGTGGGAGATTTTTTATAGATATTTAATTTTAAATATGATATAATGAATAGCACGATGTGCCGTAATGTTTCTGCTAAAAAAATAAAATTAAAAATAAAAATATATTACGAATAATGTACGTATTCGCACGCATCAACAGACGCCCTACACAGCCAAAATACAACCATCCACTGAGCATGTGATCTTCTCGTCGGTTAGGGATTGTTTCTACCTGCTTGCGTGTAACAGTGGTTATAAACAATTAAAATTTATTATTAATTTTTTATATATTAGTATTTTTTACACGTAAACCGAATGAAAATAATTTAAACATAATATTTATAGAAGTGAAATAAATAAATTATAAATAAATATTAAAAAAATTACATCCTTTTTATACGAAACGCAATCAACAATATTATAAGAAGCAGAATCAAATATAATCGACATAATTTAAAAAAATAAGTGTAAAAATAGACAATTCATACTCAAAATAGATATAATATTGATTGTATTCTGTGAATTCCGGTCAGTAAATTGTTTGTTATTGTCAGAATATAATTGTCAAAAATATAAAATATAAATAACAATTGCCCCATGGCCGACCCGCTGCTAACTGTGTCCTTTCGAAAGATTGTTTTTTTTTTTATATATATATTTTATTCTTCATATCTTTCTAAGTAATTCATCTAACATCTACACATATCTAATTTTTTTCCTCTTGCTATACTTTATTTATAAAAAAATATTTAACTATGTAAAACTCAACTATTGTCGTAAAACTACCATGTAGTTTGGCAAAAAATAAACATAAAATTAATATATATGTAATAAAGAATAAATAAAAAATAACATATTTTCGTTTTTTTTATATATTTTTGATATTGATTAACTTAAGTAGGTATGTTCAAATATTGCGATTGTGATTGATATTTAATTGTAAAAATGGTTAATAACTATGATTTAGTCACTAATACAGTGGTGTTTGTTTGCGGAGATACGGATATCTGAGTTGATACAAATGGTTTCGTATACAGTACCAACTCAAACAAGACAAAATGAAGTGTTCTTTGAAGGTACACATAGAAATAATTATGCTGTTAACACGCCAATATCGCGGATGCATCGGCTTGGTAACAAGTTGAATTTCGTTAACATTTTTCGTTGCAGGAGCGTCATACCTGAACTAATGAAATATTTGTACGTAAATTATACTTATTTTTTTATGTTATATTTAAACTGGAAATAAAATAAAATGTACAGTTATCAATTATCAAGGTATACCTCGTTACTACTTTGACCATCAATTTTCAATATCCACTCTCACTTCAATACTCTTTCATACCTCAATGGAATATCTACGTCATCCGCCGTGAAAATACACCATTAGTAAACCATTTACTGCACCGTTAGAACCTTTCATCTTGCCAAGTATCTTGTGTGTGTATAAACAGAACTGTGATTTTTTCTGGTATACCACTAACTCGCTAATTTTGATTCCCCCGCCCACGAGTGCGGTTATACCGTAACTTTTAAAACAAAGCCTTGACAATGGCACGTGTTACCATGCCTAAACATCGACCTAGGTTTCCTCAAGAAAACCGTTAACAAAAAACGCGATCGAACCTAAAAAACACCAGTTCCAGTGGAAGTTCAACAAATATAAGAACATTCTCAAAAATACATACAAGGTGTAACACAGATCTAGTCCACAATGCTTTATGGGTATATACACTGTATACCTGATAAAATTAAGAGTCGATAATGTTTAAAAGATATGTAATTATGCGATTATTTCGATTAGCTGAAATATTTTAATGACTCTAAATTATATATTGTATATAAACAATTAATGCACATCAAATTTCGAGCGGCTAGATCATTTTTTGTTAGATGATTTAGGACCTGAAGCAAAGGTATAGATTAATAATTGAACAATTTTGCAAATATTTTGTAAAAGTTTCAAACGATAATATTTTTCGTAATATTGCAAAATTTGCACATATTTCTTGAACATTTTCGACTCGAAACATTGTCTCGTGGACTAGGTCTGTCGCACCCTGTATATGTCGCTTATGTTAGATTATTTAATGTCTTTATTTCAGTGTGGTTAACGCAAAATACATGAACATTTCGGTATATTCATTGTTGAAAAAATAAAAAAATGATAATGTATTAATCCTCGTTGCACTTGAAGTTCAGACGCAATCGACTTTAAGGCTTTTTACAAACGCTCGCGGACGTGGACCTCGACAGTCGGTGGTCAGCATCGTTCGCAACAGCCATAACAAACGCCTGGCTGGGCGACAGGCGTCGGGAAGCTCCCAATTGCAGCCGTTTGGATCATTGCCCAAAATCGTTACGAAATGCGATTCGTTCATTACTGTATTTAAATTTCAAGAACGCGAGGTGTCATAAAAAAAGATATAAGAACATTTTAGCGCCATTAAAAAGATAAAACTATTTATATTTAATAGTTATGCTGGGGTTTTATTTTTAACGCTATTGTGGAGTCCCTGAATGCGCCTCACAGTTAACCAGACTCTCAGGTGATGTGTCACATCAACTGGCGATCATCTGTCGACTATCTGCCCTCTTCCCGACCGCAATGTCTAGATCAACCTTCAGTAGCCACTTTTGTATAACTTTGTCTAACAGCGTTGAAAACCGTTTCATTACCTGCTCTAGTCCTCCATCACATATATTCTTCACATTGCGCGATCATCCTCAAACGAACACGTGAGCGCTGTCAGAAATACAATACTCTATACTCTATCATAAACATCACTCCTCTTTTACCTCCAAAATATTTAATTCGTTTGTATTGAATACGTTGCGAATTTTTGAATATATATTGATTTATTGATTTTTCCGATATATTTTTTTCACTGCTCTTATATAATCAAGTTAAAGATACATAACATTTATAATTAGCAATTGTCTCCAGTGACGCAACTAGTTTTGTCCTAAATTCAAATGTTAATTGTTGAGCATATCTTACACTCCTTGAAAGGTGGTCACAATTGAAAAAATGAGCTTAAAATTACGATTCTTATTATTTAGTCACATTATTAGTAAAGGTATATATTTTTTAATTTATTTTTTAAATTTTATTATCTTTATTTTATTAACCACTTAATTGAGTTTAAATTCTTCAGGATGTCATAACTAACTAAAACATATATTATTGTATCTTTACCAGAATCTATTTAAAAAAAATAAAAAAATAGTACCTAACTCAAATCCTTAATACAAATTAACTCGAATAATTTTTAGGAAAAAAATTTCGAATGGGATTCGTAGTTAAATTTAGTTGGTTGTTTATAATTTTTTGATTAGTTTTACACACTTTATTTATCTCCAACGATTCCAAATTATTTAATTTGTGACCAACACCGCTTATATGCTAAATTGACAATCCCAATTTTTTTATCAAAACCATGACCATTTTCTATCAAATGATTAGCAAATTCTGAAAACCCACTATTGTTCAAACATCTCAAATGCTAATAAAAAGTTAATAAAACAAAGATAATAAATAAAAATATGAATTTAAACACAACGCTAATGCTAATTTTAAAAGGTACATAATCGAATTTGTTGATTATGTATAAAAAATATTAATGTATTCACCTTAGAGATTCGAGCACCGCCAGTTGTCGCCTTGGTGGCAAAATAAGTATCTACCGTACCCTATCATGATATGGTTTGATATTTATTTTAAATTATACATCACTTATTGCTTTCTATTCGTCAAATGTTGATAAATTGTTTTATAATCATAGGTATAACCTAAATGAAGTTTACGTACATGCGATCTGAGTCTCTGAGTTTTATCTAACTAAATCTCCAAATCTCGCTGTGTCTTATTACATGTACACACGCGAATAGAGTTAACTAGAAACATCAATTGCTTACTTTTATTTGATCGTAAACATAAATGGTTTACTTCCTAAGGATGCGATTTAAAATCTGCAAGTTTTCTAACTATTCAAAAGAGTTGGAACAATAATGAAAGACAGGATCGAAGTAAGGTTTCATTTAAGACCGGAATACCAAAGTAAAAATCCACACGAGTAATTTTTTGACAATTGTTACGTAGCCTGACACAAGGATTAATAATTATTTTGATAAACGCGAGAAACCCTTTACCGGGTCGTTGGGCTATACCGAAATGAGTCCGATTCATTGCATCAATTATCCAACCAAGGAAGGGAAGAAGGAATTTTCAGTCAAATAAATGTTGTGATTTTCATATAATTATTTATTTATAAAGTGATATTAAAAGTTACATTCGTGGTAGCATCCCCCCAGGTTATAATTCTTACCATATTCTCATTTTTGAAGATAAAATAACAACTACCTTAATTGATTACATGGACTGGAGACTTTTTGTGCGGGAGGGAAAAGACTTGTGCCGAGGCGCGCTCCATAAATAAATGTAGGTAGTGTAGGTTAGAAGTACCTTTGTTATTTTGCTGTGGTGGGTGACTATGATCTAGTCAAACTTCTTGGCGTCGCCTCAAACATGGCCTGACGGTTGAATTTCGTCCGACGTGACTTCAGAAATTGTTGCTCACCGCGTAATTATATATTTGATTACAGCGTGGCACTAAGGTTCCCGTGGCTTTCTTGGACATATGTTACATGCAACTATTTGTCTCACGACTTGATTTTGCTTTAGATAAGTTCAGCGGAGAACACTTAAAATGTAATAATTTGCAATTATTGACTTGGGCTGTCGTTTAAATTGAGTTTAATTTAATGAGCACTGCCGTTTATGACTTATTATCGGGAGCTTAAGTTGCCAAGTCAACTGCGATCTTAGTAATTGAATAAAGTCAAAATGCGCGTGTCATATTTCGAATTAATCCGAACATTCGAAAAACTTATTTGTTGTCCCGGTGCTAGATCTGAACTGCGGCCGGCAGTTGATCACGCGACTCTTTTCGTACCGTGTCAAGAAGATATTTTTGGGAGACAAATTCGCGCTCCATCACTTACGCATCCTAATTTTGAAGGAGAAGTATATATTCAACACCTTGTCGGGCACTACATTTCTTATCTGCAGGAAATGCTCTTGCACGCGTATCTACAGAGTGCGTGCAGGACTTTCTCAAGCCAATTTTGCATCCTTTCATTCAAAGTGATCAGCGTTCAGACCACAACGACGCGCGAGAGTCAGAACCTTTCTATCCGGCGCCTGATTTGCTTATTATACGCCATCTAGCCCGGATTGTCCTTAACATGTGCCGAGACTACTGGCTCTAATGCAGTTGCTTTTTATAAAACATGAATCCGAAATGTTGCTTCGTAACACTTGTAAAATTTTTCCAGTTTGAAATTCGAGAAATTCTATACGAATTACATATGCTCCCATGTGGAGTCTTTTGTAATAAATAAATAATAATAAAAATTTGTGTTGTCACTTGAATTAATCAATGGAAAATTAAATAATTTATAAATGTACCTAACTCATATATATGAATATGTTTTGAAATCATACAAAGTACCTACATATATTTAGATGATCGCTTAAATCAATGTTATAAATTTTTAAAAATTATGATATCCTCAATTTATTATTTTGTTGATATTATCGATTTAAAACGCCATGTTACCGTTTTAGTAATATGTTTGTTTCATAACTGCATACTATTTATGAAACAGACAGATAGTGTTTAAAATACAACAGTGTATAAACGAAATATTTAATTGCATCTTATATAAAAATAACGCACATAAAATATTTACCTTGTTTTCTCTTAAAATCTGTAAAAAAAACCATCTAATTTATGAAATTTGCTACTAATGTTGTGAATAAGATCTATAATAATTTATATTGTGAATAAAATATGCGTGAAAACATATATTTTCGGCATTTTTTAACGAAAATAATTAGAGCGCGGATTTGACGTCCATCGAGGTCGGATAGACCGACGTATTGAACTGATTTTTTTTTTATATAAAACTTAGTTTTAAATAGTGGTAAAAATAGTAGTAAAAAAAAAATATTTTTTAAATTGTTGGAGGTTCGCTTCTGAATGTTGAAGGGAAAATAAAATTACAGTGGAAGAGTGGAAGATAAAAACGGCTGCATTTATCTCACGGTTAACAAGGTGGTCTATAGCAGTATTTCCGCTCCTCTGACTACTCTAACTCCGACCCTTATTAGTCCCGCCCTGCGCAGCCACGAGCGAACATCAATCATCCCCATTAAGTATGCATGGAATAAATTACATTCCTGTGAATGAAAAAACAAGACACACCCTCCCCCACTCGGGCACCAAACTTAACCAAAAACTTCTGCTGCAATTTGTAGTCATCAGTAACACGGTCCACGGAGCGTGCGTCGCCAGCTTTGCATAACACCTGCCACTACTACCGACGAACTTTTCCAATTTATGGTCCACGATTGCATTGTGTCTTAAAAGGATTCAATTCAGACTTGAACTACTTAAACTAAGCAGAGATTCTCAACCATTTGTTTAAAACAAACTTTTTGGACATCTTGCAAGGTTGCAAGCTTGTCATGTCCTACGTCGAAAGACGGAAAGACGGAGAGGAAGAGAAAGAGATCTCTCACCCATTGGACCGATAAAGAATAAAAGCAAGATTTCTCTAGTGACAGCCCTCTGATCTGTAAAAGTGGAGAATAGTCAAGGAGTAATGTTCATGAAGGTCACGATTCTGGCGTGATCTACGTTGAGGGTTGAATTAGTCTTATTAACCTTTACCATACCGCGATAAAAAAATACTCGTACGCAGCCACGCTGTCAACTCGTGTTACCTTAAGAAATCAGATTTCTATTAGCTTATGAAATGTGAAAAATGCTTTTGAAAAAAATGGTTAATGTTATAAATATTAAGCATTAAATATAAAAAACATATATAATATTATAATTCGGAGCATTCATCAAGTCCTGTATAGGAGGTTGCAACCTTTATTTTTATCTTTCATTTATTAGTGAAAAAGAGACACCATTATATTCGTATGTTTGTTATTCTTTTCACTGTGAAATTAATATGTAATTTATTTCTCTCTTGACACAAATAGTATTTTTGTCAATGTATTAATTTTACAAATGATTGAATTGAAAGATAATTATTTTTGTATAATTCGCCTTACATACTTGACTTTTTACTAGTTATTTCTAAGCGTAAATATTTTCATGAATTAATATAATCTGAATTGCATGTTGCGTGTATTTACCAAAATATTACACGATTAATTAGAGCGATAGACCAGTGTTACTGCATGGTTCGGGAAAGGTTAACAAAGAATATGTTTATTTAACAGATATCACAGTAAAATTTACTGTAATAAAAATAACGCGTTAGAAAATTACGAACCGTTTTTATATGCTCTCATTTGTACATTGTACTTTATTTTCACCTTTACCAGTACCGCGATCGACCCTGCTACCTCTCACATGCTAAGCGAGCACTCCATCAGATACTGGTTTCAAATTGTGTTAAAATTTAATTGTATCAGTTTTCATTATAATATACTTTATTTTTTACACATTTTTAACATAAAC